>VDFB02271358.1:857098074-857166059 GCA_007258455.2 Sequoia sempervirens | reverse complement strand
CTGATTTCACTATTACGTTTGCCCCGCGACAATTCTTTTTTTTAGATTTCCCGCCATCGGATATGTACTATGTTTCATTTCGAAAGAAATTTAATTGCAATGGTCCGCGTTTGAGCCTTCGATGTCCCCTTCTGTTTTTTCACACACATTCTCATAACTCTCTTGTTCTGCATCTTATGTCATAATCATGTCTGCCCAAGATGCATTCTACACACTTCCTGATTTTCTTATTTCTTTCATACTATCAAAAATCCCAATAAAAGATGCTGTCAAATCTTCTATTCTTTCCAAGAGGTGGAGATTCCTCTACACCCAGATACCTAAACTCACTTTGTCCCCATATCTTATTTTGGGTCCAGGTTGCCGTGCCTTCGATCCTCTTCTCAGGCCAAGTGTTGAGAGCATAATATCTAATATCTTGCTCCTGCATTCTCACAATCTGGAGGCCTTGCACCTCCACAGCACCTATATAGCTAGTGGCCCTTGGCGCTTCTCTCATGAAAATGTGTGCAAATGGGTAAGATATGCTGCCTGGTGTAATGTCCAACACCTTACTCTGTTTGACGGTGCTATAAAAGAAATCTCACCTCCTGCCCTCTTTTCATGTACGCGTCTTGCAACATTACGTCTGCGTAACTACGTTCTCACCAGTTTCCCAATCAATTTCGTTGGATTCCCCCATCTCATTACTTGTCGGCTCGATGATGTTCAATTGACAGATGAATCTTTAGTCTCCTTGATTTCGCTCTGTCCTCTTCTGCAAAAACTTGAAATAATGGGATTTGTTGAGCTAGGTAATGTCGTAATCCTTTCATCCAGTATTGAACATTTGAGTATAGAAAGTGTAAAGTCTCTGTCTGTGAACTACCCCAAACTCAAAAAGCTGTCGGCTTACACGATCGAGGATTTAAATGTAAGTGGTGTATCCACCATTGAACATTTGAGTACGGCAAGTGTAAAGTCTCTGTCTGTTAACTGCCCCAAGCTCAAAAAGCTGTCGGGGCACATGATTGAGGATTTGAGTGTAAATGGTGTGGGGTTCTATGAGCTTTCTCATGCCGTCTGTGAGCTTAAAATGAACTGTGCAAGTACTCCCAAGGAACTATCCATGTATTGCCCACGAGTACAAAGACCTGGAGTTGTTTCAGCAAGTAGATTTCTTCACATTGTAGGCAATTTCCAGTCCTTGAAGGAACTTACGATCTACATAGATGATCCCTTTGAAAGGGAAGCAGAGATGGATGTTCCTCTGCTGAACCTGCTTGACAGGCTTCCAAATCTTCAGTCTCTCTGTATAATGGGCTTCTTCGTTCAGGTATTTACACAAATTTCTAAACCCTAAGCTCAATAGCTTTTAAGTTTTAAACTGAGATTTTAAAATCTACCTTTTAAATACATACACACACAAGAACTTGGCTTATAGTGTGAGGAAGGAAACCTTGGTAAAGCTACTTATTCATGGCACTCGACTGCAGGAGCTGGCAAGGGATCCTATACCTGTCTGCCTTGCCTCTCCGCACCTTAACCTCAAGAAAGTTAAGGTAGAAATACTTGAGTTTGACTACAAGGAAATTGCAGTAATAAGTTGCTTGCTTCAGAGCATGCCCTTTCTTGAAAGAATGGAAATTCACCTACCAAACGAATACGATGAAGGTGAATGTATGTGCTTCCTTAAAGATATTTTGTACCTGAGGAGAGCATCCTTATTAGCAAGGATAATTGTAATGAATGGTTTGAACGAAATGTAGGCTGAAAAAGCTATGATCTTTGAACTTCATACTGTGTCCTCTGTATCTATGGTATTTGATTCCACGCTCCTTTGAACTTCATACTGTGTCCTCTGTATTTATGGTATTTGATTCCATGCTCTTTTTTCCGGTTATTCTAAAAGTTGTTTATTTTGTTGAAACTTTATTTGCTTTAACCGGCAATATAGTCTGGTGATTTCTTTTAAGGCATACAGAGTGATTACGGAGTTATTCAATGTGTGGAAGGACTGACTCCTTGGAATGAAGAAGAATGATAAATGCTAGTATCTCATGACTTCATTGGAGCTGTTTAAAACTTCAAAGTTTTTATTTCTAAAGGTATTGGTATCTGTTTCTTGTCTTTTTTTATTAACGCATGTCAAGTTCCGCTTTCAATATTTTAATTTCCTCCACTTTTTAAAAAAAAATCTATGATTGACAGCTGCTTGTTTTTCTTTTGTGAGCTGTCTTAGTCTCAATCTTGGCACGTGGCATGGGAAGCTGTGCATAAACATTAATCAGATCTAAGTTTTTTTTATTTAAATGGTAAGATTTAAATCTGAATCTCTTATTTTCAAGTAAGAGGGTTTACCATTCTACTAATCATCTCATTTAGATTTGTTATTAAATCACTTTATTTTAAAATGGAGAAAAATATGATTGAATCAATTGATTATGAGGATGCTTATTTGGCCCACTCACAAGAAAGAGTCCCTTCTGAGAATCATGCAAAAATTGTCCTCTTCAGCTTGACGAAGTACAGCTGAAAACAAAACCTATAGGTGGCAAGGGATAACTGCTTGTATAACCAAGTACCCGAGGGCAAAAATATTTGAGATAAAAACTTAAGTACCCATTGTATTTCCATGATCTTGGTTTGTTTTCCATTACAATTAATGTAGACAGAAAAATTGGTGTCATATACCACATGCAATTTTTTTTTTCTAATCTGAAGAAAGCATAGACATTTATAATGATAGTGAAGCACAAATTCCAGTACAGTAAACCTGGGTACAAAATAGGAATTCCAATCCCAAAATTGATATAACCGCCTTCTTTATGGTAGGGTTCCCCACTCCTTTGTCATTTTCCCATATTTTTAATTGTGTTGAATTTTGGTGTGCAACAGCTTGTTGTGGTTTTTATTTAGGGGAATTTTCCTTTGGTAGCAGGGTGCTGGGGGTTTTGGGTAGGAGTTCTTTTTTTTTCGAAGGCAATTTGGGAATACTTAAGGTTACAGATATTAGAGTAGTTGATGGTGCTGAGCAACAATGTTCTTTTTCTTGGGCTATTCTAAGGCTTGTAGTGCTGGGTGTCATTTCTGTATCTGTTTTTTATCCTGAATAAAAGAAACAGTGCTGTATTTTTTTGATTGGTATGATCTGAACATGTCTCCTACTTTTAAGTTCTGCATCTTGATTTGTTACTATTATATTCCTGAGTATGAATCTCAAGAATAGAGTCCCCTGCTCAAGTTGATGTGTAGGTAAAGTATATGTTTTCTCGATACTAAATTGCAGGAATGGAGGTGTTTGCATCAAAATTCCACTATTATTACACTCACAAAATAATCACAATATTCAAACCACGTCAATCACAATATTGGCTTCCGACCAAACCAAAATCATTCTATGATTTATGAACTATCATACACTCTGTACCTCAAAGCTTATACAGCTATTCTTCCAACTCCTCTCCTTGAATTGAATCATAATTGAGACTAGTTACCTAATGGTAACAAGTGCTGATGTCTGTAGTGAATCTAATGGATTCTAAATTCTGGTTGGATTTTAACAACATTATTCAGCATTGTCGAAATTTTAGGAAGTGTAAATGATGAAAGAAAATTGAAAGAAATATGTAAAATAAATTTGTTTAGTTGTAAATAGGAATTTTAATGCCGCAATATTATCTTGCAAAGCCCTACACCTCCCTCTCTCTTTTTGAAAATATTTTTCAGAAGCAGCCATTGTCCCTAATTTTTGATGTAATTGCCCTTCTATGACAGGTCCCTCACAACTCACCCGTTTTCCTTTGCTGAGATATTTTGGTAATTGAGTTGTAGCTGCTGTTATTGGCGGCTGTAATAGTCAATTATGTGTTTCTTTTTTTATTTTTGGTTTTTGTGCGTTTTTGGGGTGGTGTGCTAGGTAGAAGTTAGTTTTTTTTTTAATGGGCTGAGGAAGTCAAGTATTCGAGTTTATATCGAGCTATTTGTTGGTTGAATATTTTGCAAACTTGTAAGGGTTAGCAAAATGGTGGTTTCAGCCACAGTGTGTGAGTTAAACTCTCCTATTTAAGGGAAGGCTCCCCCTATCTAACTAATTAAAACAAATATGGATGGAACAACAATCTTTCCTCTTGTTTCAAGAAAGATTAAACTCATTTATCTTTTCAGAAAGGTAATGTGAACTTTTAAATAAACTTTAACAGCAACTTGCAATAAAATCAGGAGAAAGGAAATGAAGTTCCTAAAAGCTCAAAGACCTCCGTCACTTCCTTCGGGACGGGAAAACAGTTTCAAGTACAAAGTCTTGAAAATCTGATATCCTATCTAGCCTTTTGAAAGATAATCTAATGACAATATATAGCATAAAATAGCACAAAGTCTGCAAGTATGATGTATCTATTAACTACTATGAATGAGAATTATCACAAGCACAAAGACTTGTAATTCTTTTTAACTTCTAAATTATGAATTCAACCTTGAACATTTACAGCACAAAGCTTGAAAATATTTCAATTGAAGCTCTCCTAGCAATCTTCCACAATCCTCAAATAATCACAAAGTAATGCTCCAAAATGACATAAGAACACAATGGATGCAAAGTAGGACTTCAACACAAAGTCTGAAATCTGCAACTCTTTGATATTACTTAAAAATGAACAATTTATAACTATAAAGCTCAAAGTCTTTATGAGTACAAATTTCTGCAGAATTTTCTTGCTTGCCAAAAAGATAAAGATTACAAAGGACCCTCTCAAGTATTTATAGGAGAGAGGTCATGAGAAAAAGGTGGGAGGATCCCAACTAATTTGAAAAATTCTCTCAACCACCAACTACTTGCAATTGACTTATTCCAATTACAGTCCTAATTTATCTTGACTTGTAATTTGATTACATGTAATTACAATCTTCAATAATGCGAGTAGCATGGCCACTTGCCATTACAATTTCTGACTTTACATGTAATTTGTCAAAATAAAATTACAAATGCATAATTGAAATTATTCTAAGTGTCCAAGACACGACTCTAACTACATCATCCTTCTTCTGCGAGGATCTTCATGCTGCTTCAGGATTTTAGAACTTGAAGTATTCAGGATTGGTGAAGACATCTTGAACTTGGAACGGGAATTTGCATTCTTAATGATCTTTGTGTCCTTGGCAAACTTCAACCTTATCACAGGCTTGGAGTAGTACCATTTCTTTAGGAAGGAAGTTCTTCTCTTCGTTGCATTCTTTTTCCATGCTTAATTCACTTTGTCCCTAGATGGTTTCATGAGGATTATTGACCTTTAGGCTGGTCTATGAATTATTGTTGTATCTCTTCTCCTTTTGTTCACTGATGAAGAACCCATAACACCTTATTCAAGATGAAATTGTTATAAAACAATGCCCATGCCTTGTTTTGTTGGTTTGATAGATCATGTGTGTAAACAAGACTGACAAGGGAAGGGATAAATTGATGCAAAAATGGGCTCACAAGTGAATTTCGGGTTTTGGAAGGCTGACAGCAAGTAAAAAGTGAAATAGGGATTTTTGGAAGCCATTGCAAGTTTATTTCCTTGTGCTAACTTGTAGTTGCATTTTAGACAAAAATGCCCTACTTGCAATTGATTGGAAAAATCCCGATTTGCTTTCTAGGGCATTTTTATTCTTTTATTCTTTTCTAGAAAATGATAATGAAATGGAATGAAATGTGAATGTAATGAATGAAGGGCGAATGAAAATGTATGGCGGATGAAATGAGAATATCATTCCATGACAATAATGTAAAACGTTTTAAATGAAATGGAAGACGAATGAAATGAAGGCAAGGGAATATAGGATAAATAGAGGGCGAAAATGGAATGCGAATGGGATGAATGAATGGAAGATGATGGCGAATGAAATATTCAAAGAATATGATGTTTTCCTATAGTTCTCAGCTGAAAACGTATGAAATGGGCGAATGAATGAAGGGCATAAATGGAGGAAAAACATCTTTTCAAAATGAAGAAAATGCGTTCCCAATAACGAAAAACGCATTTTAATACAAGATGTTTTCTTCTTTAAAGAAAAACGTCGGAATCAAGGTCAAGGCGTGTGAATGCAAATCACGTTTTTCATACAATGGTGATTAAAAATAAATCTAATATCATAAAACGTTATAGTTTGAAAAAGAAATAAAGAAATAAGCAACATACCTGAAAATGGGAAGAAAAACGAAGAAGAAAACCCTAGGCACCTCACAAACTCAGAAAATGAAAAGACTTGATTATTTGCAATTGAGAATCCAATTTTTCAGCTTGTAAATTTATGAAATCTCCATGGAATGAGGTAGACAAGCAAAAACAAACACAAACTGCTCTATTTCAGTAATGACGTCGGGTTTTTGAAAGCATATTGCAAGCAAAGATGAAACGCCATTCTTCAAGAAAAGAGTATTAAGTGTTTTAGACTGTAATCGGGTTTTTTAGAAGGTCTTACAAGTTCACTCTTCATCAAAAACATTAAAATCGGGGTTTTGAATGTATATTGCAAGTCATTTAAACTTGAATTGGACCTTTTTCAAGTATTTGCAAGTATTTTAAAGTGATTACAAATGACTTTAATGAAAATCGGGCATTTTAGAAGTGATTGCAAGTTACTTTAAGTGAAATCGGAACTTTTAGGAGTGATTGCAAGTAACTTAAGTGAAAAAGTAATTTGCAAAGGACTTAAAAAGTTCCTATACTTGCAATATAAACAAAAGTTCCTATTATTGACTTGCAGTCAAGCTCAAAAACTCCTACTTGCAATGAAGCCATAAAAACCCGAAATTGACCAAAAACACACTAAAAATGACTCAGAATTTCACAAAAACGAATGAGAGTAAGTAAAAAGTGCTAACCCAAAGGACTATAGACCTAAAATTGAGATTTGCTAATCTTTGCACCTCGTAATACGTGCTTAGAAGAGAAAATCTTCAAATTTTATCAAAATTTTGATAGGTTATCCCAATTTTTAACAAGTCAAAAATTTGGGACAACACTATTTATGAAATTATGAGGCTTCAAATTTGGACTGATATACAATAGAATGAAGAGCAAGAAGTAGCTAGGTATGCTTAAGCTTCAACTTCATGGTGACCTTGCCTTGGTGAAGGTATCTACTTTGGATGAGGCATATGAATAAGCTATAAAGATGGTGGAGAAATTGAATTAAAAAAAGCAAGATGGTTGAGTAGAAGGGGTGATAGCAGCTACAATAGAGGGAAATAAATTTCCTCAGGACTTCTATGAGTGAAGAACTAAAAGAAGGCAAGAATTTGAAGTGCCATATGATGTGGTGCTGATGGATGCTTGTTATTTGCTATTAGGTAGGACTTGACAACATGACTGAAAAGTAATCTTGTAAAAACAAGCCATAGGAGCAATTTTCTTTTTTGAACTAGCAATTGTCAACACAAAAATCATTTTAACTAGTAGCATTTATAAACACATAATATTGTCCAATTCACACAACAATGAATAAGCAAATATCAAATTACAATGCTCATACTTGTGATATTGTTGACAACCCCTCTGCAATATGGGTAGCACTTGACATTAGTTAGCTCCATCCTATTGGTGATAGCCAACCGACTCTCTTGATATAACGGTCAGCTCTTGGTATCTGTTACATGCATGACATTGGTAACATCCTATTGAATTGCTTTAGTATCACAACTAGGATAGCTCCAAATACTCTTCGCCTTTGTGTTATGGGTGAAGGCCGACTAATCCAAACGATATGGTAGTAGCTCTTGGCATTAGTCACCTAAGAACACACATACCAGAATTATACAAGGAACACCCACTGCCAACATTCTATTTATATAAATATATTTATTGTGAATTTAATGACTCTTGAAATCCAAGACCTTTTAAGCATAGTTGTGGTCTACAGAATCTTATTTGAGCACTATCATTCCATGTTCTTGGTTTCTATCAATTTACCTACTCTTGCCTTGAAGGGGTAATACTTATCTCGCTGAAAATACTGTAACTTTAAGCTCACCGAAACCGAAAATCTACCCCAGAATAAGAGAGTATAGTTGTAAGGAACTAGTAAGTATACAATAGTGACTGTTTATTATCTGCATAGCATTTAATCTTGCAGTTAAGATAACCAGCATTGAACAAGTGTTTGAAACATGTTATATCACTAACAATTTTGACCTATAGTCTCCGTGCAATCATCTCACCACGTAGATGGCCTAAAGAGGAGACTTGGATTAAGGATTTAAAACCAAAAGATAATATTCATAACGAGGTCTGACCTCTTGCTTCTAAGGTTTTTACAATACGGTTAAGGAATTGGTTTGAAAACTGTGAGTGCAAGGGAAGACCAACTTGTTTGGTTAATTTGAGGGCTAAACGTTTTTATTTTCAACTGAGTGTTAATGATATATGGCCCTTTCATAATTCCTTTCATTAATTAATACCTTTATCAACGAAGCAGTCTGCTCTTTTCCTTCTATCAGTGGTAGAGTTCATATATTTATTGTAGTTATAAAATCTTATTCCATAATGGTAAAATTAGTAATCTAACCGTTTGGTCAGTAACATTTCTTGGCTATTGGATTCAACATTTTTTGAAACTTGCAGCTACTGTAAATCTTCTCTTCCTGCAATTATGAATGAGTGTAAAACTAAAACAAAAATTCATGTTATGATGAGTTAATTAACAAAAATCTTTGTGGGTTTCAGCAGGTTTTGGTTTCAAGGCTTATTTGATAAAATCAAACAAATTCTAAGATGTTCTTAGACCTACATACAGTTCTGAAATTTTCTTCACAACTATTTGTCATAAGAAAATTAGAAGAAAATGAAACCCTTAGGCACCAAAGACAGGGAAATTGCAGCTAATTGTTATATATGCAAATTTAAACAGCTATTGCTAAGAATAAATCCCAATGAACAACACCTAACTTGACATGGAGATGTTTGACCTGTTAAAACGTCGCCAATCTGTCATGTCCGGCACTTGATCGCCCTGCAGTCCTTCCTAAACTCTGCTCAACCTCATTCCAACACGTTTCTTTGCCTTCTCCCTTTCAATCTCCGCTCAAAATGCATTTTAAAGGGGTCGTGGGTCTTTTTTCTTTGCCCTATGCACCAGATTTTGTCCTTGATTTGTAGATTTGGACGGCCAAAGAGGAGGGATGCCATCTCTTCTAAATGCGCTACCATCCTCTGTATGCCTGCACCTTTCCTCATAAATGAGGGTTGTCTCCAAGTCATAGGAGGGAGAGTAGCTCCATTAATGCCCTCTTCCTTCCTTATAGGGTCTTTGGTGAAGGTTATCGGTATCAAAGTTTTAGGACTTGGACTCGGCGCGGACCTGGCAGCTCAAAATAGGAATCAGACTTGGGACTTGGCAAAAAACTCAGCTAGGACTCAGCAAAGAAGAAAACTGTAGTTTTACCAAAAAAAAGAAAAATAAATTAATGCATTTAGAGAACATAAGAGCCTAATTTGATTATCAATTTGTCATAATTCAAATATTACACATGTCATATCATCTTCAAACACTCAATATTTGAAATTTCATCATTCATTAGTTTCAAACTTTCAAATGTATAACAGCATCATAAGTTTATAGATGTTTACATATGATATGTCAAAATGAGAAAAACAACCAAATACAATCTACATCTTCCTCTTTCCCCTCCTATTGCAACTCAATTTTTCAGGCCTAGAACTAGAAGGTGCTACAGTATCCAAATGACGATGAGTTGTTCCTTCAAAATTGTCTTCGTCCTCCGCCATTGCATTCAATTCTGCTGCTGCTGCTCCAAATCTGCAAGATCTTCTTTAGTAAGGAAGACATCATCATCATCATTTTGTTCATTGACAGTCCAATCACCATATGGATCAGTATCATTCAAGTCAATGGACTCATGTGAAACACCCTCCGCCTTTCTAGTTCGAAGGCGAAGGTTGTGCCAAACGAAGACTAAATCATTGAGGTGCTGTTGGGTCAACCTGTTTGTCTGCTTTGTGCGAATGTTCTCAAATATGCTCCAATTATGTTCACACCTAGAAGCACTACATGGCCGCGACAAAATACGAATGGCTAGCTTTTGAAGAATTGGCGTGCTAGCACCATAATTCTCCCACCATAAATCTACAAAAACACATTTAAAAAATATAAGAATAAAGCAAAAAAAGTAGGAAACTTGATTTACATTTTTTACTTTATTCTTATATTTTTTAAATGTGTTTTTGTAGATTTATGGTAGGAGAATTAATGCCAAATCTTCAAAAGCTAGCCATCCGTATTTTGTCGCAGCCATATAATGCTTCTGGGTGTGAACGTAATTGGAGCGTATTTGAGAACATTCACACAAAGAATAGAAACGGGTTGACCCAGTAGTGCCTCAATGATCTAGTCTTCGTTCGGTACAAGCTTCACCTTCGAACTAGAAAGGTGAAGGGCATTTCACACGAGTCCATCAACTTGGATGATATTGATCCATATGGTGAATGGACTGTCAATGAACAAAATGATGATGATGATGATGTCTTCCTTACTGAAGAAGATCTTGCAAAATTAGAGAGAGCAGCAGCAAAAAAGGAAGCAGTAGAATTGGATGCAATGGTGGAGGACGAAGACAGTTTTGAAGAAACAACTCATCATCATTTGGATACTGTACCACCTTCTAGTTCTAGGCCTGAAAAATTGAGTTGTAGTAGGAGGGGAAAGAGGAAGATGTAGATTGTATTTGGTTTTTTTTCTCATTTTGACATATCATTATATGTAAACATTTATAAACTTATGATGTTGTTATACATTTGAAAGTTTGAAACTATGAATGATGAAATTTCAAATATTGAGTGTTTGAAGATCATATGAAGTGTAATATTTGAATTATGACAAATTGATAATCAAATTAGGCTCTTGTGTTCTCTAAATACATTAATTTCTTATAATTTTTTTGTAAAACTACGGTTTTCTTCTTTGTCGAGTCCCAAGTCCAAGTCCTATTTTTGGCTGCAAGTCCGAGTCCTAAAACTTTGATTCAATCCATACAAACATTCAAAATATCAAGCATGATTATAATTTCAGCCTTATAATTCCTGCTTTAGTCCAAATTATATAGGGATGTTAGGTGGTAAATACAAAAAGAAAATAGAGTTTGCAGGAATGTGACAAATCCATCATGGTTGAGATAATACTTATGAGATACAACATGATGGATGGAGACATCTAAAACTGTGAAAAGAGGAGGGATCATTTGAAATGTTAGCTTTTTCTCTTCTAACAAAAACTAGACTTGAGCTTGAAGAGAAACAAATTTCTAGATAAGCCAAGAAGTAAGCTAGAAGCATGTTTGGGCACCAAAAGTGTAAATACATTGAAGAAAGTCATACAATAGAGAATTGATGAAAAAGAAGTGGTGTTGCAACAAGATTCAACTAGCAAGGTTGTAGGTGCATTTTAGGAGACAGGTGTTGAAGTTTCAGTTGGCTGTGATCTTCATTTGAAGTAAACATTGGAAGGTTGGGAAGAAGTTGCGTTTGTCTGTGGGTGGTAGTAGCAGCAATTATTTGGTCAGCTCTCCGTAAACTTGGCACTGGACTCTCCTTGACCTTGGAATAGCATGGGTTGAAAAGTTTTAATGGTGGTTCAGATTGTGCCAAGGAATCCCAAGAGAATACCTTGAAGGCAAGGCAGTTGGAAAGTCTGCACCCCCATACTGGTAGCCACGAAATTCAACATGAAGTTTACAAATCAGATTCCTCTCAAACTGGAGGTATATAATTTTTAAAAGGATAGGGAGGATGATTTAACTGTCCTTTTATGATGGATCCCCACTACTTGTTTGTTTCCTTTCGCTGAGCTAATTTTTGAATTTTGGGTTGTAGCTGCCGTTGGTGGTGGCTGTAGTGGTCACTCGAGTTTTAGTTTTGGTGCTTTTTTAAAGGGAGGTGTGCAGATAGAAGTTAGTTTTTTGGGAACAGGCTGAGGAAGCTACTAGAAGGCCAATGTACTGTATTCAAGCTGGGAAATAAAATGTTTCTTTTTTTCTGTAATCTTGGAGTTTTGCCTCATTCGCTATTCTGTGTTTTATTTTGTTGGTTTGTTTTCGGTTCTTTAATGACTAGAACAGAGCATGTAATTTCCAGCTACAGAGGCCGCCTCATCAGTTTCAGAGCTTGTGATTTGCAGTTACAGAGGTGGTCTGCATCAAGTGTCCATTCAAAATAATTATAATTATAATTTTCTTATTTTCTAACTGCATGGGACAAGCTGATGCAGATTAATAGGAGCAACAACTCTATCCATGGTGGCCTCTTCTTAGTCTAGTGTCCGCATTTCAAGCTATAGGTAAACGTATTGGTTTTTATTCTTTATAAAATGACAATTAATAAAGTTAAGCACCTAAGAATTCTTTAAGAAAATCTTTCATCAAGAGTGGTTGGAGGTGTCTTTAAAACTTCTCAGTTGCCCATTTTTCCCACAAGTTTTTATGTATAAAGAAAGAGGTGCTGAGCTACAAGAATTCCAATAACCATGAATCCCCTTATCAAAGATCACTTTTATATCCTTGCGGTCCACCTCCACACAAATCTGCTTTTTGGTTCCTTGCCTTAATCAATATATGAACTATCTCACATGTCATTTCCTCAATCTTCTTCTTTTCATGAGATCTTCCTTATATTTTCCTTCATCTTTCCTCTCCTTAGAGAGTTTGTTGATGCAAGCCATGAAAAAAATGTGCAAAGCTGTAGTTAAGAACGATAAGCTCACAAAGCTTCTTTTCCTAGTATATCACACACAATTCCTTCCTTTGAATATCTTTTCTCCCACCTTGTGTTTGGGTAATGTGATGCAGACAACCTCTGTTGCTTCCGGTTTAAAAAAACCTATTGCAGGTACAACAACGAACACAGCAGATAGAAGGGAAATATGGTGAAGATATGCATCAACAAACAAAATCAGCCAAAAAAACTCATCACTTTAACTAATGTAAATTAATCTCTATTCTCAGATCTGCAAGCCGTTAACTCACTCTTGATAACAATCCATCACCACATACAAGAGAAGAGTATAGCAGCAAACAGCACAACATGCAGTAAATAATTAACCTTGTAAAGCCAAACAGAAAACACAGCGAATATCCTTCTTATTTGGAAAAGTAAACATTTACATATTTTGAACTTTATTGTTCATTCAAACCCAAATGTGTTCGTATATTGCCCAGTCCAGCAAGGAATTCCTATTCTAATCCAACTGTCCAAAGTTCTAAGCCAGCGAGCATATTTAGCAGTTTACATTTGTTTCCTTTTTTCCTGCAAACACATGCAACTCTTAACTATTACTATTAATAGAAAGCAACCCTAAATGTTAGTAGTCCCCTGATTAAGCAAACTTCTAAACTATGCCTACCTAGCACACCAAAACAGGGCTGTCAAAACAGTTTCTATTAAAAGGAGAACACTCCTGGAACCGCTCAACCATTTCGTTGACAAGCGTACGTGTTGCTAGGTTTCCATACGATATCTCATAATGAAACTAGAGGATCTTTGTAGAAAAGCGTACATCATTAGAAGGCATAGTTCAAATTGAAGCAACATTCCTAGAGGTAGTGAGCTCTGAACTTGAAGAAAGAGAGTGAAAGTCAATGTAAAATGGAAGTATTAAGTTGATGGAACAAATCAATTAAACCCCAATAATGGGCTACACAATAGAGGCAACAAGCCTGAAATGTGATGGCCCTTGGAGAAAATTAAATTATGATGGAATAACAATAAAAAATCTTTTTAGATTAGAGTGGTCAGACCATCTTGGACTTTTGTCTAGACCTAAATGAAGCTATCAACAATTGAGTATCAATTTTTGGATTAAATTGTAATAATCATCTTTTGGTTACTACATTTTTTGAATTTCATTACAACTTCAATATCCTATTGATTGATCTTTTCAATTAGAGGAGTTAGTTTCATAACTTTACTCAATTGTTGCAAGGGTGGTAGCTTTACACCACAAATGTACAATCTTACATTAAAGAAGATAAGCTCACATAACATGACAACTTTGTAGTTGCAGATTTAATCCTTGAGGATTCATTTGAGATGGCCTTGCTTACATGTACATTTTTGGGAATTATAGGGGTTGTAGTTCACATACCAAAATAACAAAACTCATCTACACAATCCACATAGTGATCAGCTTATAAGTACATCATAGATATACACAGTGATTAACTCATTTACAGAACACATGTACACAATGTTACTAATTTATGTATATGTCACCTAAACATAATGTGATTATTTCTTGCATGCCTCAAATACATAATATGATTAGCTCATGCATACATCATATTAAAAATCGAAACAACAAATAAACACTCACTGCTCATTATTCATAAACACAGATTACATATTTATAGGAGATTCAACAATCTTTCTATAAAATAGTAAAATATTTTGATAATTAATTGTAGCTGTTTGACACCAAACTAGACTAAAGATAACACACTGAACTTAATAGATAACAACTTGGACACCTCTATGCTATTCTATTGACATGTTTATTTTGTTAATGACGTTGGAGTGTTAAATTCCAACACCCCCTCTTAATGCTCAACATCAAACTAACTAATAACATTAAAATAAAAGGAAATACATTATGAAGAAGCTATACTTTGTAAAACAATTCTCAGACCAATAATAATTCTTCAAGTTGTTCCCAAGTATAGTTACCTAGTTATAATCTAAGTTCCCAACATCATTGGATACCATTTGCACATGAAGTGTCTCATTACCCTTGTAAAGGTATAATGTTGAACTTCTAGATTTTAGGATCTCCCTTGAGCTATGGGACACCAATCCTCACATGCATGTCTCATAACCCTAATGAGGTATAGTTTCTTTGATCCACTAGCACCTTAGACTATTAAGCATCTATCTATCCTCTATTGCATCCTTCCCTGCCTTCAAAGTGTTGGTCTCTTCAAAATAGAACAACTGCTTCATCTTCAATGAAGTTATCATCACTATCATCTGATGGTTCTTCAACAATAGTTGATGGACCTCCCATTAGCTCTTATACCATATTATAAATTGAAACAAAAAGTAAACACCCATTGCTCATTATTCATAAATAGGGATTACATATTTATAAGAGAAGAAGATTCAATAGTCTTCCTATAAAATAGCAAAATATTTAAATGACATCTAACCGTAGCCGTTTGACACCAAATTGGACTAAAGACAACACATTGAACTTAACAGATAACAACTTGGACACCTCTATACTATTCTATTGACACAAGTTTATTTTGTTGATGACATTGGAGTGTTATATTCCAACAAATCACACATACACAATGTGAATAACTTAAACATCACATGCACACATCGACTAGTTGGCAAAAGGGAAAGTGGTGGTAACCTTATTGCTAGAATCTTCCCCTTTATTGAGTTCACTAATAGATAAGCCTTTAATTACATCCGAGTTAGAAAGAGAAATGTTGGTGCATTCAATATTGTATTGCGGGTTCCATCTTTTCTTCTAGATTATTGCCAACTATGTTGATGAACAAGCATATCATATTATTTGTTATCGCCAACAAGGTCACAAGTGTAATAACATACATCACATAAGGCCATTAAAAAGACTTTCATAGGTTACTAAACCTCAAATTCATTTTATAACTACATAAGTATAATCAAGATGCCAAGATTAATGTCTATACTATTGATCACTTAGACTAGTTTAACAAGCATAATTGTGAGAACTATATTTTAGACAAACACAATACCGCACCAATGCCAATACTGAACTCTTGAGATGGGTAGCTCTTGGCATCTATTACTTGCATGCTAGTAGTGAACATTGGCTAACCTTATGAAGTTGGGTAGCTCTTGGCATCTATCACCTACATACTATTGGTGAAAGTTGACTAACTTTATGATACAATGAAATGCTTCTTTGGGTAGAGCAAACCCTTGACTTTTTATCTGTTGGAGTAAGGATAAGCCTATCTATAAGTGGGTCATAGGTTTTATGATTTTGGTGATCACTTCAAGATGAGTGGGGCAAGTTACATTAAGAGAAAAATTATCCTCTACCTATGCCTTTGAAGAGTCCCATTCTCAACCCTAGTTGTGATGCTAAGAATACTTTTGTATCAATCTTGGTTCAACATTGTGATATTTAGAAAGTACAAAAATGTTGATCTAAAACATATTATTTGAAGGATTTATACCTTAGGCTAGTTAATTTGGTTACATTAGCCCAAAGGGATCTATTAGACTATACAATGGTCTTATATGCCTTAGAGTAAAAACTTATCACACAAATAACATATTGAACCGATGTCAGTTGGTCTTTACTTGAACACATATACATAATTAAAAACTCATAAAGCAGTCTCAAAGACCATTTATTTTATTAAATTATTATTTGGAAATACATTATTTTTTGGATAGAAATTAAACCCATAGTAGTAAGATTAAAAGATATGATACTTCTAAGTACATAACATTTTTTGCATAGTACCAATTAGAAATATATGCCAAACATATTTAAGGGAAAAAATCCATAAAATATTTAGTAATAACTACCATCAATTCTCATAGTTATCACAAGTAGTCATAAGGAATTTCATGTTAAATACATAATTGGAGCAAGCAAACCATCCATAGATAATAAGAGTTGTTCACACCATCAAATTATAATGGCTTAATTCAACATCATCATTCAATGCAACTTAGTAGGTTTCCATAACTCATTCATAGTCAAGTCATGGCCAAGTTCATCATGCCCCTATTTCTTGGAAGAATAGACCTCACCAAGTCTCGAGACTAACCTACACTTTCCTATACTTGTCACCAATCCAAGACACAAGGTGATAATGTTCAACACACAAACTCTAAATATTTTACTTCAAATAAGTTTAGAGGCATTCTCACACATTCACATCAAGACATACCATGATGACAAATTCTAAAAGTTCATCCAAGATTGAAGTAGGTTTTAGAAATCCAAACACCACAAAACCTCTGAGTGGATAAGCTTGATGATGATGGATTACCTTTTTATTAGCTCATACCTATATAGTGGGGACATATTAATTGAAAGGATGAGTTCCTAACCATTGAATACAAATTCCAACTTTTAGATGAAGCCCACTCAAGAAGGATGGATGACCATGATTAGGAACAACCCCAACTCTGGAGCTATTCCTTGAACCCTCTACTAACTTGGGTCCAAGGGTATCTATCACCCAAGGATTTCTCAAATACTCGATTCCAAAAAACATCGAAGTCACATGTAATTTGTCTTACCTTAATCTCTCAAGGGACATAGGTTCCTAAATTCAAGCTTCCATAATTATTCAAATATTTTTCCTTAGGGAAGTGAGGTAGAAAGAATATGATAAAAGAAAACCATACAAGGGTTTAAGATCAATGCCATAATTGACTATTTACAAATATGTATTCCAAATTTAACCACAATTCATCGAGTTTATTGTGTAGGAGTTAATGGTGAACTCCTAACACCACAAGAACAACTACTAGACCAAAATATTCTCCACAAGAGAGAAAATAGCAAGAATAAGTTGCTTGATTATGGATTCAAGATCAATTGATTGAATAATTGAATATGTAAATGTACATAAGATTCCTTGCTTATATAGACAAGGTTGTGAGATAGGATTAAACAAGATCATGACATGTGTCTTAATCTTGTACAATGAGACAACTACCTCAACATTATTAAATGACCTAGGCCACAAGTATTAAATACATCATGATAAGATAAGTTAAGGTCATGTGACACCTAAGACTTCTAGAAAGATTCCCTATGACCTAAGTAAACTTAACATGTAAACAAGGCCTATAAGTGAACTAGATAGGTAAAACACATATTTTCACCAACACTAACTTGGGTCCAAGGGTATCTATCACCCAAGGATTGCTTGCATACTTGATTCCAAACAACATCGAAGTCATATGTTATTCGTCTTACCTTAATCCCTCAAGGGACATAGGTTCCTAAACTCAAGCTTCCATAATTATTCAAGTAACTTTCCTTAGGAAAATGAGGTAGAAAGAATACAATAAAAAGAAAACCATACAAGGGTTTAAGATCAATGTCATAATTGACTATTTACAAATACACATTCCAAATTTAACCACAACTCATTGAGTTAATTGATTAATCACAAAATTGTAAATTTTTGGATTATTATTTCATACCCCTACAAGGTTTCTTATAAGGGTTCCCAACAATTAATAATGTTTAATAATATGCAAGGAACTTATCACAAAATTATTCTAAAGCACTTCCATCTAAGGGCATCGAGATCTCAATTAAACCTTGTCCCATTACTATTCATAATTCAACAAGAACTTGTCAGAATCCTTGATAGGATCATCTCATTAATGAATATGCTAGGTTGATTACTTATCAACAAGAAACAATTGTATTATGACCACTTCACAAAACTCATAATGCTTGCCAAAATAAGGTAATTAGTGGTTCAATTATTTGCATGGGTCCCTTAGGAAAAATAGAGTCAGACTAGAACTCCACAACCCATTCTAGATTTTCCACTAGGTATGAAATATTGCATTTAAACAATAATTATCAATCATTCCATGTTGATGTTAATAAAATGTTGGGTTGAATATGCATGTACATTTAGGTTAACTAACATTAATACCCACCTTATATCAAGTCTATCAAACAATTCTAGTTTTGTTGCCACCTAACTTCATATTAACACTTACCTTCATTACCAAAATCAAATCTATATGATGAAATATGCATAACATAAGCAATCCAATCATACCTAAGAACATGACAATAGTGGTCGAGACATCTTCATAGTGCAATAATTATGCAAATACCTTATATGGGTCCAAGTGATGTCCTATTATAATATGGTTCAATAACATCATGTATCATAATCATATGATTTTAGGAAATCCTTCTTAGTTGAAACATAACATGCATCAACAAGGCCACATCAAATCCATCTGAACTTCGTAAGACATACCACAATAGTTATAAATTTGCACTAAGCATGATCAATGCTTGAGTCATGCTCTAGACGAATGCCAACACTATATCCATTGGACCAACATATGAAGATATACACCTAAAAATAATATTTTTAATCTTTTGTTTCCTTTACCTTATGGTACAACCTCATATTCTTATAATAGTCTTCTTCATTAAATATATAATATTTAGAATTTCCACTTAAATTAAATATGATCTTAATGATCAACAATAAGATATTAGGAGATGCTTTATAGTATGATTACAAGTGTTCTACTCTTAATTGAATCTCAACAATACCATCAAATTAAATGACAAATTGTCTTCCATTTAATATATAACCATACAATAGCCCATATAACTATAGTAACTTTTCCGTAGTTCACATGGTATTTCCTATATTAGGGTTCTTATGCTTAAGATGTTAGCAGACATCATGTAGTCAAATAAAGCCTTTACCCCCAATCATAAAGTTAAATACCAAAAGTATCAAGTTTTAGCATTAAGAATATGTTCAATACAATGTGGTTTTAATACCACTAAACAAATAGATCATCATCATATAAAATTGTACAAAAGTAATGTTACACCCCATTTTTTAGTTAGCAAGTTACTTTTACCTTTATGAGTAAATATGATGTTAAATGCAAATCATGACTTTGATATGTTACACTCCATTGTGGGAATTACCAAATGTTTTAATACATGATTATGTTTTGTATATATTGATGGAAAATATGATGAATGAATATGTATTACGACATGATTACTTTAATGCTTGATAATGCAAATTCTTTATTATGTGAATGAATTTTCCTATGATCGGCTAACTACCTGTGTGATGCACTAAGTTGGATGCAGGAAAGAGTCGAGCCCTCAGGTAAGAGATGGGGAGTATCACCCAAGAGAAGAACTTGGTTTGGTAACCCTTGATGTGCCTATTTGAGCTATCACACACTCACATCCTAGTTTGGTCAAGTTGAGTTGAGTCAATCTGAGATTCGGTAAGTAAACCTTTGACATAGTTTTTGCGATGAATTAATGTTGGCATGCGTTAAACCACGTTGGTGTTCTTTTCGATTGATAGGTAGTTTGGGTTAATTTATTTTGATTCTTTTTGTTCATTTTGACATTTGAAGTTGAATGTCTTTGATAGTTTTGAGATACTTGAAGGTCGTGAATAAGTATATAGGTACACATATATGTGTATTGAATATACATGTATGTATATAGTAGATGACCTACACATAAATACAATATATGTGTGATCGATCGATATGTATACATATGTATGTATTTAATATAATTATATATATATATGCACCCATATATTTATGTAAATTGTTTATTAATGATAATGAATATATGAATATGAATATTAATATGTATATATATATTAAGGGTGTTATATATATATGTGTGTGTGTGTGTGTGTGTATAATATATATATATATATATATTAATACTTATTTATATTAAACATATTATAATGATAATTATATATAATATATATAAATATATAAAAATTATGGCTATTGTATATATTTGTTTCTGTAAAGTATGTGCAACAAGAAACAATGGTTGTGACATACTATGCATGGAATAAGAAATATGTTGGAAACAATTGTTATGTTACGAAGAAAACATGGCACATATATAGTGCGCTGCCATATAAAGTGAATTGGTTGAACTATGTATTGCACATGTATAGCGCATGGGAGAAGATGTCTTTAATGCAAATGACAACACATTGTATTATGGATTGAATCACTTGCAAATGTAAATGATATCCACTTACGTTGTTGACTTTTTCAAAGAATTGCACATAAGAATAAGGCACATAAATGTATAAGGTGGCGCCATAATCATGAAGTTTGAAGCTGATAGAAGTCTGTTGTTGTGCTAGAAACCAACACACAACATTGATAAGGGCATGAGACTTGGTATTTTTCCACGAGTTGGCTGAGGTAGTTGACTTGCTTTGCAATAAGGAAACCTGTAGGTTGCATTTTTGAGTTTGATTCATTGTTGTCACCAAGAAACGAGCAACTCATCCATAACAAAGAAGCCGGATTGTATATGTGTTTGCAAATTAGTGTTTTAAACAGACACCTCTCACTTCTTGAGCCTAGTCAACACATTTGGAATAGGAAGGTGGTAGATTTGATAGCTTGTTTTTAGCATTAAGATGCTCAAATTTTAGTATAAATAGAGGCATTCTCTCTACCCTTTGTTACACTTTTCCATTCTGATTTCTTCATGGTTGTTCTGTTGTATTTTTCTATGCGATTATATTTTGAGAGTTTTTGTGAGAAAGAGATTTGTTTTGTAGATTTGCAATTGTTGAGAGTATTTGTGAGAGGCTAGTGTTTGGAGATAGGTTGAGCTTAGAAGGAGTAGTAGGTGGGATTGTGGAAGTTGAACTAGGAAATAAGTAATACCAGTTGGAGCTATAATTCCAGGCATGTTGATTTCTATTCCTTTATTATTTTATGATTGAAAGTTATTTCTTTATGAATGCCTTTGTTTGGGAAATATTGATTTTAAATGCGTGTTAAGCTTGCTTTTACAAACTTAGTTTATTTCTTACTTTGGATAAGTGATAGGATGGGGTTGGATGAGGCACTCACTGCCCCATGCTCGAGTCCTTGCTCCTAAGAACTCCTAGGTGTCTCTCCCACCTTGTCCTAGTGGTCCTGCCTCAGGTTTAGGTGCCACTGCTTCTATTGACCAACCCCACTATCACCATGCTTTCCTTCTACCAAGTCAACCTTGGTGCTTCGCCACATACTCTCCATTGACCCTTAATCTTCCTAAAGGCCAATTTCTCTCAACACTTAACTTGATTCTTGCAGGGGTGTGTAGACATTGTAATAGCTTCAAGATGATCAAACTAGGGTTCCTGTTCCAACACAAGACTCCAACTAACCATCGCTTTCACAAAATCCCCTCCTAGGGTTTGAAAAGGCTACAAGCCTAGAGCCCCAATTAGGCCTCTCAACAGAGATAAAATGCAATTTTCTTCTAAACCCACCAAAGGACCTAGGTTCTTTGTTTAGGGTTTGTGTTTCTCATGCCTACACCTCAAGGATTTTAAGGGTTTTGGAACAACACTGCCCGTACACTGCTCAAACACAAAAATGGTTAAAAACCTAGGGTTTCCTAGCTTTTCCTAGCTGATTTCAGACTGTCAAAGAATTCTCACACCAAATGGATTGGTGGAGCCTCTTCCTGATCACTAGGCCTTGCTGAGACCTCCAACTAAATTCTCCAAAAATAATTTCTTCAAAAACTGAGCACCCCTGCAAGTTGTGTGACATTTACTCCTGGTCTTTCCTAGCTGGACCCTGCCTGGCTCGCCTAGGGCAAGACCTTGCCAGCATCTCCTGCACTCAAACAAAACCTACCAACTACCATATGTACAAGCATGGTGTCTAGGCACAGTTTCCAAAAGGTCGTATGGTTTGTACGGTGGAAAAGTGCTCTAGCACCCCATTTTCTAAAAACAGTCTGGTTCAGACCAGCAACAGGGCAACAATGAACTATTTACAAAAGATGCTTAAGAATTGTACAAGAAGCTATTTAATGAATACAAAATGTTTGAATGACAACTACACTACATCCTACAATAGAATAGAAGCAAATCTAATCCATTAGAAGTCTTCCAAAATGCAATGATTCAGAAATTTAAACTTAGAACGTGTTTCTTTCATTCACACAAGATTTCACCAAAATTTTATTCCTTCCAACCCTGCTCCAGGGTCGAGTCATCCCTTAAATAGGCTCCCAAAATAGTTGAGCTACTTGGGTCGAGCCTTTTAGATGACCTAAAACAAAAATTATAAAACCCACTGTGTTTTCTAACCTTTTGACAAGGTTGGCAACCTAGCCAAAATGATGTTCTAAACCTATTTAACTCTTGTCAACCTCTTTCCAAAAAATCAAAAACATCCCTAAGATCAACACTAAATGGTCTACATGACCTTATGACAACAAAACAAAAATTAACCCTCTAGGTTTCTTCTTTACCTAAGAAATTGCCTGTTGTTCCTTAGGTGCTCCTGCACCATTCTCCCCCTCTCAGCTCAAACACTAAGGATTGGAAGGAGAGATCAATGATAGGTCAATGCCAAGATTTTTAAACTAATCTTCTGGTACCCATGTAGCTTCTGATTTAGGCTTGTTCTTCCACTTGATAAGGTGCTCCATGTACACCTTGTTCCTTGTAGACTTTTGCACTCTTTAGTCTAAGATCTGTTCTCGGGCCGAGGCTTCTCTTGGATTAGGTAGGGGCACACATCATGTCCTTTGAAGACTTCCTCACTATTCTCAACCTCATCACCGACCGTTCTTTATACTTGATCAAATCAACAATGTTGAAAACTGTGAGATTCTAGACGTAAGAGGGTAACTCCACCTTGTATGCATTCTGCCATACTTGGCCAATATCTTGACAGGACCCAATTTCTTCTATCTCAACTTGGTTGACATTCCCTTCGCAACCTTTGACTTGTTAAGGTGGACCATGACATAGTCCCCTACTTGAAATTGCACGGTCTTTCCTTGACATATCTACCTTTCTCCCTTTCACTTTTGTGTAGCCTCAATCGGCCCTTGACTGCCTCCTCAATCTCCTTCATGGTCTGACTAAGTCTTCTCAGATAGTTCACTCCTATGCTCCATAGATCCAAGGTCTCCCAGCTCACAAATGCCTCTTTGGGTGCATTCCATAATAACTTCAAAAGAACTTTCCCAGGGTTCTATTCACACTATCACAAAGCATACTCAACTCTGAGATAACCATATCCCATGTCTATCCATACCTTGGCTAGACACACCTTAAAAGACACTAACACCCCCATATTAATCCCACTCGCTTGACCATCGGTCTGAGGAGGTAAGCTGATCCAAAAAGACGCATTTGTACTCCAACCTGCTCCATAGAGTTCTCCAAAAGTGACTCATGAACTTCTACATCTCCTCGTCAAACAATGCTTAGAGGCAAAGCCATGGATCCTTACAACCTCCTTTGACTCATCTTGCTAAATCTCGGTTTTACCACAACATAAACACTGTCAAAACCAGTCTCGGTCTTAGGAAGACCTACCACAAAATCCATGCTCACACACTCCCATGGTCTGTTAGGGATGGGCAGGGGTTGATATAAACCAACATTGCTAGCTCCTCCCTTAGCTTTCATGCACACAACACACTGTTCCACATACCTTCTAACATCTCTTGCCAACTTAGGCCAATAATAAAATCTTTGTACTAGCTCTAAGGTCTTATTGATACCAAAATGCCCACTAAGATTGCCATTATGCTTTTCCTGAATCAAATTTTCCCTCATTGACCCTCTTGGAACACATAACTGATTGCCCTTAAACAACAACCCACTTTGCAAGGTATACTCAGAATATTGGCTATGGAAATGGTTCTCAAAGTTAGAAAATACCTTATAGGCCTCTGAAAAGTCTTCATCCTCTCCATATAGATCCTTGAAACTCTCTATGCTAATGCTCTTGAGTTGTATCTCTTGCACTGTCAACAACCTTCTGCTTAATGTGACTGCCACCTTGATCATTTGTCCTTTCTTGTGCTTGGTAAAAGTAAAGCTTGGATGTATCATCCATTTCAAATGCCTATTACCAACTTCTTTGAGGTTGGAGTAAAACCAAGTGCCCCATTGTCAAGAAACCACGAACTCCTTGGGGTGCTGTAATGCCTCCATTTCCTAAGTGACTGAACCAAAGCATAAAGTTCTAAGTCATAGGTTGAATACTTCTTCTTTTCCTCATTGAGCTTCTCACTAAAGAAGGCTATAGGCCTACCCTCTTGACTTAGCACTCCTCCTACTGCCACTCCACTTGCACCACATTCAACAGTGAACAACTTGTCAAAACTAGGTAACAAAAGAATAGGTTGAGTTGCCACTTCTTGTTTCAGTTTCTCAAACCCTTTCTCAGCTTCTTGTGTCCACACAAACCTAGTTTTCAAACCACCCTTGATTGTGTCTAGAACCGGTGCACATATACCACTAAAGTTCCTTATGAATTTTCTATAAAATTGGGCCAATCCATGAAAACTCCCTACCTCTATTGTTGTGGTTGGTGTAGGCCAGTTTAGGATGGCTTCCACCTTGCTTGGATCCATCTTTAATGAGCCTTTGGACACTACAAAACCCAAGTAGACAAGCTCTTGCTCGAATAACTCACACTTCTCAAGATTGATTTCCAACTTCTCCTCTTGCAACCTTCTAAGAACCATCTCAACATGCTTCAAGTGTTCTTTTGTTGTCTTGCTAAAGATGAGTATATCATCAAGATACACTACCACAAATATCCCTATGAAATCCTTAAGCACTTCATTCATGAGTCTCATAAACGTGCTAGGGGCATTTGAGAGGCCAAATGGCATCACTTTCTACTCATATAACCCATCATTTGTCTTAAAAGTTGTCTTCCACTCATCTCCATCCTTAATTGACCGATGGTAATCACTCTTTGAGATCCAACTTAGTGAAAAGTAACAGGTTCTCCTAGACAATCCATTGTCTTCAATTCTAGGAATAGGGAACTCATACCTAATTGTGATTCTATTTATTGCTCTAGAATCAATACAAAGTCTCCACTTACCTCCTTTCTGGTTGCTAAAACCACCGCACTGCACATGGGTCATGCTCTTGAATCAACTTGATCCAATAATTCTCACAAGACTTGCCTAGCTACCCCTAGTTCTTTGCTCGCGTAAGTTTGTATGCTGCTTTGTTGGGGAATGAGGGCTCCGTGCATGAAGTCAATTTGATGACTTTATTGCCTTCTTTGGTTGTGTGTTGCAAGTGTACTCATCACTAACTATGCTCTTGTACTTATCAAGCAACCTTTGGACTGCTTCTGGTAAGACTGTCTTTTCAGCCTTGTCTTCTTCTTTAGGTTGCAACACAACCACATATCCTTCATTCCCTTGGTGTAGGTCCTTAAGGAACTCTTTTCCACTTCTCAACATGATGTTTGGTGCCTTTGACTATCCCTCTTCTTCTTCTGACAGTGACTGTAGCTTGAAGGCTCTTCCATCCTTTTTGAATGAAATGGTATTCTCCTTCCCATCATAGATAGCACTCCTATCATATTTCCATGGTCTGCCTAGTAGCAAATGGCATGCATCCATGGGTAATACATCACAAACTAACTTATCTTTATATCCTCCAATGGAAAACTCCACCGTTACTTGCTCATTTACTAAAACACTCTGCCCTTTGTTCAACCATGTGGCCTTGTAGGGGTTAGTATGGGGTACCTTCTCCAATTTTAGTTTTGCTAGTCACTTCCTCGAGGAGCCACATTATATTGTCTCTGAACTTGAGTCTATTTCATAACTTTGCATACTTTTTACCAAGTATCTTTGTGACCTTACTCTAAAAGAGCTCGCTTTTGGTTCCTCCCCGATTGGTTGTCCGATCGTAACTCGTTAAACATCGCATTCCTTTCCCACCTCGCATTCTATATGACTGATCTCGTGATGCTTTGGGACTCATGGTAACCTCTCTGTGCATAAGCTCACTCTCTTTCATTGCTTGATGAGGAAGCTTTCTCCGGGAACCTATAATCAGGGTGACCTATTTGATTACAATGGTAACACTTCATGTTTGCAAAATAAGAATTGCTCCTGCCTGCTCCTCTTCCTCTGTTTGAACCTCCTTGAGGTCCTCTACCTCTGTTATATCCACCTCTGGAAGATGTTTCACCTCCATGCTCAGTGAGTTTAGATTCTCCTTGATTTCTTTGTTCACTACCTCTACCTTGGTAGCCACCACGCTGTCCTCTTTGATCTCTTTGATCTCTGCCTTTGCCTCTGCCCTTAGAAGCCTGATCTTGCTTCCTCTTGTTCCTTTCCTCAATCTTGTTAGCCAACTGATAACATTGGTGTACTGTCTTGGGACTTAGTAGAGCCATCTCCTCTTGAATGTTCCATTTCAAGCCATTAAGGTACCTAGCCACTTTGAGACTCTCATCCTCTGTCACATTAGATCTCATGCAAAGTTTTTGAAACTCCTCAGTGTAGGTGTTTACATCTTGGTCTTTCTACCTTAGACTTTGCCTCTTCTTGTGTAATTGAATCTCATAGTCATCTGGCATGTAGGCTTCCTTCACCTTAGCAACCATTCCTTTCCAAGTTGATATGGGTTGTTTGCCTTCTTTTTCCCTTTATGTCTGAATGAACTTCCACCATGTCAAGGTTGATCCTCTCAATCTTGACTTAGCAACCTTCACCTTCTGTGCTTCAGTGACTCCATCACACTCAAAATTATTTTCCATGCCTTCTATCCAATCCATGACTAGGTCAGCTTCCATCTTTCCACTAAAAAGTGGTATACCTTCAAGTGCTTTCCCACTCAAAGCTTTCAATGCCTTCAAGAAAGGCTCCTCCTTCAAAATAGGATCAGGTTCAGGGGTCTTATCTTCCTCTGCAACCTCTTCCTCTTTTGGTATCCTTCCCTCAAACTGTGCACTCCTCACTGCTTGCTCAAGTTGGGCTATTCTTTCCCTCAAATTTTTATTGTCTTCTTCCTGCTCTTCAACCATCTTAACCAATTCTACATTGGTCACCATGATGGAAGAATCACTAGACTCAACCTCTAACATATAAAATGCTTCCCAAATCTTTCACTGGCTCTGATACCAATCTGATAGGATGGGGTTGGATGAGGCACTCACTGCTCCATGCTCTGAGTCCTTGCTCCTAAGAACTCCTAGGTGTCTCTCCCACCTTGTCCTAGTGGTCCTGCCTTAGGTTTTGGTGCCACTGCTTCTATTGACCAACCCCACTATCACCATGCTTTCCTTCTACCAAGTCAACCTTGGTGCTTCGCCACATACTCTCCATTGACCCTTAATCTTCCTAAAGGCCAATTTCTCTCAACACTTAACTTGATTCTTGCAGGGGTGTGTAGACGTTGTAATAGCTTCAAGATGATCAAACTAGGGTTCCTGTTCCAACACAAGACTCCAACTAACCATCGCTTTCACAAAATCCCCTCCTAGGGTTTGAAAAGGCTACAAGCCTAGAGCCCCAATTAGGCCTCTCAACAGAGATAAAATGCAATTTTCTTCTAAACCCACCAAAGGACCTAGGTTCTTTGTTTAGGGTTTGTGTTTCTCATGCCTACACCTCAAGGATTTTTAGGGTTTTGGAACAGCACTGCCCGTACACTGCTCAAACACAAAAATGGTTAAAAACCTAGGGTTTCCTAGCTTTTCCTAGCTGATTTCAGACTGTCAAAGAATTCTCACACCAAATGGATTGGTGGAGCCTCTTCCTGATCACTAGGCCTTGCTGAGACCTCCAACTAAATTCTCCAAAAATAATTTCTTCAAAAACTAAGCACCCCTGCAAGTTGTGTGACATTTACTCCTGGTCTTTCCTAGCTGGACCCTGCCTGGCTCGCCTAGGGCAAGACCTTGCCAACATCTCCTGCACTCAAAAAAAACCTACCAAATACCATATGTACAAGCATGGTGTCTAGGAACAATTTCCAAAAGGCCGTACGGTTTGTACGGTGGAAAAGTGCTCTAGCACCCCATTTTCTAAAAACAGTCTGGTTCAGACCAGCAACAGGGCAACAATGAACTATTTACAAAAGATGCTTAAGAATTGTACAAGAAGCTATTTAATGAATACAAAATGTTTGAATGACAACTACACTACATCCTACAACAGAATAGAAGCAAATCTAATCCATTAGAAGTCTTCCAAAATGCAATGATTCAGAAATTTAAACTCAGAACGCTGTTTCTTTCATTCACACAAGATTTCACCAAAATTTTATTCCTTCCAACCCTGCTCCAGGGTCGATTCATCCCTTAAATAGGCTCCCAAAATAGTTGAGCTGCTTGGGTCGAGCCTTTTAGATGACCTAAAACAAAAATTATAAAACCCACTGTGCTTTCTAACCTTTTGACAAGGTTGGCAACCTAGCCAAAATGATGTTCTAAACCTATTTAACTCTTGTCAACCTCTTTCCAAAAAATAAAAAACATCCCTAAGATCAACACTAAATGGTCTACATGACCTTATGACAACAAAACAAAAATTTAACCCTCAGGTTTCTTCTTTACCTAAAGCTCCACCGTTGTTCCTTAGGTGCTCGCACTAATAAGCGTGCATGATTCTTGGAAGAGTCTTGTTTTAGAGGAATCATGTTTATTTGGAATATAAATATATATTATATATTGGAATTTGACTGGTTACGTTGTTATTGTGAACTATACTTAGTTTGTTAAGGCTATACGTAAGTTGCATAAATTACATGAAGTATATGAATTAATATTACATTGAAGTGCTATCTTGAAATTGTTAGCTTATGATGCTATGTAAACCTTTGTGGAAAATGAGGTTAGTAAAACAACGGTAATGATGGCATGATAGAAATGTCATAATTGATAGGTTGCAATGTTATGCAAACCATGTTGATAGTCGATACTTGATTGATTACTCATATCTCCTTGAAGTAGGAAGAGAGTCTTTTCCCTAGGGTTAGGGTGTATACTTGATTGTTATATCAATATTCAACATTTGGGTAGAAAAATGTATTTCTTGATTATGTTATTTTCTTATTTTCTAATTAAGAGTCTATTCCTATTCACGAAATTTTAGAAGAGGGCTCACATTCTAAAAACCCAAAGCTGTATTGAGAAGAGGACTTATAAGTGCAGAAGACAAACTCCTCTCAATCTTATATCCTCCAAATTATATACAAATATAGTAAACATTGTAAAATGTGAATATTTAATTCATATTGAATGTAGAGGTTTTAAGTTTGTTTATTATCACTTGATTGTTGATTATACTTTTGATTGGAGTTGTTTATTGTTGAGATTATACTCTTGAATGGAGACATTTATTGTTGAGATTATACTTTTGAAATAAATTCATTTAATGTTGTGATGTTATGATTACCCATATGGTTAATTAGGTTGTTCCTGGGGTTAGATAATCCATGGAAAAGGGAGTAACCTAGTTGGTCAGTTAGTATGTGTGCATGTATAGTTAACTTGGTTATTCCCAGGTTAATGGAGTAACCTAGTTATACAATTTGTTATGTCATCACCTTAGACAAAATGTGTGTTATGATTGTGAATGGTCAATACCAAATTGAGCAAAGGGTGGGTGAACATATGACCTACACTCAAAGTACTGGGTGTTGAATTCTTTGGCCAAAGTAGTGTAAGTAGCCATTGTTTACACTGTCAGTTCACTGTGATCCATGATTGCATTCTAAGCAGAGAAGTCATACATGTAGGTTGTAGCCAATATATGGTAGCTCTAGATATGTAGGACACAACACTATGCTCAGGAAGGCTAGTATTATGAGGTTACTGAACCAATATCTTCGTTGAAGGGTAGGGCTATCTTACTAGTTAGGAAGATGTGTAGGGGACCACAGTTAGTCTGTGGTTTGCGGAAAAGTGCTTGAGTGATGTTCTCCCTCATATAGTTGGTGGCTAGGGATTTGAGGATGTAGTGCCAATTTAGGGACACCTAGAATGTAGCACACTTAATGGGGACATCTAAGAGGTATGCACCAACATTGTGGACATCTAGATCATTGTATTCTACTTGTATATCTACATGACTAAGCTCATGGAATCCATGCATGTAAACATGTATCTCTATTCTTATTGAGAAATTGTAAATGGGAAATGTTATCATGAAATTAGGTAATGGGGATTCGTTACTTGGAAATTTGTAATGTTTCTTTGTAATGAAATAGGAAAGTTTGAAATGAGTTTATTTCAAATGTGCATATTATTATTGAATTTGAAAATAATTTTTTTATTGCTAAATGTTGGTATCTTAAACTATTCATGTGTGGGTAAAACATAGTAAAATTCAATTGGTAGAACAATGGGCATGTTACATGTGGTATCAGAGCTACCAGGTTCAGTACTGGAACCTATGAGCTCATTACGTATGTATTACGTAAGCATTATCAGTAGATAATTGTTGAAAAGTTATTATGCCAGGATGGCAAGGGGAAAATGAATAAGGGAAACAATAAGGAAGTCAATCTTGTTGAAACTTGTCTAAATTTGGGAACTAGGAAGGAATTTTCTGTTGAGAAGTTGTTGAGGTGATTTAACATTGTTGTCATTGATGTCAAAACCTAGGATCATGAAGGTTGTGCTCCGGATGATATATAGAAATGATATATCCTATTGTGTGCTTTGATGTTGAGCAGTGTGGATATTATCCTTGATCTGGATATGGTAGTACTTCTTTTTGGGACATCCGTGGAAGTCAATTAATGCAAAATAATGAAGACTAGTATTTTGATGTTGGCTATTGTGCTCAAAGCTTATTCTGGGTATCATTACTATCTGGACATTCATGTAGCATGTTACTGTAGATGCATAAAATGTATTGATTGATGTTGGACATCTGATCTTGACCACTAACATCGCTTCATCTTGAATCATCTTTCAGTCTAACTATTTAATCAAATGCTTTTATTTGATTAAATTAATTAATTTTCCTCTCTTAATTAAATAAATCATGTATTTAATTAAGTCTCTCTCTTTTGTTAATTAAATCAATCAATCTGATCTAATTATCCCTATTTAATTAAATAATTAATTTTATTTAATTAAATCTCTAAGGTTTATCTATTAAATTAAGTAAACTAAAACCTTATTTAATTTAATCTACCTTCATCCCCTTAGTTAAATAAATCAAAACCCTTTATTTAATTAAATCTTTAAAGCATATTCTTCTCATATTTGATTTAAATCAATCTATAAATTTAAGTCAAATAGGTCACATCATTTAATCCTTCATTAAATTAATTAACCTCGATTAATTTAATCTCTTCTCATGTCCCATCCTCCATCTTTTGCCACTTGCACATGAAAATAGAGTTATTTGATTTATTAAATCTCTATTTATCTTTTTTTTTTTGGAGGATGAGGGTATACTAATTCCACCATATAAAACTAGCGGCACCTCGTAAACTTTAACGGACCGGCCCGGTAGGCGCCAGCGGTGTACCACCGGGTGGGGGAGACTAGACCTCGTGACCAACCTCCTGCAACAGGAAAGATTTAGCCAACCGAGCTAGGGCCCCAACCCCAAATCTCTATTTATCTTCAACATGGCATAAAGGAGGAATATTCTTGAAGTTTGAAATTCAAATCTAAGTGGACTTTGTCCTTCCAAACAAGGCATTTACTCCCTCTTACAAGTCCTTTTGCATTGAGCCAAGTGGCCATTACTACATTTGACTCTCCCTCCACCTTGTCATTAATACAATTTCAAAATTCAAATATTGGCATTTATTGGCACATTCATCAAAACTTGCACATCCTTCATCCTCTCACATGTTGACAAGTGGCATCTTGCTATTGGTTGATTCTTAGTCCCACATTCATCCTATCTTTCAATTTTCAACTCTTTCTTTCTATAAATAAGAGGCTTCATTCCTCATTTGATCATCCACAACTTGAGTAAACTTACTATACTCAAATCTTTAGCAATCTTCATCCATACTTTTGAATTATAGCTAGGTTAAGCAAGTTTTTATCTTGGAGCATTCATCACTCTTCATCAAAGTGGATCAACTTCCATCATCAAATCTCCATTGCATCATTGGAGTTGGGAAAGGGCCAATTTTCACATCAAATTGGCACCAATTCCCTCAAGAGATTAAGAGTTTGCTTTGCTTTAGAATAGGATTTGATATGTTTTAAGTTTTGTTGTGTTCTTCATTTCATTTCCTCTCTCTTTTGCAATTTAAATGAATTTCTTGAGGAATTTATATCCTAGCTTGCATTCGATCTAATTTGTTGTTTGTTTCTTGTGCTATTGCAGGTGTAGGATCTAGGTTCACATTTTGGCGCTAGAAAGAGGGCCCAACCTTGTTTTCTAATCATGTTTTTGTGAAAACTCTGTGATTTTCTTTGTCTACAGGAAAACTTCGCCGTTGGAAGCTCAGAGTCGTTGTTCAGCACTGTTGGTTCTCCAACGTCGCTCTATAGAATCGCTGACAACTCCAAACTGCGACGCCTTTGACTTCCCACCCAAAATTTTGAATTCTAAACTGTGCCGCTGAACCTATTTGACCCGCTGGAATCTTTCTAAAATCTAAACTGCATCGCTAGCCAAAAGGGTGATGCCTTCATGCTCACTGGTCTGGTTGCAAAGCGACGCTGACTGGCAAGCGACGCTATACAACACCGTTGGTGAAATCAAAATGCAACACCTTCATGGATTGCACCGCTGGAGGGGAGTATAAAGTGAAATTTTATTTGTAGTATGTGCTTTTTTTTTCAAATTATGGTTCTTTTGTTTGTTTTTTGCCTTTTTGACTTCTGTTTTTGCAAAATCTAACTGTCTTTCTCATAGGTTGGATCAATCAAAGACAAACAGGGAAGGGAAGCATGATGATTTCAATTCACATAAACAAGTGTTTGTTTACACTCTAGTGTTTGTTTAACACTCTTAGAGGATTCACTATTCCTCTTAAGGAGAAAATTGTTATCTCTTTATGCTTAGGACTTACTAATTTCATTTTGGGCTTTAAAAAGAACCTTTTAAATTCTTGTTACAAAAAGGCTTAAAAAGAACATTAGGACTCAAATTCACTAGAGTTTGTTTTGGGTTTAATAATTGAACAAGGCAAATTGTCACACTTACTTTGGTGCTTTAAAACGAATTCTCTTTTGTTTTGTGTACTTAAAATGAAAAAGTGTTTTCATTATTTTGTAATTACTTACACAAAGTAATATCATCAAAAGATGTATGTGCTTCTCTCGCGCCTCACATAAATCTTGAGAATCAAAAGGCTTTTGGTGACATTAGGTTGCGTAAATAATTGTCCATACACACTTCAATTTGGATTTAAAATTGAACAAATTGTGCGAGTGTGAGTAAATCTATTGCATGTGTTCTCCCTTTGTTTCTAAACGAAGGTGGATCGAACTATCAATACATTTATTTTCTTTTGTCTATCTTAGAGGGCCTCAGCCGGGGAAAAGTAATTTCACCTGTTGGAATCCACTCAATCATCGGGTAGTAACACTCAACCCAGAGTATTTCAAATGATATAAATGTAAAATGAATAAAATGCCAAGATCACACTGGGCTAAGCCCCGCGAGAAGGGGAAACAATGGTCTCACCACGCTGGGTCAACCTCCTGCCAAACATAAAGTTTGAATTAAAACCCTTATTGTAGAAAGGACAAAATCCCTATCTATTTGTTAGTGCAAGAATGGTCATTTTGAAGCCACCTCACACTTTTACGGTCTTTAGTAGAAATGGAAAGCAAGCCATGGGAGTTTCATGGTTGTTGATGTTTACGTCTCCGTGATAAGTGGAGTGTCAGTGAGGGGAGCTGGGTCAAGATCTAACCATTCGGCTAAAGATAAGCTTAATGATTCTTGTCCAAGTGGGGACTCAACAAATATTGTCTTTCATAATCCATAGGTTGTGTTTATTCTTAAGTTAAGCAAAATGCTTTGCTTGTTCGGAAACATTTGGAAACAAACACTTAACATCATCAAAATTTTCTGAACCCTTTTAGGAGTGAAAATACAATTGACCAAATTCATGTGTTATTGCTTTCCCCTTGGGATGGACATCCTTAGAGGTTTCTAAACACTTGGATTTATTATCCACACTAAACAACAGACCACAACACACTGGCATCTGCACTGAGACACTGACCTGTTCCACCTGCAGACACTGATGGTTTATTCTCAACCCAAACAAAATTAGATCACCAGAGACCACATTAGGAAGTGCAATCAAAAGCAACACATCAAAATAAGAAAAAAATTCACAAGGTTCTATAGACTCATTCCTTTGAACAATCCGAAAATGTATGCTCAATTTGAACCACTTCTTGGTTGAGAGGTCCTTAGGAGTATTGTATGTTCTTCAATACCAAGGTCTAGTAAACAAGTGTCTTTTTAGGTACATTCTAGGATCAAAATCAAACTTTCATCCATCTTTGAACATCAAAACCAAAAAACATCTCCTCATTAACTCTTCAAAAATCTTGGAATAATCCTTCATGTTAAACTTTGGGAAAATCATTTGAAACCAATCCAAAATCATCTTGTTTAATTGAATAATGTAGATGCATCCTTCTCCACATATTTGATCAAATTATCAAAAATTGTGAACAAATTCATACCTTGATAACATCCAACATCTTGGGATTTAGGAGTTCATTATCAATCTCATCTTGTTTGGATAGGAGTGTTTAAATGAATCCCTCTTCTCACACCTAAACAAATTAACATCTTGTGAACGATTTAACTCTAGGACAACATCCAACCTCTTAGAGTTTATGAGTCCACCAAAATCCGAATCCAAAACCAAAATCAATCCTAAATCAAGTCCTAAAGTTTAACATACCCTTCAAGATCTTTTCAAAGATTTCCAAACATCCATCAAATATCCATCTTACATCCATATCATTGTCACCCCTTTTATCCTTGAATCATCCTAAATTTTCTCTTTTGTGCCTAAAGTTAGATCAATCCAAAGAATTAGAGATTCATCTCCTATATTCTTCAAAATTGATCCCTATTTTATGGTGCAAACTAGATCTCAACACAAGAGGAACATGGAAGCCAACAAAGAAACATCCACTACAAGTGACCTAAGTCAAAAAAAATTCTGAAACAAATCTCGTCGAATCAAGTAATCCTTTAATCAAATTTCCTACGTCATCACAAAACCCTCAAGAGGAGGTAGAGGATCATACCAATAATCCCTTTGGAATGTCACATGAGGAAATCGCCCAAATGATTCAAAATCCAGAGAACCATAAGATTATCAATATCATGATGAGACTCAACCCTTCACTATACATGCTCGAATTAGCAAAACAAGGGGCTAAACTAACTTCTAATTTCGACGTGAGCTCTATAGTGGAGCCATCTTTAGAGGTCATGTATCCAATTTCATCCACACTCCCCATCTCGTCTACACCCCTATCCCAAAGCATCACTCAAAACATCCCACAAATCACAACATCTATTTCTCCAACTCAACCTAATGTTAATAAGGGAAGTGCATTTCTCAATGCCATTCAAAAACACCCCCTTGTCAATAATCAAAACTTGGATGCAAACACCATTTTTGAACAAAATGTACCTCAAAATCCATTACATAGGTATGCCCCTCTCACTTTCCATGATCCTAATGATCCATCGTCATCATCCTTCCGCGCAACGCCCCAAACCTCTCTCCCCATAACTTCACAAGGAGAATGTGACATGTTCGGACCAGGGGACATTTTCGACACTATGCCATTTCCTTAAGAGATCACATCTCTTACATTTTCACCACTTCCGCCATTACCATCATCATCCACACCACTTCTTGGCTTAGGGATTCCCCCTTTACCAAATATAAGTCAAAATCAAACCAACATCTTGAACATCAATCAAAGCATCATGCAAAACTCTCAAAATTTTTCATCGATATCACAACAACGGATGAAAACTACACAAGCAATCAAAACATCATCAACCGCCCCCTTAACATCTCAAAGCATGGTCTCTCAAGGACCAATCACATCGATCACACCATCCACCACTCAAACCCCAAATACAACAACACCTCTCACCACCACCACAAGCACCATTCTGAATCCACCACCACCTCCACCACCACCAAGATCCAACATATCAAGCCAATAGAACATGACATTGCAAGCTGCTCAAAAAGTTGCCTATCAAAAGGAATTTTTGCAAGTACAAAAACAACAAGTTGCACAAATAGTTGCTCAACAAGCCGTACAACTAGCTGCACAACAAGCCACTCAAGCTGTGCAAGCTACTCAAATTTCCCAAGCTGCATTACAAGCACAACAGGTTGCTCAAGCCCAGATCTTACTGCAAAAACAACAAATTGCACAAGCTCAAGCTCAAGCTCAGGAAAAAACTCAAGCATATGCTCAAGCTCAAGCCCAATATCAAGCACAACAAGCACAAGGACAAGCACAATATCTTGCACAACAACACATAGTGCAATAATGAGCATATCAACAAACGCTAAAGCAATATCAAGAACAATAGGAAGTAGCCCAATTAGCAGCTCAACAACAAGCATTATTAGCACAACAACGACAACAAGATCAACAACAAGCGATCCTGGCACAACAACAACAAGCATTGTTGATATAGTAGCATGTACAAGCATACATGGCTCAACAGAATGTTTAAATACCACCAATCAACACATCAACCAATCCACCCATCACACCCATAAGCTAACCACCTCAGAACACTTTCATTCCACCTCCTGATCTAAAAAATGATGTGACAACACAAATTAGGTTGCTCTTGTAGCAAGTACTTGACCTTCAATTAGGGTGAACTACGAAAACACCCAACAACTTGTGTCCTTATCTATTCAACATAAGCCTTGTAATGAAACCATTCCTGAAGGGATTTGAGATCCCCAAATTTGATAAGTATCGTGGGACGGGAAACCCTGAAGATCATATCAGGGAATTCTAGGTTCATTGCATGGAAGTCGCGTATGACGATACCTATCTGATGCGGCTATTTCCTAGGAGTTTGGCTGGCCACGCCATGGAATGGTTCTCTCACCCACCTACAGGCATCAAGACATTCCAAGAAATCATAGACGCATTCATCAAAAATTACACATGTAATATCGCCATGGATGTCAGTCTTGAGGAATTATTAGCTCTGAAACAAGGTAAGAATGAATCATTTGCTTCATTCCTACAATGATGGTGATCTAAGGCCTATTAGAGTAAATGGGTCATACCCGAGGAATAACAAGTGTGCACTATCATATCCAACCTTGACGGCCTCTTGGCATTCCATCTCAAAGTCCAAGGGATTACCACATATGATCAGTTGATTTCTAAGGCGCTCAGCATCGAATGAGCCCTTATGACACAACTTGGAGGATCAACTTCATATCCTGAACAACAGAATAATCACCCACCCACCAATTACAATGACAAACCTCACACATGGGAAAGAAACAAAAATATTACCAACGATGGTTTCGTTGATGCCAAAGTTGTCATCAGTGCCCCTTGGAAAAACACATCCGCACCACAACAACAAATCCAAATCCATCATCAAAACAACCATCACGCGAACACAACACAACAACCAAACAACCAAGCAATCAATAACGTCAATGACCAAAGAGGACCGCCCTAGCAAAACAAGAACTTCACCAAGTGAAAGTACACTTCTCTTGGGGAACCACTCGAAGTCATCATGAAAAAATTACTAAATGAAAACCTCATCAAGATTCCCACCTATGAGAACTACCAAGAACCAGATGTTTAACCTCCTTGGTACAACGAAAATCAACTCTGCGACTTTCACAAAATCAAAGGGCACACCACTAACAATTGTACGAGGTTAAAAAACATAGTGCAAGATCTCATTGATCAAAGAATCATAAATGTGGAACAACCAACAGGAAACCAGAACCTCAAAATATACAAAAATATGATTCCTAACCATAACAATAACACTGATAAGGGGAAAGGCACCTTCAAAAATGTGAATCATGTGTATGAAACTGTCGTCACCTCCCTAGATGAATACTGCACAGTAATCACTATCAAAGGAGCTCAAGCCGATTGTGGAGTCACTACAAGAGGTAAAAAAGTTACCATCGCAGGATCATCTCAACCAAAAAAAACTTTCATGTCCAATTCAAGATCTGTTCCCAATGGTTACAATATCCTGGATCAACTAAAAAGAACGCTAGCAAAAATATCCATCATGGAGTTATTAAAAATCTCATCCACCCACAAGAGAATCCTTGAGGAAGCATTGGCTTCATCCACTGTCCCCATAGATGTTGATGCGAAACAATTCCAAGCTATGGTTGGCAATATCATCACCCCGAATCTCCTTACATTCTCCGACCAAGATTTTCTCGCTCAACCATCTCATAACCGTGCACTCCATTTAGAGGTCCTAGTGTAGAAAAGTAAAGTCAAACGAGTCTTGGTGGATGGAGGTGTAGGCTTGAATTTTTGTTTCCTCAAGCTCATTAAGTAGTTAAAAATCTCAGAGGATTCCATCGACAAAGGGTATTACAATCAGAGCATATGATGATCAGGAAAGAGTGTCACAAGGCACAATCAGAATCCCTATTCAAGTAGGGCCAACTATCATGGAAACCACCTGTCAGGGCCTGAACTTGACTTGCCTTATAACATTCTCCTAGGATGTCCATGGATCCATGCAATGCAAGCGGTAGCATCAACCTTCCATCAATGTGTAAAATTCACATACGAAGGACAAGAGGTCACCATCCATGGAGATCCTGAACCATTCTCCTATTGCAAGAACCTTGAGGAAAAATACTACAAAATCCCTCAAGTGCTTAAAAATGATGAAGGCCCATCAACATCGTACATCGATCCAGCCACTCTCGCTTCCACTTCTGTGACATAGACACCCACCACTCCTGCCAACCCCACCATCTCTGATATCAAAGTCATCATCCAGGATAATGGTTGCGGAAACTACATGATTCCCAAAAATGCTTTTCTAGGAGAGTTACCACAATCTCTTAGATCACGAGGACGTCTGGAATCAAATGAAGCTTCCACATCTCAAACATCCCCTAAAGAATATCCCAACTTTAGAAGTTGGGGAGATCTCGGCCAAGAAGTCATAGAGGAGAACCCATCTCATCTCCTATACCAAGATAATAGACCAACAACCGATCTACCAATGGATGACATAAGCAAAGGTTTGCAAATGATGCTCGCAATGGGCTATGATAGAAACCAAATACTTGGGAAAAATGACAATGAGCTTATAATACCTATCATTCCAGAGACGCGAATGGGAAATATTGGACTTGGATGTACTCCTCTGAGTATAACCATACGTGGCCGAATTCCTGTAGTTAGAAAGGTCAATAATCCTCCTCAGCTATCCACAGTTGAACTTCGCTTACTCGTATCTACATGCCGCGTCTTAGACAACTTCACATTTGACATAATTGACGTCTGTAGTAGTAGTGATGATGAGGATCCCATAACCAACCTACCTAGGCTCTTTGAGGATACCACCCTTCTCATGATTAGCACCTTATCCTTTGAGTCAGACCATCAAAATCATGAAATCCGCCTAGTTTACCCCCAACTCATCGATTATGACCAACGAGGACCACCAGTTCTTGACACATTCGAAAATGATGAGGCGCTCTCATAATTCATAGGACTACGGGATAATATTCCATGTGGGGATCAAAAAGCATGATTCATCATTGAGCTAGATACACATGCATACTATGGGGAAACGATTGAATCCCTCAGTTGCAAAAGTGAAAAAATAAGAATAATATCTAAGTCCTTGAGTGAAAACCACACTGTGGCACTCTATGACACGAAAAAATTAAAAAGAAAGGACACATCCAACGGTAAAAACCTCTTCGAGGCACCTTAGGATGGGGGATTCAATCTTCCTTTCAGAGCTCTCCATCAGGAAAAATCAGCCGTCCTAGCAGAAAAGTGCAATCCAATTAATCTAGGAACAAAGGAGACCCCATACATCACATTCTATGCAAAGTCATTACTATCAGAAGAACAAGAACTCCTAGCAGCCTTCTTGAGAGAGAGACAGGTAAACTTTACACAGAGCTATGCTGACATGCCAGGGATCGATCCAAAAATTATAGTTCATCACCTAGCAGTATACTTTGAAGCAAAGCCCGTTAGACAAAAGCTCAAGAAAATGCACCCTCAGATCGCCCTGCTCGTCAAAATGGAACTAAAGAAGTTATTGGACACAGGATTCATTTGGCCAATTGACTATCCAAAATGGGTGTCAAACCTGGTTCCTATCTCAAAACTTGATGGGGGCATCAAAATTTGCACAGATTTTAGGGATTTGAACAGGGCATGTCCAAAAGATGATTTCTCGTTGCCCAACATTGACATGATTGTAGACATGACAGCGGGACATGGAATGCTTTCCTTGATGCATGGTTTCTCGGGATACAACTAGATAATGATTGCTACAGAAGACCAACACAAAATGACCTTCACTTGTCTATCACTTGTCCACGGGGGACTTATTGCTGGAATATGATTCCATTTGGCTTCAAGAATGCAGGAGAAACATACCAAAGAGCCATGACGTTAATCTTCCATGACATGATCCATAAAATCGTCGAAGGTTATGTCGATGACATACTAGCCAAATCCAGAAAGAGGAAGGATCACATAGCAACCTTAAGTGCCATTTTTGACAAGCTGGAGGAATACAAGGTCTGATTAAATCCAAAGAAGTGCGTCTTTAGAGTACAATCAAGAAAGTTGTTAGGATACATAGTGTCAATGAGAGGTATTGAGGTAGATCCAACAGAAGTAAAAGCAATCCTCGAGATGGAGGCACCCAAAACATTGAAACAATTGGGATGTCTCCAAGGAAGGCTTCAGTCCATCCGAAGGTTCATAGCACAATTGGTAGATAAATAGAATCCATACTCTCACCTACTTCACAAGGGAGTAGCGTACAAATGGGATAACAAATGTGAGGAAGCCTTCAATAAGATCAAAGAATATCTGCTTACACCACCGGTCCTCATGCCATCAATCCCAAGAAATCCATTAATTCTCTATGTGTTAGCAACAATAGTAGCCCTTGGAGCTCTTCTAGCTCAACACGATGAAAATGGAACAAAAAGGGCCATCTATTATATCAGCAGAACAATGGTGGGGCATGAGTTAAACTACTCATTCATCGAAAAAGCATGTTTAGCAGTAGTGTTTGCTTCACAAAAATTCAGACACTACATGTTGGCACATAAAGTCAAACTCATCGCCAAAATTGAACCTCTCAAGTACTTACTATCAAAGGAAATGCTCACTAGAAGAATGGCTAAATGGGTCATGATACTATCAGAATATGACAATGAATATGTGGAGCGAAAATAAATTAAAGGCGAAGTCATCACAGACTAGCTTGCAGAAGCACCAATCTATTCAAAGAATCCTCTCATCTTAGAGTTTCCAGACGAATCCATCTTCAATCTCAACATAGCTGACCACTGGAAACTTTACTTTGATGGATCATATACACATCATGGATTAGGAGCCGGTGTCTTCTTTATCACCCCACAAGGGGACTACATACCAAGATCATATAAATTGGCATTCCCCTGCACCAACAACATTGCAGAATATGAGGCTTTAACCATAGGTCTCAGAATAGCAGTGTAGTGGCACATCATGGCCCTCAGATTATATAGAGACTCTCAGCTGATAATATACTAAGTGAACAGTGAGTACCAGACTAAGGATGATAAGCTCACTCCATACAAGAAACTACTGGAGAATCTCAAGGAATCCTTTATTGAGATCACATTTGAGAAAATTCCCAAAGTCAACAACAGAGCAGCATATGCCATGGCAACAATTGGATCCCTACTGGACACTCCTCGCAACGTTCTAAAACATGAATTCTTGGTAGGAAGCTTCTCGTGCCCGCATTCAAGGTACCAGAATCAGAATTTGTGTGTGAAATCATTGGTCTCAGTGATCCTTGGTATCGCGACATTTATACCTACCTACAAATAGGTGTCCTACTTGCTAACATACCCTCAACCTTAAAATGAACCTTTTTCAAAAAGGTATCTCGATTCATCATCCTAGGAGATACCTTGTATCGTAGGAGCATAGAAGGAACCTTATTACGTTGTTTAAACACTGAGGAGGCATTGATCGCTTTAACTGAAGTACATAACGACATCTGTGGTTCACACTCGAGTGGAATGACCCTAGCCAAGAAATTGCTGAGGATGGGGTATTATTGGCCTACAATGGAAAGAGAAGGACATGACTATGTCAGAAGGTGCCTATAATGTCAACAACATGGGGACCTCATCCATGCTCCAGCTCAAGAACTTCATCCCATCATCACACCATGTCCCTTCAGTGGGGACTCGATCTCATTGGAAAAATCACTCCCACTTCATCTAATGGCCACAAGTTCATCATAACCAGCACTGAGTACTTTACCAAGTGGGTGGAAGCCATACCCATGACATATATAACCGGGAAGCAGATATCAAAGTTCATCTTGAACTATCTCATTTTCCGCTACGATGTCCCACAAGCCATTATCTCAGATAATGGGACACCATTTAAGAATCAGGATGTTCGTGACTTGTGTGAAAAATTCAAAATCCAACATCGCTTCTCCACCCCATACTATCCCCAAGGCAATGGCCAAACAGAAGCCACAAATAAAACCATTTTAAAGATCCTCAAGAAAATAGTCAATGATGTGTCAGGATCTGTATCCGCGAGTTCAATCCCACCCTTCGCCCACGAAACGCATCCGCGAGCACCACCTAAAATTCACCTCGGCCTATTGAAGCGCTATTCCCATTGAGATCAATAAGCTCATCACTAAGAATATCACTGCAACACTCATCACGATGAAGAGTACCGTGCATCAAGACTGAATGAGTCAACTATTGATGAGTGGTGTAGATGCTTTTAAATCATTGCAAGTCTATCGTAATAGACTCAAGAGGACTATAACAAGAAAATCGAAGCAAAACTTCCAAGTCAAGAATTGGTACTAAAGAGAATTAGAAGAACGTCCCAAATCCAAACAACAAAGGAAAATTGGAACCCAACCAGGTTGGGATCATTCATCGCCAAATCCGGGGTATAGTTATCAACACCTGGGGAACCTCTGAAGAGCCCATGAATACTCTCATCTCAAAAGTTTATGCCTAATCTTTCAAGGTATAGAACCAAAATCCAAAAATAAAAAAATGTCCTAAAAATGGTTACCTTGGTGAAAACTTGGAAAACAGGTGTCTTGGTGACAACAAAAAAATCAAAAAGCAAAAATCAAAAAAATCAAAAAAAGGATAAAAATAGTAAAGAGAAAAAATTGTCCTCTAGTGAAAACCACTTTGGTGGCACTTTGGACAAGTACCTTGGTGAAAACCTGGCAAACATGCACCTTGAGTAAATAAGCATGTTCCATCCATTAGGATCTTCACAACTTGTTCTGCATCATCCATCCATTGCATTTCCATCATCCATCGCATTCAGATCTCCATCCATCACCCATCCATTTGACATCCGCATCATAGCTTGGTCCTGTGTTCATATCATGATCCCTCCTAGTACTACTCGACCCATTCCCAAGGTTAGTTTGTCTTGCCTTTATCGAAGTAGTTTATTGAATCACATTGGGGGAATGTTCTCATCAGATCGGATTCATGTATATTCTTGAAGTCCTAAAATCACACAAAATCTAAAAACATCAGAAAATCCAAAAAATCCAAAAACATCATAAAATCACCAAAATCTAAAAACATTCAAAACATATCAAAATCCAAAAACAGGTCAAAAAGTCAAAAAAAGAGTCCTCTTGTTGAACTACGGGTCTCTAAGCCTTGAACATAGGCAAGGTTGATCTTTGATCATCCCCCAAGACACTTAGGTCAGTCCTTTACGAGTTCATCATAATAAACTGACATTTCATCATGCATATCTTCATATGTAAATTGGTTAAGTCATCAGTCAAACTATGTGGTCTCTACGTGTATAATGTAGGCAAGGATAATCTATTGATCAACCCTCGAGGCCCCTAGGATAGGTCCTTAGGTTAGTCTCTTGGTCAAAATCTCAGAAAACCCCCAAAAAATTGAAAATCAAAAAATCAAAACATTTGAAAATCTTGAAAATACCAAAAACAACCTCAAAACATTGCAAAACTCCAAAAACATCCAAATATTTTTAAAAATCCATCCATCTCATCTCACTTTCACCTGCAACAAACATCACTCATAATAAACGATCATCACCCTCAACCTTCGGTGAAACAATCAGAAGCAAGCCTAGCAGGTGAAAAGTAAAAACATAAGCATCAAAATCTCAAGCCTAAGTTAGTCAGTAAATAAGTTGATCAAATTTTTATGTCAATAGCTTATCAGTCTTAAATCAATCTCATCATTGTCTGATAAAATCACGTCCTAGGATGATTCCTTCCTACAATGGGCACTTTTTTTATCAGAACAAGCACTTTGGATAAACGAAATGACATGTCGCCATCCACTAATATGTCATAGGATATATCGTTCCAACAATGAACATCATCTATTGGCAATAAGTTTTGGTTCTTATCCTTCAAAAAAAACATAGTTTCGTCTGGCTAGCGGTATGAAGAATATTAGATTGTTTGTTTACATGATTTTATCTTATTTATCTTATTGCACTCATTCAAAGGACCTCTCAATGATATCCGAACAAAGGATTTAGAGAGAGAGGAATGGGGAAATGATCATTATCTTTTATCTGCTGTGCTTGTTGGACATTCTTGTAATATAACCTCAGCGAATACTTACTTTATTTAGGTATGTACGAAGGGTGTTATAGATATTTTGTTGACCACATAGGAAGGCTTACCTTCCTATGTTTTGGTCCGAGATGTTTGAAGTACCTAAAGTGCACCCTGGTAAGGTTTTCGTATCTTAGGTGTGAACAAGGATACTCCTATTTGGTTGTCGAGTCAAAGTCCATCACACTAAATACAACGTCATCCTAGTTCTTAATACTTTGATGCATCGTATTTATGTGTATTATCAAACATAAGGAAATTGTCCCTTTGAAAATCCTAACTCCTCGGCAAGTAGTCATCATCATTTGCATATTCATCATCTTATGTCTTGTTGGAATGTCTTCTTTTCTCCCTTCTTGCTCGTCACGCTAACAAGGTACTATGATAGTTAATCATCATCATCATCGACCCCGTATCCACAAATCATTAGCATATTGCATAACATATCATTTAGGAAACATATGCATCTCCATCATCATATAAATGTGTTGTTATAAGCACTTTTTCATAAATAGGCACATCCATTTTTCATCACATTACATCCATTTTTCATCACATTGCATTCATCACATAAACCATCACATAACATTAATTTGCATAAACATCTCATAATAATTTCATATACCATCTACTGCATAATCAAACATAATAGGTACATGAGCATTATAGATAATCCATCGCATTATAAGCATACATATTCATACAGACCATCTCATAAAAGCATTTATTATATCATCACATAAACATCATAAAGTCATCTCTCACATTACATTCATTTTGCATAGCATAAAGCACCATCATACTACTTTGCATTAACATATCATTTCATATATTACATCACATCACAATAAATGCATCACATACATCTCACAATCATCTAACATGTTTAGGATAATATATATTTGTTATTCTTAGCATCTTAAAACCATCTCATTTACATCATCAAGACATATCATATAGAGCATGACCATTGCATTCACATTGCATCATACATAATCATAAAAACATACGTATCGTCCATCATTCATCCATTTCATATAGAACATTTCATAAATAACCACATCGCAATCATTTTTTCATTTCATTTTACAAATCATTCCATATCATTATAAGCATTCAGTGCACAATTAAAATAGGAACATAAATATTATAAAATCCATTACATTAAAAGCATACATCCATCCATAATCATATAAAACATTTTATAAAAGCATTTATAATCATCTCCATACCATTTTGCATATCACATCATAAACATCGTCACAAGCGCATATCATACATGACAAATGATGTACATCCATACATTCATAACCACATAGCATGATCATTGCATCATTATCACTATCATAACAAAAAAAAGGAATTAAAAAAAAGAAAGAAATCATTTCACAAATCATCGCATTTGCATCAACATATAGATTACATCATCATATAAATGTACATATCATCCATCCATGATATCATATATCATATAAATCCATTTGCATATCCATGTCATTTATTAGAAGCATACTATAGATATATTAGTCACATAACCATCACATAATGCATACACCATCAGAAAAAATGCATCCATATATACATCCAATAACACCATAATATTATTACATAGCATATAGAAATAGAACCATCCATAAATGCATAATAAATAAATGATACACATCACATCATATCAACATCATCATATCATATATATATCATTGGGTAATTGTCATAGTACAAAATAATCGGATCACTGTACATGTGTATGTCAATAAATACAAAAAGGCCCAACGGGCTATAAAAAATGAGCCCATATGACAAAAAAATGATATCTCGATCAAAATGAGGCCTAACCCTCTTTTTTGTTGCCCTAGCCTCTATCACCATGACCCTCTGCTGGTTTGTGGTTGGTCCGCTGTGAGTAGTCTGGGGCCCGGCCTGCTCTGGGTACGACTTGATGATAAAGCAAACAATAATAGTTCGCCTCCTAGATGGCCTCCCTATAAGAACAAAGAGGAATTGTGCTCTGATAGGAGGAGGTCGCCATGCTCTCTAGCTGCTATCTCCGATCCATCTCCACAACTACCTATAGCTCTACGGCCTATCTTTGTAAAATGGCCTAGTCTCTTTCAGCCCTGGCTTGATCCCTCTTCGTTGTCAAAGTCTGAACCTGAGCCTGCAACTGTGAAATCTACGCATCTCAGGGATCTGGCTGTCCTGCTAGCTGTGCTCGTGGGGGATGTACGTGAGGTTGATCCTCACCCTCAACTCATGGTGGTGCATCTGCCTGATCCTGCTACCTGGTTGGCCCCTGGTCCTCATCCTACATATGAACATCTGCTAGGACGGGTTGAATTGGAACCCTAACCAGTTGATCTTGCTGCTCACCCTCTCTTCATCCTCGTCCTCCCCCTCTGCCCCTCGATCTTTGTCGAGCGGAGGGTGCACCTGGAACTATCAATTTTAGGGGTGGCCGAAACCAATTTCTATAGGCCTGTGTCACGCCTGGATTTGCGGGTCCTTGATCATATACCCACGACCGGGCCACCAACTGTCTAAAACTGTCTACCACCTCAGAGGCAGGAACGTATCACCCCCACAAACCCTGTGATACCGTGCGAGCAAATATAGCCACGTAGTCATCATCTGGTTGGTCCTGTGGCTCACCAAATTGACGCTGAACTCGCCCTGGAAGGTATCTCTTGACCATTGTATGCTCCCGCCCTTGCATAAAGCGGCCCTGGCGGGCAAAGAATAACTATTGTACATCGTTAGCCCATCCGGGGCGACCAAGGTACATTCACCATGTAAAAACCTGCATATCGTCCAGGACCCTCCTCCAATGAGGAATCCCGTGCTCGCTCGTGTGTGTAAAAGACACACCACCTCTGTAATGCCACACTAGGGGATCATTAGGCCCTATCAGCACTGCAATGACTCGTAGTCGAAGAAAAAAGATGTGCTCCCACTCCCACACATGAAGAAGTGTAACACCTACTCCAAGTGCTCTATTGTCAAGGTAGACGTACTCGTGTAAATCCCTGTAGAGGGAGGCTAGAAGAATAGGCCCCCAGGAAAAACGAATAGGCTTGTCGCGCATCACCATCCGCTCCCAGCATAGCCCCCAACCAAGACTGAAATACCAACCTTGCTGACCCGAGGCAACGAGACCTAAAATGATCGTTGCAACCACCAAGCGGAAGGGTGAAGTTAGGGCCCTGTGACGCTCTAACTCTATCTGAACCTCATAGTATACAACGTCCTCTGTAGCAAGGACTGTGTGACAAGCGTCTCGTCTGACATCCATATCATGAATAATGTGCCGCCCATGTATCGACAGTCTGAGGATCCACCACACGTCCTCCAAGGTGATAGTGGCCTCGCCAGTAGGAAGGTGGAAGGAGGAGGTCTCACTGTGCCATCTCTCGGCAAGTGCTGACATCATCCCAAGGTTGGTCTCCGCACGGGTGCTGAATAAGCAATATACCCTAGCCCCATATCCCATAGTCGATCCTGCTCCCTGTCACTCAGATCTCATAGGTAACTGAAAATCTCCCACGGTCTATGCTCCCGAGAATAGAGCTCCCTCACCACGTCCTGCATTAGGAAAGGTCACTAGGTTAAAACTTTTGGGAAATTTTATTCTGAGCGGCCAAAAGGCCATCCCAGTGTCGCTATCTGTGAAGGCGTCATAGTTTGAATTTTAAATTGCGATGCTAGGACTACAAAGTCTTAAAATGCATCGCCACGGTGCACTTTTCTAAAAAGTGGCGCAGTTTGGCAGAAATCCTCGTCTAAAAGTACGCTGCCGTGTCGGACTTTGAAATGCCCCTGCTGGAGGTAGCATATGCGTCAGAGTTTGAAGTTTGTTTCCAAACTCCAAACTCCACCGCGACAGTGCATTCTACGATGGCGGGTCAGTTAGAACCACCGAGCGGTGCAGTTTGAATTTTGAGCGGCGCTATATAGCACCATTGCAGAGAAGCTAAGTTTAAAAGCATTAAATAAGCACGGAAAACAAAAAAATGAAGCTCAAGTAAGGATCACTTACCGGTGCCCCAATGTCGGGAGGTTGCTGGTATGTCTAGACTTGATCATAAATATGCATTGGAAGCTATCGTTGTGCCATCTCGTCAAAGTATCAGAGCTCAAATCGCAAAATCGCTAAAATAGGTACGTGTGAAAATGAATCAAAGTGACCCTCAGGCGCTTTTAAAATTAGGTTTTTTACCTGTTGGCTATCACGCTAGGGATTTGAACTCTTGAACTTTTTTTGTCTAGTTGAGGCCCGTTTTACATTTTTTATTGCATTTAACATGTTTTTGGCCTCCACCCTTCTGGACTTGGGTGCCTTGTCCTTTTTTTGTGAGATCACCCAAAAATCAAAATTTTCATCCAATCTCTCGAGGGGGAAGTATATTAGCATGTTTTCTCTCTGCAAGGCAGCAATGGGGCAAAATTTTGAAAACGATTTTTTTTTGGCTTTGATCGAGACCATTTATTCTTTGAATCAACGCAACGAGTGCATTGCTTCAAAGAGGGGCAAAATGTAGACACGTAAAATGTACTGATTGACATTGGACATCTAATCCTGACCACTAACATCTTGCTCATCTTGAATCATCTTTCGGTCTAACCATTTAATCAAATGCTTTTATTTGATTAAATTCATTAATTTTCCTCTCTTAATTAAATAAATCATGTATTTAATTAAGTCTCTCTCTTTGTTAATTAAATCAATCAATTTGATCTAATTATCCCTATTTAATTAAATAATTAATTTTATTTAATTAAATCTCTAAGGTTTATCTATTAAATTAAGTAAATTAAAACCTTATTTAATTTAATCTACCTTCATCCCCTTAGTTAAATAAATCAAAACCCTTTATTTAATTAAATCTTTAAATCATATTCTTCTCATATTTGATTTAAATCAATCTATAAATTTAAGTCAAATAGGTCACATCATTTAATCCTTCATTAAATTAATTAACCTTGATTAATTTAATCTCTTCTCATGTCCCTCCTCCATCTTTTGCCACTTGCACATGAAAATAGAGTTATTTGATTTATTAAATGTCTATTTATCTTCAACATGGCATAAAGGAGGAATATTCTTCAAGTTTGAAATTCAAATCTAAGTGGACTTTGTCCTTCCAACAAGGCATTCACTCCCTCTTACAAGTCCTTTTGCATTGAGCCAAGTGGCCATTACTCCATTTGACTCTCCCTCCACCTTGTCATTAATACAATTTCAAAATTCAAATATTGGCATTTATTGGCACATTCATCAAAACTTGCACATCCTTCATCCTCTCACATGTTGACAAGTGGCATCTTTCCATTGGTTGATTCTTAGTCCCACATTCATCCTATCTTTCAATTTTCAACTCTTTCTTCTATAAATAAGAGGCTTCATTTTCTCATTTGATCATCCACAACTTGAGTAAACTTACTATAGTCAAATCTTTAGCAATCTTCATCCATACTTTTGAATTATAGCTAGGTTATGCAGGTTTTTATCTTGGAGCATTCATCACTCTTCATCAAAGTGGATCAAATTCCATCATCAAATCACCATTGCATCATTGGAGTTGGGAAAGGGCCAATTTTCACATCAAATTGGCACCAATTCCCTCAAGAGATTAAGAGTTTGCTTTGCTTTAGAATAGGATTTGATATTTTTTAAGTTTTGTTGTGTTCTTCATTTCATTTCCTCTCTCTTTTTCAATTTAAATGAATTTCTTGAGGAATTTATATCCTAGCTTGCATTCGATCTAATTTGTTGTTTGTTTCTTGTGCTATTGCAGGTGTAGGATCTAGGTTCACAGTTACAAGTTTTGGTATGACTAATTATGTTTCTCCTGTTGGTACTGAAATTGATGATAATCAAGATTTGGTCTTGGTTGTGGCATTCCCATCAGCTCCGAAATATATTTCATGTAATTCAAATTTTTCTATCTTATGCATGACCTATTTATGGGTCGCTTGGTAACGTGGTAAGAAGATATTTATAAGTCACCTATCTTTTGGGTCTGGTGCTAGCGTGCCAGGCCTTATTGAATATTTCAAGGTTGTTCTTCAAGCCGACATGTTTTCTGGTAACCTAATTCAAATTATGTTTGTCCGACTTAGAAGACTATGAAGACATTGTGTTTTGGAATGGTATAAGTAAAAGTTGATTTTTTTCGATGAAAGAAGTATGGAGTGTGCGAATAGATAAAAGGGTGCAAAGGATTATGCAATAAGAAAGCTGAAGGCAAGTGTCAAAAAGAAGTAATCTCTTAACCAAAACTAACTTCATGCATATGTAGATGCAACATCATTAGTTCATTTTTGTCAATGAGACTATTTTATAATCATATGTTTTAATTGGGTAGGAGATACAACATCCCGGTACAAGCCCTACCAGAATCTGAGCCAACTGCCTTGGCTCAAGGGGAGTTTTGCAATGCATATCCTGTCGGTTCCCCCTCTCTAAAGTAATTTTCATGTGTTTTCAACATGACTAAGTTTGATCCAATTCATGATGTATGATGAAGCTTAATCCGATTGATTGAAAAGTGAAGTACTATTGATGGTGTCATCGATGTAAGTTTTTGGTGGAAAAATCATCATGAGCAATCAAGGATAGAAGGTGGAGTTTTCAAATCATTTCTCACAGTTTGCAAAGAAGGAGAAGAGGTTTCATTGAGCGATAAAAGGTTGAAGAAGATAAGCGCGACAATGGAATCTGTGTTGGTTAACAGTTAATTCAGTGGACTGGCAGTATTCCACTAAGGCTGAAGGGAGTAGAGTTGGACGAATTTGATCATCAGAAGATGAAGGAAATGGAACTAGGGTTGAAGACTGATGAATTACAGAATGTAAGTGCCATGGTTATGGATTTCTGGGGAGAATTTCTGTGGATTTTTGACAAAGAGTCTATCTTGTTCTCGTTGAGTTGATTCAAGGATGGAAACATCGTTTTGGACAAACCCTATCCAATCACTAAGGAAGCCATTGAAGCTATTAATAGATTGTGCAGTGTTGGTGACCTCCCTAGGAAGGAAATAGTGAATACAGAGACGTGGAGGAAATTACTGGTATCAAAAAAGACCCCCGAGCTCCACTGATAAATACCATTGCCGATCTTGTAGTAATGTATGTTGCTTACAACATCACTTACAAAATCTATTTCCGAAATAATGAAGGTTCTACATTGTCTATTGCTGTGTATCTTGCACATAAGATGGTGAAGGAAAATAAACAGTTTGACCTGTGTAGCTTAATAATGGGAAACCTAATTGAGAATGTTAGAATGTCTTTGGTTGAGAGTTATCCCTTCCAATTTAGGTCTCTACTCATATGTTTAGTATTTTACTTTATGAGTTTGCTACTGTCAAAGGAGAATGTTAAGTGGAAGTTCAACATCCCTATCATAAAGCAAGTTTACAGATATTTGGAATGTATGGAAGATAAAGCAAGTGTACGCAAAGTTTATTTCTCAGCCTTGTAGATGAATTTGTGCTCCGGTGTGATAGTGTCTAGTGCTATGCCTATCAATTAGGTTGAGGAGGGTTCCTCCTTCGGTAAGAAGGAGTTAGAGGTTGTCATTGGTGGTTTCCCTTTGGAACCTAAAAGGAGGAAAATTAACACAAAATATGTCATCACTATCTAAGAAGAGAAGGAGAAGGAAGAAAAGTCTTTGCCTAGATCTGAATCTTTTGATCTAGATGAAATTCATTCAGTGTTGGATGAAGGTGATATGAAAAATATTGGTGAAATGTGGTATGCTTGCTCTCCAGTCAGTAAGCTTAGAATTGAAGATGCCTTAGTTGATTATCTGCTCAAAAAGGGTACTATTGTTTTAGTTGTTTCTGAGTTGCTACCGAATGATCTGGTAGAAGTTGTTGAAGAAAGGTTGTTGTGGGAAGGATTTGAAGGTCATAAGATCCAAGCTATGATTGAGAGAAGGTGTGTCAAATCCAAAAATAAATTATCCAAGCACATTGGTGAGACAAGAGAATGAATTAAGATGTCTGAAATCTACACATATTGTCTTTGGTGGCCTGTTGCTGTTGATAATTTTAGAAGCAGAATTGAATCTGAATTGAATGATGTCGGAAATGTTGGTCTCGGCTCACGTCCACGAGGTCGTAAATTCGTAAATTAATATCTGAAGATCGAAATTGGACGTCGTGCGTCAGTCGTCCATCGTCCACAATCCGTCATAATTGAACAAATATTAGTCGACTAGATAGTATGTGTGCTAGAATGGTTTATGCAGTACAAGATTGGAAGAGGATTCTTCCAACTGTGAGAGAAATATACAAAAAAAAAATTCATGTGAAAAGTGTTATTTTTACTTGATCTCTTGAATGTTTTTATTTGGCCCTTTGTCTTTGATGACAAAAAGGGGGAGAAAATGAAGAGAAAAACAAAAACAAAAAGAGGAATTTAATTGCTTGACAAAGGGGGAGCGCTTGGAGTTTTGGAGTTTTGTGTTTTTGTTGTTTTTCCATCAATGCCAAAGGGGGAGATTGTTGAGAATTTGTTGAGGTGATTTAGCATTGTTGTTATTGATGTCAAAACTTGGGATCCGAAAGGTTGTGCTCCGGATGATATACAAAAATGATCTATCCTATTGTGTGCTTTGATGTTGAGCAGTGTGGATATTATCCTTGATCGGGATATGACAATACTTCTTTTTGGGACATCTATGGAAGTCAGTTAATGCAGAATAATGAAGACTAATCTTTTGATGTTGGTTGTTGTGCTCAAATCTTATTCTAGGTATTGTTGCTATCCAAACATACATGTAGCATGTTACAAGTTTTGGTATGACTAATTATGTTTCTCCAGTTGGTACTAAAATTGATGATAATCAAGATTTGGTCTTGGTTGTGGCATTCCCACTAGCTCCAGAATATATTTCATGTAATTCAAAGTTTTCTATCTTATGCATGACCTATTTATGGGTCCCTTGGTAATGTGGTAAGAATATCTTTATGTACGACCTATCTTTTGGGTCCGGTGCTAGCGTGCCAAGCTTTATTGAATATTTCAAGGTTGTTCTTCAAGCTGACATGTTTTGTGGTGACCTAATTCAAGTTGTGTTTGGCCGACTTAGAAGACTATGAATACATTGTGTTTTGGAATGGTATAAGTAAAATTTGATTTTGTTCGATGAAAGAAGTATGGAGTGTGGGAACAGATAAAAGGGTGTGAAGGATTATGCGATAAGAAAGTTGAAGGCAAGTGTCAGGAATAAGTAATATGCTTTGCAGAAGTTATGCGAGGAAGGTGCACACAGAAGATTCTTGACCAGATTTGCTGCAAACAGATATTGTGCCCTTAACCGAAACTGACTTCATGCATATGTAGATGCAACTTCATTAGTTCATTTTTGTCAGTGAGACTATTTTGTAATTAGATGTTTTAATTGGGCAGTGAGCCCACCAGTAGTGAGCCCACTGAAAGTGATCCTTACCTACAATGAGCATTTTGGTAGTGAGCCTTTGTAAAAATCACCTTAACCGATGTCACCTTAACCGGTGTTCTATAATTGAGAATTAGCATTCTCCGTGGTTTTTCCCTTCTTGGGTTTCCACGTAAATTTTGGTGTTCATTGTGCATGGTGTTGTTGTGTGCTTTCATGTTCATATCTCGTTGATTATTTTTTGTTTGATATAAGCTTGCTTTGGATTAATTAAAGTCAAGAAAATTGTTTTATGATAACTGATTCACCCCTTCTCTTAGTTATCCAGATTGCTCAACATTTTCCTTAGATTTGAAACTCCTAAACCAACAACTCATTAAGAGACACCCTTAGATTGCGGAAGATTATGTAACTAGGTTCAATAGGAAGGTTATGGAGGAATTACCGATGAGTACCTCTACCCTAAAAAAATGTTTAAATGACCTTGAGGGTGAGAAAGAACTCGAGTGAACCCTCTTAGCAACCTGTAGTTGTGAAAAGCCAAAAATCATGAATAAGGATACTATGAGTCTACGAATATGATTTATGTCTATTCATACAAATACTTAAATTGTTAGCATAAACTGGAACTTCAGTCGAAGTAGAAAATTCAACATATTATAAATCAAAACCAACTAGAAAGGCATCCAAGAGGCATAATAACCTTCTGAAAAAATTGATTCAAATGAGATTAAAATATTGCAATGATAATTAGAATCAAGAGTGAAGTTGATACCTTAGAATAAAGGTTAGAGACTTGATTTGGTAAAAAAATAGAAACAACTCACAAGGGTGAAGACACATTTGACATGGGGATCCTCAGACATGCTCTTTTAACACATCAAAAAATGGGGCTTTGCAGATATGGGATATTCTTCTACTAGGGATAAAAGGCTATTAGTATACATGGAAAAGAGAATTAGAATGAAATATTAGAGTATCTCTTAGTTGGAAAAGTTGCTGATTATTCCTTAGATCTCATTATTGTGGATCCAACAATTGATTCTAAGAGATTAGAGGGAGATGATGAATCCAATTTTGGGAAACAAAAAGTGTGTACAAGGTATACCTAGTGAGGGTAAGTAAGGTGAGTACTAGACATTTAAACTATAGAAAGACAACAACAAGGAATGTTAAATCAATTCGATCAATGAATGATTATTAAGAGTTCAAATTTAAGATGATCTAATGTCTTGGAAACACTTAGGAGGAAAGGAGGGTAGGTGACTCAGATGAGTACCCTATTCAACAAAGTTTAATGATGTATATTCAGTTTGAGAGAATTTCTCTGCAAGACATGGTTCAAAAACCCTGTGCTTAAAGTCTTGAACTCAATGACCACAACAAGGTTGAAGAAGTTAAAGGTTAAGGTATTGGAATTATTAGTGAAAGGTATTGGAAAGGTCAAAGGCTTTTGGACCAATGAGAGAAATATTTACAACACAAATTCTATACGTAATTGTTTCAAAAGATCAATTTGTTATTATCATTGATGCTTTAGAAAATGATAGGAAGTATGCTTAATCATGAAAGGAAAGATTAGCACCTATGGAAAAGGAAGGAAAGATTTATGTACTTATGATTTTGAGTTATCAAGAAACGTTCATGCTTGGTATGTAATAATTGTAATTGTGGATGTCTTTTGGAAGATAATATCAAACTAGCATGATCTAACATTATAAATGCTCATTGAAAGAGATAATATGACTACGAATTTGGAAATGATTAAAGGACGAAAGAAAGACAAGATATGGATGTCCTAAGATGAAGGAGTTATATCTCATAAAAATATCTAATCATTATATTTCGAGAATCAAATGTGGCATAAGTCCATGGAAGAGGTTTCACTTAGTCAGGATGGACTATTATGAATCAGAGAAAGAACGTATGTACCAATTCTCTAGGAGATTAAGGAATGAAATGAGGTAAGTTGATGCCATATTCAGTACATAGTGGAATGACACAATTATTTGACTAATGTGGAACCACTATAATCTGGAAGGAAACAAAGTAAGATGTTGCAAGGTATGTAGTAAGTTGTCCAGTATGCCAGAGGATGAGGACAAGATGTCATCACCAGAAAGACTTGTATTCTCATGAAATTCTAGGGAGGAAGTGGTAGATAATTAAAATAGTTTTGATCTTTCTATGTCAATGGAACTGGCATAATGATATGGTGGATAGACTCACCAAGGTAACCAATTTCTGATTGGGAAATTTGATTTGTAGGATACCAATCCTAAATAGAAAATTTGTGTAAAGCAATTGCTTGATGTTATTGAGAATGCTATCTCAGTTTGGGACACACAAGTAACGTTAAGGTTTTGTGTAAACCATGATCACCTTGTTTAAAATTTAATTGAATGTATGCTCAACTTATTACTTTGAGTTAGCCAACCAGGCAAAAGGGATAAATCAATTCTTGGAGGATTTGTGGAATACTTTTATTACAATACACTTCTATTATTGAAATTTGATCCATTTGAAACATTATACGGGAAGAAGGCTTGGATTCCTATAAGTTAGGGAATAGGATTAACCTTAAACTGAAAATGTTGTCATAAATAGAAGAATAGATCAAAATGATGAAGGAAAACTTTGTTGATACACAACTTGAATTAAGAAGCAGTACTATTATGATCAAGATGGACAGGTGTCTAAGGGAAATATTATTATGCTTAAGGTAAAAAGTAGTGTTAGTGATGGACAGTCTTGGCTTTTGAGTTGTCCGACGGTGTAAAGACCAAAGGGAAGGATGGGACCCACGGTGTAGTGCACAAAGCACCTAAATTCCTTTTCTATTTGGGTTACACTAAGGATAATTGTATTAGCCAATGAGAACGAGTTTTTCCAATCATGATGGTATAGGTGTCAAGTAGGATATAGTCACTTTTGTACTTATGATGTACATATTAAGTCGACATTAATGTAATTATGATGTACAATTCTCCAAAGAGAAACTTTTCTTGAAGCACGAAAATTCTTCTAATGCGCTACCAGGGTCTCTAAGTGCAAGGTCCAGGAAGGACGAGATTGCAGAGAGCAATGCTACATCGAAAGGTTATTTTATTATTTAAAATTTACTTATTTCTTGCATGAATGGGGAAATAGAAATTAAAACTATTATTTGAATTTATCTATGTGTTTTAGTACTTTAAATCATCGAGGACGATGATTTACAGGGGGGAGGTATGTTACGCCCCGTTTCTTAGTTACCAGGTTACTTTTACCTTTATGAGTAAATATGATGTTAAATGCAAATCATGACTTTGATATGTTACACTCCATTGTGGGAATTACCAAATGTTTTAATGATTGATAATGCAAATGTTATTATGTGAATGAATTTCATGTGATCGACTAACTACCTTTGTAATGCGCTAAGTTGGATGCAGGAAAGAGTCGAGCCCTCTGGTAAGAGAGGGGGAGTATCACTCAGGAGAAGAACTTTGTTTGGTAACCCTTGATGTGCCTATTTGAGCTATCACACACTCACATCCTAGTTTGGTCAAGTTGAGTTGAGTCAGTCTGGGATTTGGTAAGTAAACCTTTGACATAGTTTTTGGGATTAATTAATGTTGGCATGTGTTAAACTACATTGTTGTTCTTTTCGATTGATAGGTAGTTTGGGTTAATTGATTTTGATTCTTTTTGTTCATTTTAAAATTTGAAGTTGAATATTTTTGATATTTTTGAGATAATTGAAGGTTGTGAATAAGTATATAGGTACGTATATATATGTGTATTGAATATACATGTATGTATATAGTCGATGAACTACACATAAATACAATATATGTGTGATCGATCGATATGTATACATATATATGTATTTGATATAATTATATACATATGAACCCATATATTTATATAAATCATTATATTAATGATAATGAATATATGAATATTAATATGTATATATAAATATACATATACATATACATATATATAAATTAATGGTGTTATATATATAATTATTTATAATATATATATTAATACTTATTTATATTAAACATATTATATAAATGATAGTATATGTAATATATATGTATATATATTAATATATATATCATAATAATCATATATTATAATATATATAAAAACTATGGCTATTGTATATATTTGTTTCTATAAAGTATGCACAAGAAGAAACAATGGTCACAATGCTTAAAATGCCACTATGGGCTGATTTGGGTAAGCCACATGGTGGCGATAAACTATGCATGGAATAAGAAATACATTGAAAACAATTGTAATGTTACAAAGAAAACATGGTGCATGTATAGTGTGCTGTCATATAAAGTGAATTGGCTGCGCTATGTACTGCACATGTATAGCGCATGGGAGAAGATGTCTTTAATGCAAATGACAACACATTGTATTATCGATTGAATCACTTGCAAAGGTAAATGATATCCACTTATGTTGTTTACTTTGTTAAAAACTTGCACATAAGAATAAGGTGCATAAATGTATAAGGTGGTGCCATAAATCATGAAGTTTGAAGCTGATAGAAGTTTGTTGATGTGCTAGAAACCAACACACAACATTGATAAGGGCATGAGACTTGGTCTTTGTCCATGAGTTGGCTGAGGTAGTCGAATTTATTTGCAATAAGGAAACCTATAGGTTGCATTTCCGAGTTTGATTCATTGCTATCACCAAGAAAAGAGTGACTCATCCATAACAAAGAAGTTGGACTGTATATGTGTTTGCAAATTAGTGTTTTAAACAACCACCTCTCACTTCTTGAGCCTAGTCGATGCATTTGGAATAGGAAGATGACGGATTCGGTAACTTCTTTGTAGCATTAAGATGATCAGATTTTAGCATAAATAGAGGCATCCTCTCTACCCTTTGTTACACTTTTCCATTCTGATTTCTTCATGGTTGTTCTGCTGTATTTTTCTATGCAATTGTATTTTGAGAGATTTTGTGAGAAAGAGATTTGTTTTGTGAATATTCAATTGTTGAGAGTATTTGTGAGAGGCTAGAGTTTGGCGATAGGTTGAACTTAAAAGGAGTAGCAGGAGGGATTGTGGAAGTTGAACTAGGAAAGAAGTAATACCAGTTGGAGTTATAATTCCAGGCATGTTGATTTCTATTCCTCTATTGTTTTATGATTGAAGGTTGTTTATTTATGAATGCCTTTGTTTGGGAAAGATTGATTTTAAATGTGTGTTAAGCTTTCTTTTATGAACTTAGTTTATTTCTTACTTTGGATAATCTTGCATGATTCTTGGAAGACTTTTATTTTGGAGGAAACCTGCTTATTTGGAATATACATAAATATTATATATTGGAATTTGAGTGGTAATGTTGTTATTATGAACTATACTTAGTTTGTTAAGACTATACGTAAGTTGCATAAGTTACATGAAGTATGGGAATTAATATTACATTGAAGTGATCTCTTGAAATTGTTATCTTATGATGCTAGGTAAAACTTTGTGGAAAATGAGGTTAGTAAAACAAAGGGAATGGTGGCATGATAGAAATGTCATCATTGATGCGTTGCGATGTTATGTAAACCATGTTGATAGTCTATACTTGATTGATTACTCATATCTCCTTGATGTAGGAAGATAGTCTTTTCCCTAGGGTTAGGGTGTATACTTGATAGTTATATCAATATTCAACATTAGGGTTGAAAATGTATTTCTTGATTATGCTATTTTCTTATTTTTTGAGTAAGAGTCTATTCCTATTCATGAAATTCTAGAAGAGGACTCACGTTCCAGCAACCCAAAGTCGTATTGAGAAGAGCACTTATAGGTGCAGAAGCACAAACTCCTCTTAGGCTTATGTCCTCTAGATTATATACAAATATAGTGAATATTGTAAACATGTGAATATTTGAGTCATATTGAATGTAGAGGTTTTAAGATTGTTTATGATCACTTGATCATTGATTATAATTTTGATTGGAGTCATTTATTATTGATATTATACTCTTGAATGGAGAAATTTATTATTGAGATTATACTTTTGAAATAAATTCATTTAATGTTGTGAAGTTGATTACCTGTATGGTTAATTAGGTTGTTCTCGGGGTTAGATAATCCATGGAAAAGGGAGTAACCTAGTTGGTCAGTTAGTATGTGTGCATGCATAGTTAACTTGGTTATTCCCAAGTTAATGGAGTAACCTAGTTATACATTTGTTATGTCATCACCATAGAAAAAATGTGTGTTATGATTGTGAATGGTCAATACCAAATCGGGCAAAGGGTGGGTGAATGAATGACCTACACTCAAAGTACTAGGTGTTGAATTCTTTGGCCAAATTAGTGTAAGTAGCGACTATTTACACTGTCAGTTCATTGTGATCTATGATTGCATTTTAGGTAGGGAAGTCATACATGTAGGTTGTAGCCAATGTATGGTAGCTCTAGATATGTAGGACACAACACTATGCTCAAGAAGGCTAGTATTATGAGGTTACCAAACCAATCTCTTTGTTGAAGGGTAGGGCCATCTTACCAGTTAGATAGATGTGGGTGATCCCACAATAGTGGTTTACAATTTTTGGCCAAACTGGACACTGAAATAGTTTTTTTAAACTAAATCTTCACTTTCGGGTACCTATAGCGGCTAAACTGTGAGGAATTTGAAGATGATGCAAACTAGAGTTTCATGAGATTTTGTATGTAGATTCTAAATATATTTTTTTCAATTTTTTTGGAGTCAGATTGAACTTCTTTTTCCATCTCCCTCGAAAACTAGTTTTTTTCAGAAAATGACATTTTTAAAAAGTGATGATCACCGTATAACGCATAACTTTTTTTTCCACGAAGGATAAAATTATAATTCTTTCGAATTTAGATTTTTAACTTTAATATCTAGTGCTTCCATGGTTTGATAGTTTTTTTATTGAATATTTTTCTTTAATCAAGTTTGAAGTCAAACCAATTAATTCCCAGGACATAAGCCTTGTAATAATTATCTTGCCCTCTTTTGTATGTATCGAAATTCAATTTTTTTTTGTTGGATCAAGGAATTCAATATCTGGTGCACTCATATTTTTCAATTTTTTTTTTGATAATCTGCTATTTTTCCACATGTGCAGAATGGAGAGCTTGATTTTTGGTGGAAAACCTACATTCACAAGAAATAAAAAATAAATATAATAGTCAAATTAAATTTTATTAAAAGTATAATTTTTTGGAAGCTTATAATAAGGACTACATACTTACCAAAAAAAATAAATTAAATGAATTCATTTGATCCCCCAAAAGGCAAATCAAAAGTGGTTTTTTATCAGCATTTTAATAGGTGTAAAGGAGACTCTGTTATAGGTATGGTTTAAAACTAGCAGGGTTCTATCCAAGGGGGCTTGGTCTAAGGTGGTTTGATCAAACCCTCTTCAATTGGAATCCTTTAAATGGAAAATTTCAAGGCTTAAATAATTATATTTTCTAAAAATATGTGATTTCAGCAAAAATCAGGATCTCCCAGAAATTGTAAACCACTATTGTGGCATCGCCCATGTGCAGGGGACCATAGTAAGTCCATGGTTGGCGGAAAAGCACTTGAGTGATGCTCTCCCTCATATAGTTGGCAGCCAGGATTTGAGGATGTCACACCAGTTTGGGGAAACCTAGAATGTAGTGCCACTTAATGGGGACATCTAGGAGGTATGCACCAACATTGGGGAAGGTTGTGTTTTTAAATTCCCAACCTGATCTCACAGATAACCTATGGATTTTTCTATTTCCAATGGTTAGCTATTTGGAGGGATTGGCCAATGAACATGTGAAAGTTAGTAAGGCTTTCCCTCTACACTTTGGGCTCTGTAAAACCTAGGAGGGTGATTCATACAATGCAATTAAGATACTCTTTTGCAAATTTACCTTATACATTGTGAATTAACATATATGCTCTACATATAATTGCTTGACAATTAAAGAAATGCAAAGATTTGGCAATATATTTTAGAATTTAACATTACAACAATAGTAGAACATGGTAGAACTTCATTCCAACATACATATTCAAATATAAAGTAAATATTCAATGATTTTGAATATATTTGTTTGTGAAAGACCAAGAAGGTGCAATAGAGACACAACTTATAGTGAGTAGTGCCTTATCCTAGGGTATGGAGTCACAACCAATGCAATTGGGAGTGTATAACAACGTTCCAACTAAACATGACAAAGCTAATTAATGATGCATTACAACATTAACTCAGAAATCTAAACCAATAATACTTAAATGATCCTTGCATAAATTCACATAAATCTTATGTTTGTTAAAGAAAATTTAACTCATTCTTTGAACAAGTGCATTAATTGTAAATAAACATTCAAAGGAAAGACAATGAAGATGAATTGAATGATCTTTGATCCATTTCATTCATAATTCATGTGAAATATACAACAGGAGGAAATTAGCTTTGAAAGTATGCCATTATATTCTAGAAATGATAGTATTGTTATACAACATTAACAATCACAAAGACTCAAACTCAAAACCTTGAAAAAGACTTAGACATGAAATATTTACGCTTTGTATTACAAAATCTCTTCAAGAAAATCAATCAACAACCCATGTAAATGGCATTGAATTCCTTTTTATAGAACAAGGGAGCAACAAGCTTTGGGCCATTACACATGTCACATATTCATTTGACATACATTTACATTTCAAAACACAAGTGCAAGTGCAAGCTAATGGATGGAATATTTTGAGGACAAAGTAATTACAAAATTTGTTACGCCCATCATTCTTTCCCAAAATATCTGAAGCAGTTGGCTAGTGTTTTTTCTGCTTCCTTTCTTCATTTATCCTTGTGTGGACCCGAGAATGCTAAGCTAGCAAGTGATGGAAAAAATTTGTTGTGCAAGAAGACAAAAAGCTTTGTTGTCTCTTGTTGAAACAACCCTTGAACTGATGATTATGCAAAATAGTCAAAACTTATTGGCATATCACCATAGAGGAATCCTACAAATTAGGAATATCAACATACTTCTTGTCCCATGCATCATAATCCTCTTCTGAAGGCCATGAACTCATCCAACTTTGTTCTATATGGGCCATAATTCTTCATTATCTGAGTTGCATCCTTATCAAACTCCTCTAGGAATGTGCTAGTGATAGATAATTGATTCATGTTGTCCTTCAACATGTCCATATTGACATCTCCATGCTCACAAATTAAAGTAGCCTTTGTAGCAATGACTGCATCCATATGAGCTCTCCATTGTTCATATGTTTTGACAACTCCATTATTATCCAGAATGTTTGGAAAGAGACCTAGATCATTCTCATCAAACTTCCAAAGCAATGCCTTGATCCTTTTTTCAAGTGGATCCCCTAACCCCTGAAAATCAACTTCTTTCACCATTTTGTAGGTAGGGGCAATTTGCAGTGGCTTGTTTTGATCATGTGTGGATCCTATAACCACACTTTTCAAGGAATTTAGCCTAGGAATTCATTTTTGCATTAGGGGAATAACAATTGAACTATCCCCCTCAAACATCCTTATTGAATTGAACATTAAAGAATAATTTGAGTGAACACTATTTACTCTTTCTATTTCTTTTCCTAAACAATATTCTAGGACATTAGAAACAATAAAAATGTTGCTATCAAATTATATAATACAAATAATTCATCATATGCCTCTAGCTATTGAATTGATTCCCTCTTGCTTACTTTTCTTTTTGGAGGAGGTGTGGCTGACGTGCTTGGGGAAAGCTATGCAATTGGCACATCTTCTTCATTAGACACTACCATTTCCAGAGAAGGAGGAGGAGGTGATTGTATAGGAGGAAGTGAATGGATAGGAGGAGGTGGTGGAGAGGATGGAACATTGACTTGCTCTGGTGTTAAAGATTGCCTTGATTGCAATGATTGCAGTTGTTGCTTTAGCATCTCATTTTTAAATTATAGTTCTGCAATTTTGTGCTCGTCCTTATTGTAAGAGATTACGAAAACATTGTACCTCTTTGTTTCATCATCATACTTATCCTATAAAGACTCAAAAATGGATTTGGTTAATTGACCCACATTCACAGCCAGTGTGGCTGCCTCAACTGCTGGAGTTTCTAAAAATATATTTATTATTAATCCTCCTCTTAAATTTGTAGCGGGCTTTGCAATTTCAGGTTTGCTAGTTTTTGGAGCTAGTGCCCAAATTGCCAATGTATCCCATTCAGGACTGAAAGACGACCCTTGCAATGCACACATTGCCTCCTCATATGTTGTAAAAACCCATGAACCCTTTCTTCTTATAGTATCAAAAGCTATGACAGATGCCATATCCCATTCAGGTAAGAGAAGTAAACCACCTTCTCTTACTAGTTTCTTGCCTTCATTGGGTGTCATCTCCTTTTGCTTGGATTTCATCTCAACAAGGAATCTTGAGGCAATGACATCTCTAGGAAATTCAAGAGAGTTGACCATATCTTCTTTCACCTTGTCATCATATTCATCTATCCTTGTTCTCCATAGAAATTCATTGAAAACATCTGTCTTCACAAACGAATCATCATCCATAATTTCATTGCAAGCCTTTTCCCTCACATCATCAACATTGTAAATCCTTATTAGATCAACCTTATTCAATATGAGTTGTTGAACTGGAAAGTTTACCTCCCTTGGGGATGATGGCATGTTTTGTACTATCTCATCTATTGTGACAACAACCTCTTCATCAGAATCCAGGGAATAATCAACCAATCCTATTGATTTAACCTTTCTCCTCTTTGGTGTAGGCTCCCTTGGAGGTGAGTCAATTTCAATGACTTGTGGAGGAGGTGACATTGGAGGTGGAGATGGTGGAAAATGCTGCACAGGGGAAGGTGCTCTTGACTTCTCTGAATGAGTAGGAGTAGCAATAATTTGTTCTTTCCTAACAATTGCCTTCCTCCCTAAAAAGACATATTGTTTCTTAGGTGGTTGATAAGTCGGCCTTTCTTCAACCACAAGAGACTTTCCCTTATTAGGCACTTCCATTTGTTCTTTGAGATGCACCACCACCTTATCAAAATTATATAAAATTGTTTCCACTCTAAGCACTTCATTATCAATGTTTGCAAAAGTACCTTTGAAATTGGGGTCCTTGTCTTGCTTTGATTTCTCTAGCTTGGTGAAAGCTAACCATTTTACTATTCTATCCTTGGCCTTTTGCAAGTCAAATTTAGAAAAATTTATGCCAAAAAATTTCCCCTTTAATCCTTGCCTTCAAAGCTTCCATGAAGCCTTCTGGATCATGGTTCCTTGCTCTACAATTTTTCATTCCTAGAGGTGTGATCATCTTGAGAATGTTTATCCATCCATCCTTAATCATGATAAAATTATAGAAAATAGTGTATTGTGGGAACAATGTTCCCTTCATCTATCCAACCAAATGCACATCCTCAACTTCCCCAAATTGCCACATGACTTCTAGAAAGCCAATTCTTAATAGCACATCCCTTGGAGATACATGTGGTGTAACATTTGTGTCATATACCTTGATTATAGTTCAATATAAGTAAGGGATGATATCACCCCAATTGTGATCAATGCCTAGGTCAGGCCTCCTCTCCTTGGGCCCTAAGAAATCATGCAATTCTTTAGGAATCCTAGATGAATTTCTCACCAAAAATCCTTTCAACTTTGAACCAAACACGTTTGTGAAAGTGAAAAAATTGGATCCTGAATCATGTTTGTCCAAGAGGTGAGTCCATGTTTGGATAGGGGGTGTTCATTTCTTTCACCCCTCATATTCAATATCATATCTTGTCCAAAATAATCTACTCCTTTAAATAAGAACATGTGCAATAACAAGGAATACCAACAAAACCTCACTCCTATCTCACCAGATTTGAGAGCCACCAATCCTTTGTGAATTTCATTAGAAAGAAAGTGAAAAAATCATATAGTTTGTTCACCATTACATGTTAAATACTTGCATCCATGTACATAAATTCCACATGAATCCTCTTAAGAGAGTCAAGCCCTAGGATCTAGCATAAGGTGTAGTAAGACCTTTCAAAGTAAAATTCAAACATGTCTGCTAGGAAGGGTTCTTGATCAGCTGATGTAAGTCTTACCTTGCTTCTCCCCCTTTTTTCCCATGAAATTTGGCATGATTGTGACCTTGGAAGTTGTCTCAAGTTGTTCTCATTTCTTCTTTTAGTGCATTTAGGTCAATTGGCTTATTAGCATTAGGATTTTACTTAAAAACCTCAATTATTCATTCATGGGTGAGGTCAATCATCTTGACATCGACATGCAACCTCACAACCCAGATATTGGAGTCATAATTGGTAGTTATAGCCTTCAATAAGTCAACATCGAGGTATACATTAGGAACAACAAGTTTTCCCATGTCTAACCTCCAACCATTGCATGTGGGGACACTACAATTTCTCTTCCCAAACCAATATTTGAATAAGTCCCACCCAATGACTGATACCTCAACATCCTTGATGGACCATTGTTGGTCCATAATACCCTTGTTTGTTCCAGGGCCTTAAAACATAAATTTACACTTGATTTTTTCATTGGTTGAGTCAGGTAGTTGGGACAATATGTCGTTAAACAGGGCTTTTTTGGGGTTGAGCCAGAAGCTTGAGCTTTAGGTGGTGCCATTTTATCGATTGAGTGACCTAGGTTTTTCTAAGATGTAGTTGAGGGTATCTGGTAAGGCGGTTAGGGTTATTCCTAGAATTGACGCACGAGACTAGGGAAATTTAAAGCAATTTGACAAAAATTCAATGAACTTCAAACCTTAAAAGAAACCTAGACTTCAATTTTAAAACACAAAACAAGAAAATGCATGCAATTTCATAGGAAATTGGACATAGAAGGTGTGAATTTCATTTACTGATGTGCTGACACTGGAAACCCTAGTTTTTGGTTGCTGAGAGCTTGTACTTCACAGGAATAATTCTCAAATATTCTTAGAATGCTTTAGGATGCTTGAATTATGCTTTAGTTCATGTTTTTATAGGGAAAAGCTCTTAAATTCAACATGAAAGCATCATATATGCCATTACTACTCGCCCGCGCGAACTAGAATGACTCAATCCATTCAAATCCTTAACTTTCAATCTTAATCGTTGATATCATGATGACTTAGATAGTTGGAAGGCTCAGATGGAGTCAACTAAGTTTGAAAAACATGACTCAGACTACCACATCAAGCCAATAAAAAA
>VDFB02271358.1:856979891-857097974 GCA_007258455.2 Sequoia sempervirens | reverse complement strand
GTTTGTAAATGGATTTCATGGGGAATCATTGTTTTAGCTTGCAATTCCTTGTTTAACTTGTTTACTCATGTTGTTTTGCAGGTACTAGGAAAAGGGTTCGCACATTTGGCGCTAGAGGGAGGGCTTGACATCATTATTTCTAACCTTTTTCTTGAAATTTCCACGTTTTTCTTCACACAGGAAATTCCAACGCGGGCTCGTCAGCGTCGCTGTTTTGGCACTGCGGGCTCATCAGCGTCGCTATATGGCACCGCTTAAAACACAAACTGCACCGCTGGACTCATCCCGCCAAAAAAATTAAATTTTTAACTCCGTCGCTGGACTCGTTGACTTGTAGGACTTTTTGAATTTTTTGAAAATAGCAACGCTGGACACAAGCTACGACACTGGGTGAAAATTGCAACGCATTTGAGCTCTCTTTCCTGACATAGAGCGCCGCTAACTGGTAAGCAGCGTTGTGAGGGCACCGCTGGGAGAACAAACTGTGACGCCTTCACGAGTTACGACGCTGGGAGACAGTAAAAGGGAAAATTTTATTTTTTAGCACATGTTTCATGTTTATGATTAATTTATCTTCTGTTTCCTGCCTTTTAATTTCTGTATTTTTCTAGAATCTAATCTTTTTTTCTTCTTTGTAGGTTGGAAATCGAAATCGAAGAAAGGAGCATGAGGGCTATGTCTTACGAAATCAAAGTGTTTTTAAACACTTTAGTGTTTATTTAACACTAGTTTGAGGATTTGTTATCTTTTCATCCTTAGGACACTAATTTTCATTTGGGCTTAAAAAAAGAACCTTTCAATTTCTTCTTGCAAAGGTTAAAATGAACAATAGGATCAACAACTTACTAGATTTTGTTTCTTGGATTAACAAATTGAACAAATGTCTTTCACTTGTGATTTGGTGCTCTAAAATGAACTCACATTTTTCTTTGTGGATCTAAAAAGAACAAGTGTAGCTTTGTTTTTCGTGAGGGCTTACTTACACTAAAGCCATTGAAAAAGGACGTATGCGCTTCTCTCGTGCTTTATAGCGATCTTGAGAATCAAAAGGACTTTTTCATGACTTTAGGTTAAGACAAAGCAATCACCTCCACACTTCAATTTGGGCTTAAAATTGAACAACATATTGTGTGAGTGTGAGTGGGGGCATTGTTGCGTATATTCTCTCTCTTTGTTGCCAACAAGGATTGATCGAGTTACGAATAGTGTTCTTCATTCACTTTTGTTTATCCTAGAGGGCCTGCCTTGGGGAAAAAATACTCACCCAAGGGAACGACTCAACCGGTAACACTCTAAAGCCAAGAGTATTTCCAACCTGGATATAAATGTGGATATTGGAAGAAACGCCAATATCACGTAGTTGATTCTGACAAGATGGATCCGAAAGGGGACTCTTTCCGTATGGGTCAATCTCCACGAACGGAAAGTCCTTACTAAAACCCATGTGCTAGAATTTTCCAAAATCCTTTTATCTATTTGTTGGTGCAAGAACGGTCGTTCTGAAGCCACCCCACACTTTTACGGCTCCTAGTAGAAATGGAAAGCATGCCATGGAGTTTCATGGGTGTTGATGCTTCTCATTGCCCCGTATAAGAGTGTCATGGAGGGGAGAGCTTAGTGGGGTCAAGCATCTAACCATTCTATGATAAGTGTAGCTGGATTCTTGTCCAAGTGGGAACTAACAAATACACCCGCATACATTCATAGGATTGTACTCTATTCTTGGGTTACAAAATGCATTTGCTTGATCGAAACATCTCAAAAATAAACACTTAACATCATCCAAATTTCAAACTCTTACGAGGACAAATACAATTGACTCAATCCATATGTTATTGTTTTCCCTTGGGAGTCACATCCTTAGAGGTTTCTAAACATTGATTATATCTCAATTTGTCTTCTTAAGTAAACAATAGGAACCCCTTGTCTTTAAGTTCATTGAATTTCCACATAACATATCTTGTGGGGTTTGAAGAAATTAAGACATTGGACATCTTAGTTTGAAAACCTAATTGAAGAAAGTGTTTTTGGTAAAATAAATTCATTAAGCAAAGCTAAGAAAAATGAAATTTCATATGTGTTGAAGACTCATAACCCCAAAAGAAAAAAATCATTGGTTGGAAATTCGAAAAATGAATGTTCAAATGAAATCATTTCTTGGTTACAAAGGTCATTAGGAAGCATTTGCATGCTCTTCAATACCTAGGTCTAGGAAAACAAAGTGTACCTTTTTAGGTTCATCTTAGGATCAAAACAAATCAAAATCCTTTTAATCCATCCTCCAAAACATCAAAACAACATCATCTCACAAATCACCTTTTGGAAAATCTTGAAATCATCCTTAAATACTAGGCTTTGTGGAAAAATCAAAATCATTGAGACTAAAATCCTTGAAATTTTTTATCAAAACACCTTTGGTTAGGTATGTGTAGATGCATCCTTTTGCATATGCTTAGTCAAAGTTATCAAAATCATATTGTCTAGCTTAGTGTATGTAGATGAATCCTTCTTCATATGCTTAGTGAAACAATCATCTTGTTTGAATAGGTGTGGGTAGATGCATCCTTCTCCTCGCACATATTCAAATCATCATCCTTTGAACAAAGCTATCCCTTAGATCATCATCCAACATCTTAGGGTCTTTTTGTTCAAAAATCCAAATCAAAATTAAAATCAAAATCAAGGACAAAATCTTAGATCTCAGATCCAAAATCAAAATCAAAATCCGTAAGTCCTGGAAGCCTAGTATCTCATTCAAGATTTATCAAAAGCCACAACATCCATATCATCCATCCCTAAACATCATCATCATATCATCACCTTTGATCCTCAAGGCATCCTAAAACTTTCTACTTTGGGGCATAAAATAAAGATCGATCCAAGGAATCAAGAGATTCATCTCCCATATTCTCAAGGATTGATCCTTGTTTTATGGTTCTAACTAGATCTCAATACAAGAAGAGTATGGAATCCAACAAAGAAACACCCGCTTCAAGCGATATTAGCCAAACAAACGCAGAAATGAATCCAGCTGAATCAAGCAATCCATTGACCCTTTCATCATCACAAAATCCGCAAGAAGAAAACCAAGGAGAGGACCTTACCTTTGAAATGTCTCGCGAAGAAATGACTAAAATGCTTCAAAATATGGAGAATCATAAAATTATCAACATCATGATGAGACTCAACCCTTTGTTATACATGCTTGAACTAGCAAAACAAGGGGCCAAGTTGCCTTCAAATTTTGACGTAAGTACCATAGTGGAGACATCATTTCCCCCTATCTCATCCACCATCCCCATTTCATCTACACCTCCATCCCAAAACATCACGCAAAACATTCTGCAAATCACAATATCGTTTGCTCCAACACAACCCAATGTTAATAAGGGAAGTGCATTTCTCAATGCACTTCAAACACACCCCCTTGTTAATAATCAAAACATGGACGCAAACACCACATTGGAACAAAACATACCCAAAAATGTGCCTCTCACATTCCATCACGATCCATCATCATCATTTTTTCACACAACTCCTCAAACACCTCTTCTCACAAATTCACAAGAAGAGGGAGATATGTTCGGAACAGGGGGCATCTTCGACACCACAACATTTTCACAAGGACTCGCACCCCTTACATTTCCACCTCTCCCACCATTGCCATTATCATCTACACCACTCCTTGGTTTAGGTCTTCCCCCTCTACCAAGTATCAATCAAAAAAATATCCCAACCATCAATCAAAGCATTACACCGAACGCTCAAAATTTGTTGTTGATATCACAACAACAAATGACAAATACACAAGCAATGGAAACATCATCAAATACCCCATTAACATCACAAATCATGGTCTCTCAAGGACCAATCACATCAACAGCACCATCTATCACTCAAAACACCAACACCACCTTCACGAACACTATTCCAAATCCACCACCACCTCCACCACCACCAACTTTCACCACATCAAGCCAATACGACGCAGCATTGCAAGCTGCTTTCCAAAGAGGATACCAAAAAGTTCAAAAATAAAAAGCCATACAACAAGCCGCACAAGCTGCCCAAGCTGCACAAGCCACATTGCAAGTGTAACAAGTGCAATAAGCCCAAGCTTTACTACAACAACAACAACAAAAAGCCGCTTAAGCCACCCAAGCCGCGCAAGCATTGCAAGCAAAAAAGGTCACTCAAGCACAACTTCTATTGCAGCAACAAGCAGCATAAGCGCAAGCTCAATATCAAGCACAACAAGCACAAGCACAAGCACAACTTCTTGCACAAGCAACACAAGTGCAAGCATATCAACAAGCATTAAAGCAATATCAAGAACAACAAGAAGCAGCAGAATTGGCATCCCAACAACAAGCACAACAACAAGCGTTCTTGGAAAAGCAACAAGTGCAACAACATGCATAAATCCTAGCACAACAACAGCAAGATCAACAAATGTTTTGTTCATACAAAAGCAGTGGAGTTTCCATTTTGCCCCTAACATACAAATACCATCAAACAACGACTCAATTCAACCCATCCATCCAACCAACGACATCACCCCAAAACACTTCTATCCCACCGATTCCGGCAAGTGATGTGATGACACAACTCAGTTACCGGCCAACAAGTGCCTCAACCTTTAATCGTAGGAATCAACTAAGACACCAAGCAACTTGTGTCTTTATCCAGAATTCCGTGTCTTCATTGCATGGAAGTCGTATACTTTATTACTTATTCAATGCTATTTCTAGAAGCTGGCAGGTTCCTCGCTTTATAGAATGGTTCTCTCTCTTACCTTCAGGCATTAGAACATTCCAAGAAATTAGGGATGCATTCATTAGGAACTACGCATGTAACATTGCAATGGATGTCAGTCTCGAAGAACTATACGCTCTAAAACAAGGAAAGAATGAATCTTTTGCTTCATTCCTTCAATGATGGCGATCCAAGGCCAATCGGAGCAAGTGGACCATGCTAGAAGAACAACAAGTTTGCACCATCATAGCCAACCTTGAAGGCCGCTTGGCATTTCATCTCAAGGTTCAGGGCATCACCACATATGATCAACTAATTTCCAAGGCACTTAGCATCGAAAGAGCCCTTGTGACCCAACCCATAGAATCAACATCATACCACGAACAAGAAAACAACTGCCCATCATCCAATTACAATGATAAACCTTGCACATGGGCAAGAAATAAATTTTTTACTAATGATGGTGTCATAGATGCCAAGGTGGTCATTAGTGGTCCTCACCAAAACACACCCACACAACAAATCCAAACACAACACCAAAACACTCATCACACAACATACCAACCCAACAACAATCCAACCATCAATAACCTCAATGACCAAAGAGGAACACCCCAACGCAAAATTTATCCCAAATGAAAATACACCATTTTGGGGGAACCACTTGAGGACATAATGAAAAAGTTGATCGACGAAAAACTCATCAAGCCTCCTACATTTGAGAATTACCAAGAACCCGATGTCAAACCTCCTTGGTATAACGAGAATCAACTTTGTGAATTTCACAAAATCAAAGGCCACACCACAAACAGTTGCATGAGACTCAAAAACATCATCCAAGATCTCATCGATAAGAAAATCATAAACGTGGAACAACCTACGGGAAATCAGGATCTTAAAATATACACGAATTCGATGTCGAATCATGGTAACAAAGGCAATAAAAATGATAAAGGGAAGGGCAGTGTAAATCATTTATATAAAACAGTCGTTTCCTCCCTAAATGAAGACTGCATGGTCATCACCATCAAGGGCGCCCATGCCGAAGATTGTGGAGTCACCACAAGAGGTGGCAAAGTAACCATTGCAGGATCATCCCAACCAAATAGAGTCCCTGCATCTAGATCCGTTCCTAATGGCTATAATGTCCTAGACCAACTCAAGAGAACACCAGCACACATCTCCATCATGGAGTTGTTAAAAATATCATTTGCACATAAAAAGATCCTTGAGAAAGCATTAGCCTCATCCACTGTCCCCACAGATCTCGATGCGGAGCAATTCCAAGCTATGGTCGGAAATATCATAACGCCTAATCTCCTTACATTCTCTGACCAAGATTTCCCCACCCAACCATCTCAAAACCATGCACTTCACTTGGAAGCCATTGTACACAAGAGAAAAATCAAAAGGGTCTTGGTGGATGGAGGTGCAGGTTTGAACATCTGTTCTCTCAGCCTCATCAAGCAGTTGAAAATATTAGAAGATTCCATCGACAAAGGAAAGGGCATCATGATAAGAGCATATGATGACCAAGAAAGAGTGTCTCAGGGTAGGATTAAACTCCCTATTCAAGTAGGGCCAATGCTCATGGAAACCACCTGTCAGGTCTTGGACCTCGACTTACCATATAATATCCTCCTGGGACGTCCATGGATCCATGCGATCAAAGTCGTAGCATCAACATTCCACCAATGTGTGAAATTTACACATAATGGACAAGAGGTCACCATCCATGGAGATCCCGAACCGTTTTCATATTGCAAAAATCTTGGAGCCAAGTATTACAAAATCCCCCAAGTGCCAAAGAATGATGAGGGCCCATCCACAACATATATCGACCCCACCACTCTCGCGTCCACTTCTACGACATAGACACCCGCCATCCCCGCCATCCCCACCATCTTCGATATCAAGCTCATCATCCAGGAGGACAGTTGTGGAAGCTACAAGCTCCCTAACAATGCTTTTGTAATAGGAGAGTTACCACAATCTCCTAGATCATGAGGACGCCCACAAGAAAATCAAGCTTCCACATCAGAAACGTATCCTGAAGATTATCCCAAATTCACAAGTTGGGGAGACCTTGGTCAAGAGGTTATTGAAACAGATCCATCTCACATGTTGTATCGAGATGAAAGACCGACACCTGAATTACCAATGGATGAGACAAGAAAGGGCCTACAAATGATGCTCGCAATGGGCTACGACAAAAATCAAAGACTGGAACAAAATGACAATGGGCTCATAATACCTATCATGTCAGAGACGCGACCCATAACAAATCTTGGCCTTGGATGTACCCCTCCAAGTATAACCATACATGGTCGAGGTCCTCTGGTTAGAACGGTTAATATTTCTCCTCAGCCAATACTAGCATAAGTACACTCACCAATATCCATAGGTAGAGACATACATAATTTTATAACCGAGGCCTACATTAGTAGCGATGATGAAGATACCATGACCAATCTACCTAGGTTATTTGAGGACACTACCCTTTGCATGATTAGTACCTTATCCTTTGAATCTGATCATCAAAATCATGAGATCCGCCTAGTCTACCCCCAACTGATCGACTATGACCAACGAGGACCACCAGTTCTTGATACATTCGAAAACGATGAGCCGCTCTCAGAATTCATGGGATTGAGGGATAACATTCCAGATGGAGATCACAAGCAGGGTTTATGATGGAGTTGGACACACATGCCTATTACGGGGAAATGATTGAATCCTTCAATCGCAAAAGTGAGAAACTAAGAATCATATCCAAGTCCTTGAGTGAAAACCACATTGTGGCACTCTCTGACAAGACAAAAGTAAAAATAAAGGACGTACCCAATGGTGAAAACCTCTCTGAGGCACCCGAGGATGAAGGATTCAATCTTCCTTTAAGAGCTATTCATCAAGAGAAGTCAGCAGTCTTGGGCGAAAAATGCAATCCTATCAACCTAGGAACAGAGGAGACCCTGCATATCACATTCTATGCGGAATCACTATTATCAGAAGAGCAAGAACTCCTAGCAGCGTTCCTAAAGGAAAGACAAATAAACTTCGCATGGAGTTATGCTGACATTCCAGGGCTTGATCTAGAGACTGTGGTTCATCATTTAGCAGTGTATCCAGAAGCAAAGCCGGTCAAACAAAAACTTCAAAAAATGCATCCTCAAATTGCCCTATTGGTCAAAATGGAGCTCAAAAAGTTGTTAGATGCAGGATTTATCCGACCAATTGATTATCCAGAATGGGTATCAAATTTGGTACCTATTTCAAAACCTAACGGAGCCATTAGAATCTGTACGGACTTCAGAGATTTGAACAAGGCATGTCCCAAGGATGATTTCCTGCTTCCCAACATCGACATGATAGTAGACATGACAGCAGGGCATGAGATGCTATCACTAATGGACGGATTTTCAGGATACAACTAGATCATGATAGCAAAAGAAGATCAACATAAGACAACTTTCACTTGTCCATGGGGGACCTACTACTGGAACATGATGCCATTCGGCCTAAAGAATGCAAGAGCAGCCTATCAAAGGGCCATGACATTAATATTCCACGACATGATTTATAAAATAGTCGAAGACTATGTCGATGACATTCTAGCTAAGTCAAGAAAAAGACAAGATCATATAGCAACCCTAAGTGCTATCTTTGACAAAATGGAGGAATACAAAGTCAGACTAAATCCCAAGAAGTGGGTCTTCGGCGTACAATCAGGTAAATTGCTAGGATACATAGTCTCCATGAGGGGTATTGAGGTGGATCTGGAAAAAGTGAAAGCAATCCTCGAAATGGAAGCACCAAAGACATTAAAACAATTGAGAAGTTTCCAAGGCCGACTTTAATCCATCCGATGATTCATAGCACAACTGACGGACAAGCAAAACCCATACTCTCACCTACTCCACAAGGGAGTGGCATACAAATGGGATACAAAGTGCGAAGAAGCATTTAACAAAATCAAGGAATATCTATTGACACCACCAATTTTAATGCCACCCATCCCAAGAAATCCATTGATCTTATATGTGTCAGCAATAGCAGTAGCCCTTGGAGCTCTCCTAGCTCAGCATGATGAAAATAGAATGGAGAGGTCCATCTACTACATCAGCAAGACAATGGTCGATCATGAGCTAAATTACTCATTCATCGAGAAATCTTGCCTCGCAGTAGTGTTTGCATCCCAAAAATTCAGACATTACATGTTGGCACACAAGATAAAGCTCATTGCCAAAATTGACCCCCTCAAGTATCTCTTATCAAAGGAAATGCTCATAGGAAGAATGGAAAAATGGGTAATGATACTATCAGAGTATGACATCGAGTATGTAGAGTGGAAAGCCATTAAAGGACAAGTTATTACAGATCAACTAGCAGAAGCACCCATTTATTTTGAGAACCCTCTTGTCTCAGAATTCCCAGATGAATCCATTTTTAACCTCAAAGTAACTGACCATTGGAAACTATACTTCAATGGTTCATACACACAACATGGATCAGGAGCTAGTGTCTTCTTCATCACCCCACAAGGGGATTGCATACCGAAGTCATACAAATTGCCATTTCCTTGCACCAACAACATAGCAGAATACGAGGCTTTGACTATAGGCCTTAGGATAGCAGTGCAATGGAATATCATAGCTCTCAAAGTCTACGGAGACTCTCAGTTGATCATAAATTAGGTCAATAATGAATATCAGACTAAGGATGATAAGCTCACTCCATACAAGAAATTGGTGGAGACTCTAAGGGAATCCTTCATTGACATAACATTTGAGCAGATTCTAAGAACCAACAACAGAGCAACAGATGCCATGGCCACAATTGGGTCTCTATTAGACATCCCTCATAACGTGTCAAAATATGAATTTCTGATTGAGTAGCTTCTCATCCCCACATTCGAGGTACCAGAATGAGAATATGTGTGTGAAATTGTTGGTCCTGGCGATCCTTGGTATCATGACATCTATACATATCTTCGAATAGGAGTCATACCCGCTGACCTACCATCGAGCCTAAAACGAACCTTTGTTAAAAAGGCATCCAGATTTGTGATCCTAGGTGATACCCTATACCGTAGAATCATAGAAGGTACCTTACTACACTACCTAAATGTTGGGAGGCATTAACTACTCTAACCGAGGTTCATAACAGTATATGTGGCTCACACTCAAGTGGAATGACCATCGCCAAGAAATTGCTGAGGATGGGGTATTACTGGCCCACAATGGAAAGAGAAGCACATGATCATGCTAAAAGGTGTTTATAATGTCAGTAGCATGGGGAACTCATCCATGCTCCAGCTCAAGAGCTTCATCCCATCGTCACACCATGGCCCTTTTCGTAGTGGGGACTTGATCTCATTGGAAAAATCACACCCACCTCATCCAATGGCCACAATTTCATCATAATTGCAACTAAGTACTTCACAAAGTGGGTAGAGGCCATACACATGACATATATCACTAGGAAGCAGATCTCAAAATTTATCTTGAACTATCTCATTTGTCGTTACGGTATCCCACAAACCATTATCTCAAATAATGGGACACCATTCAAGAACCAGGAGGTTCGCGACTTGTGCGAGAAATTCAAAATCCAGCATCGCTTCTCCACCCCGTACTATCCCCAAGGCAATGGCCAAGCAAAAGCCACAAATAAAACCATCCTCAAAATCCTCAAGAAAATAGTCAATGACGCAGGTCGTGACTGGCATCTACAACTTAATCCCGCCCTCTAGGCTTACCGAACTAGCATCCACACACCCACCGGTGCCACCCCCTTCTCCTTGGTCTATGGATCAGAAGTCGTACTGCCCATTGAGATCGAGCTTCCATCCCTCAGAATATCATTGCAAAACCTCATCACTGATGAGGACTACTGGGTGTCAAGATTAAACGAGCTAGAGCTGTTGGATGAGAGACGCATAGATGCTTTAAATTATTTACAAGTCTATCAAAATAGACTCAAACAGAGCTACAACAAGAAAATCAGAAGCAGGACTTTCCAAGTCGGCGAACTGGTCTTAAAAAGAAAATCAAAAGAATGTCCCAAACCCAAGCAGCAAAGGCAAGTTTGAACCTAATTGGTTAGGACCCTTTTTTCATCACAACAAGTTATAAATCAGGGGCATATCAACTATCAACACCCAGAAGGGAACCTCTGCAGGAGCCCATGAATAGCTCCATCTCAAAAAGTTTTATGCTAATTCTTTCAAGGTATAGAACCAAAATCTAAAAAATTGAAAAGTCCTGAAAAAATGGTTACTTAGGAGAAAACGGCAAATAGGCATCTTGGTGACAAGCAAAAATCAAAAATTGTCCTCTAGTAGAAACCACTTTGGTGGCACTTTGGGCAAGTACCTTGGTGAAAACACGGCAAGCGAGCCTTTGTGTAAATAAGCACTTTCCATCCACGGGATCTTTCTGGCTTGTTCATCATCCCTCCATTTTGGCTTCCATCATCCACACGCATCCGGTCTTCATCCATCACTCATCCACTCACATCCGCACCATAGCTTGGTCTGTATTCATATCATGATCCCTCCTCGTACTACTCGGCCCATCCTCGAGTCGGTTTATCTGCCTTTATCGGGTAGTCTATTGTATCACGCTGGGGGCATGTTCTCATCGGATCGGATTCGTGTATATCCTTAAAGTCCTAAAATCAGAAAATCCAAAAACATCAAAAAATTAGAAAATCCAAAAACATCAGAACATAAAAAAATCCAAAAACATCAAAACATATCAAAATCCCAAAAACAGGTCAAAAAGTCAAAAACAAGGTCGTCTTGTCAAACTACGTCGTCTCTGAGCTTGAACATAGGCAAGGTTGATCTTTGATCATCCCCCGAGACATTTAGGTCAGTCCTATAGGAGTTTGTCATAATAAGCTGACATCTCATCATGTATATTGTCATCTATAAATCGGTCAGGTCGTCAGTTGAACTACGTGGTCTCTGCGTATATAACGTAGGCAAGGCTAATCTATTGATCAGCCCCCGAGACCCCTAGGCTAGGTCTTTAGGTTAGTCTCTTGGTCAAAATCTTAGAAAATCCCAAAAACATTTGAAAATCAAAAAATCAAAAAATTTGTAAAACCTCAAAAAATACCAAAAATAGCCTCAAAACATTGCAAAACATCAAAAACATCCAAAAATTTGAAAAATCCATCCGCCTCATCTCGCTTGCAACCGCAATAATCACCATCCATAATAAACTAATCGCCATCCTCAATCTTTGACAGGATAATTGGAAACAAGTCTAGTAGATTAAAAGTGAAAACTCAAAAATGTCAAGTCTAAAGTCTAAGCTAGTGCATAAGCAAGTTGGTTATCTCTTCGTATTGGTAACTCATCATCTGAATTGGTCCCATATCAATCATCCCTTAAAACACTTTGGGTAAACTAAATGACGTGCCACCATCCACTAACATGTCCTAGGATGAATCCTTCCTACAATGGGCATTATCTTTTGGCAATAAGTTTTTGTTATCATCCTTAGAAAACACATCCTCTTTCTGTTAGCGGTACTGAAGAGCATCAGTTTGTTTGTTTACTTGGTCTTTATCTTTTGACTTATCTTATTTGTGTTCATTCCAAGGACGTCTCGATAATATCCCAAAATAGAGGATTTAGAGAAATAGGAATAGGGAAATGATCGTTATTTTTTGTCTGTTGTGCTTGTTGGATGTTCTTGTAATATAACCTCGGTGAATACTTGCTTTGCTAAGTATGTATGGAAGAGGTCTAGGGAAACTTGTTGACTATTACAGGGATAGGTTTACCTTTTCGTGTTTTGGTCCGAGGTGTCTGAAACTTCTGAAGTACATCCTAGCAAGGTTTTTGTATGTCAGGTGTGAACAAGAATACTCCTATATGATTGTCGAGTCAAAGTCCATCACACTAAGTACCACGCCATCCTATTTTTCTATACCTTGATGCATCGTACCACGTGTGTTATCAAACATAAGGAAATCGGTCCTTTGAAAATCCCAATTCCTCAACAAGTAATCATCATCATCATCATCATCATCATCATCTGCATTTGCATCATCTTGTGTCTTGTTGAAATGACTTCTTCTTTTCTTACTAATCATGCTAACAAGGTACTATGACAGTGGATCATCATCACCATCATCGCCATCGATCCTACATCCACAAATCATTAGCATATTGCATGAGCATATCATAGAGGAAGCATACGCATTGCATAAGCATATCATATAGGAAGCATACACATTGCATAAGCATATCATATAGGAATCATACGCATTGCATAAGCATATCATATAGGAAACATACGCATTGCATTATCATCATATAAACAGTTTATCATAAACATTCTTCATAAATAGGTGCATCCATGTCATTGCATTTCACCCATTACATTGCATTATATCGATCATTGCATAAACATTCATTTGCATTTCACAACCATTTCATATTACCATCTAAATCATCACATAGCATCTACAAAAGCATTCCATAATCATTTTTGCATAATCATAAGCAATAGGTATATAAGCATTTAATTCATTAGGCATACATACTTGCATAACATAAATAACATCATATCATCATATTACGTTCACTTTACGCATCAGCATATCACTTTGCATTAACATATCATTGCATCACATACATCATCATTTAGGATAATAACACTTGTTATTCTAAGCATCTCATAAAACCATTTCATTTGCATTATATCACGACCATCGCATCATATCACATCCATCCATAAATCATCTCATATATAAGCATATTCTACGCATCATTGCATATACCATAGATCACATCATTTTACATATTAAAATCCGTATCACATATCACATTGGCATAAAGTAGACCATCATATAGTCGACATCATTATACATCATATCATAGGTGAGCATAATATAGATCTATTAGTCATAATCATTGCACAAACATCATTAGAAATAAATGCATCCATAACATATAGAAGAAGAAGAATCACATGCATAAATAAAAAGTACGCAGTACATCGCATCAAAATCAGGTCATATATATCATATCATCATGTCACTGTCATAGTACAAAGAATAAATCGGATCACTATACACATATATGTCAATCAATACAAAATTCCCATCGGGCTATCAAAAATGAGCCCATAAGGTACAAAAAATGTAACATCTCAATCAAGCCCGATCTCTGTGAATGCTGCCCTCACCCCTGTCACTGTGACCCTCTGGTGGTCTCTGGCTGGCTCGCTCTAAGTACTCAGGGACCCAATCTGCTCTAGGTACGGTGTCATGGTAAGCCCGACGATAGTACTCTATCTCTTGGATAGCATCCCTGTAAGATCATACTGGCACTATACCCTGGGAGGAGGAGGTTGTCATACTCTCGATTTGCTACCTGCGGCCTAGCTCTGTGGTTGCCTGTAGCTCTGCAGCCTGTCTTTGCTGCACAGCCTGATCCCTCTCTGCTCTGACCTACTCTCTCTCAACCCTCACCTGGTCTCTCTCCGTTGTCAGCGCCTGAACCTGGGCCTGCAGCTGTGCAATCAGTGCATCCCGACAGTCAGCCTGTCCCTGTGGCTGTACCTGTGGTTGCATGTGAACCTGGTCCTCACCCTCGACTCGTGGTGGTGGGACTGGCCGATCCTGCATGTGGACATCCCTGTGACCTGGTGGGATTGGGGGCACCAATGGTGGATCCTGTTGAATCTCGACCCTCGGTCCTCGCCCTCGTCCTCGTCCTCTCCCTCTGCCTCTGACTCTGCGCACCTCTGGATCCTCGCCTTGAACAGTCAACCGAAGAGGAGGTCTGAACCAGTCTCTATAGGCCTGAGTGGTCTCTGGATCTGCCAAGCCCTGATCATAAGCCCACGGTCGGGCTACCAACTACTTGAAGCTATCAACTGCCTCGGAGGTAGGAATATCGTGACCCCATGACACCTGTGTCATGCTGCATGCAAAGATGGCTACATAGTCATCATCAGGCTGATCCTGCGGCTCTCTGAACTGACGTTGCATGCGCCCGGGAAGGTACCTCTCAATCATTGTGTGCTCCCACCCCTGCATATATTGATCCTGGTGGCAGTAAAAGAGTTGAGCAGCATCGTTGGCCCATCCTGGCCGACCAAGGTATGGATGCCAAGTAAAGACAAGCATCTCGTCTAGGACCTGCCTCCAGTAGGGGATCCCATGCTCGCCAGTGTGTGTGAAGGACACACTGCCTCTGTATAGTGCCACGAGGGCATCCTTTGCCCCCATCATAACTGGAACGACTCGTGGACATAGCACAAAAATGTGCTCCTATGCCCAAACATGAAGAAGTGTCACTCCAGCCCCCAACGCTCTGCCATCCATGTATACATACTCGTGGAGGTCCCAGTAAAGTGAAGCCAGAAGGGCAGGCCCCCATGCAAAGCGAACTGGCCTGTCTCAAACCATCCGCTCCCAGCAATAACCCCAGTCGGGACTGAAATATCGCCCTCGTCGGTCTAGGACAACCAAACCCGAAATGATTACTGCAACTGCCTAGCGGAAGGGAGGTGCTATAACCCTGTACCGCTCGAGCTCAATCTGTCCCTCGCAGTAGATAATGTCCCGTGTGGTGAGGACTCTAATGCAGGACTCGCGTCCCTCCTCCATATCATAGATCACCCGTCGGCCATGAATCGACAACCGTAGAATGCGCCAAACGTCCTCCAAGGTGACAGTCGTCTCGCCAGTGGGAAGATGAAACGACGATGTCTCACTGTGCCACCTCTCGGCCAGCGCTAACAACATCCCTAGGTGGGTGCGCACGGGCACAACGTATGCAATATGCCATAAGCCAGCAACTCCCAGTCGATCCTGGTCTCTATCGCTCAGGTCCCGTAGGACGCTCGCCAAATCTCGCGACCAGTGCTCCCGAGAGTAGAGCTCTCTCGGCCTGTCCTGCATCAAGGAAAGTCACCATGTTAGAAATTTTGAAAAATTCATGGTCGAACGCTCCAAGCTCGTCTCCAGTGGCGTAGTTTGTGAAGGCGTCGCAGTTTGATTTTACTCAAACTCCGACGCTCGAGCCCAAAAAGAGCAAAAATGCACCGCCGCGGTGCACCTTATCTTCCAGTGTCGCAGTTTGCATGAAAAGGGCGCCACCGCGACACACTTTTCCCAAACCGGCCCGCTAAGCCCGAGCCCAGCGTTAGAGTTTTTCAACTCCTAACTGCACCACTGCAACGCAAAATGGCCTAGTGCAACGTAGTTTAAATGTCGAGCAGCGTTATATAGCGCCGCTAGAGGCGAACTCATCTTTTAAAGAAGTAATTAATGCATTCAATGAAAAGACGAAGCTTTAGTAAGGGTCACATACTAGTGCCCCGATGCTAGGTGGCCGCTGGTATGTCCGAACTCGGTTCAAAATGTGTAGGGGAAGCTGTCGTTGCGCCATATCGCTGGAGGGTCAGAGCTCAAATCTTAAAGTTTGCTAGCGGAGGTGTGTGAAAATGACTTGAAAGTGACCCCTTGGGCCCCTTTTAAGCCTAAAAATTAGGGTTTTTTAACCCTAAATGGTTGTCCTGCTAGGGTTTTGGACCCCCGAACCTATTTTTGTCCGTTTGAGGCTTTTTTTTCATCGTTTCATTGCGTTTAGACACGTTTTTAGCCTCCCAGACACCTTTACGACTTGTTAGGCACTTTGTCACCTTTTTTCATGAGATCACCCAAAAAATTAAAATTTTTGTCCAATCTCTCAAGGGGGCATTATAATGGCATGTTTTCTCTTGCCATGCAGCAGTGGGGCAAGTTTTCAATATCGAAAAATTTCGGCTTTGATCGAGATCGGTTATTCTTTGAACCAATGCAACAAGTGCATTGCTTCAAAGAGGGGCAAAATGTAGACACGTAAAATATACTGATTGACATCGTACATCTGATCCTGACTTACTAACATCATTTCTTCCTGAATCATCCCTTGGTCTAACCATTTAATCAAATTCCCCTATCTGATTAAATTCATCAATATTCGTCTCTTAATTAAATAAATCATTTTATCTGATTAAGTCAATTCTTTCTATTAATTAAATCAATCCATCTGATCTAATTATCCCCATTTAATTAAATAATCAATTTATTTGATTAAACCTCTAAAGTCTATCCATTAAATTAAATAAATTAAAACCTTATTTGATTTAAACTAACACCATCCCTTTTAATTAAATGAATCAAAATCTTTATTTAATTAGCTTCTTATCATATTCCACTCTTATTTGATTTAAATAAATCCATAAATTTGAGTCAAACAAGGTCACATCATCTAATCTCCAGTTAAATTATTTAACCCTTGATTAATTTAATCTCATCTCATCTCACATCCTCTAGATAATGCAAGTTGCACATGAAAATAGATTTAATTCATTTATTAAATCTCTATTTTCCTCACAAGGCATCTTTTGGAATATTCTCTCAATTTAAATTCAAAAATTTCAAGTCAATATGTACATCCAACAAGGCAATAACTTCATCTTACATGTCCTTTGCCTTGAGCCAAGTGGCATTTATTGCATTTTCCCTTCCCTCTTGCATGTCATTTCAACAAATTTGAATTTCAAATATTGGCATTTATTGGCACAAACCCCAAATCTTGCACATCCATCATCCATTCATAGCTTGACAAGTGGCACCATATCATTGGATGAATGTTAGTCCCACATTGCTCAAATTTGGACATTCATCCATCTTGAAATCCTATAAATAAAATGCTCATTTCCTCATTTCATCATCCACAATCCAAGCAAAGTTACCATGCTCAAATATCTCTTGAATTTTATCCATCATCATTGAGTCATAGCTAGGTTTTTGTAGATTTTTGGCTTGGAGTTCTCATCTTTCATCAAAGTGGATCAATATCATCTTCAACATTCAAAGCTTGCATCATAGGGATTGGGAAAGGGCCAATTTTCGCATCAAATTGGCACCAATTCCCCCATGGGATCATGAGTTTGCATATTTAAATTAGGATTCAAGCCATTTCATTGTTTTTATTTGGTTCTTCATTGTTTTCTTTCCTATTTTGAGTTTGTAAATGGATTTCATGGGGAATCCTTGTTTAACTTGTTTACTCATGTTGTTTTGCAGGTACTAGGTAAAGGGTTCGCACAATAGGTATACAATCCATGAATCCATTTTCCACCACATCCCAAACTTCAATACAACAAACCAACATAGTACCTATGAATCATAACACCAAGAATCAAAATCCACCCAATAAAACTCAAAGGACATACATTTCCTTCCCAAGATCACAAGAAAAGACGACCCACACTTCGTAAAACACAAAAACACCTCTGACCCAGTTGAGGACATTTTTGGGTCAAATTAAAACCTAAATTCACCTCCACCACAACAAAAAATCAATTTAAATGCCACATTCACATCACATTTTGAACAAACAAATTGACCTCCATCACAACATCACTTCAACACATTCAACACAAACACCCATGCTTTGACTTCAAATATGAGCTATCAAACATGAACCCATTCATATATCCTACACAAACTCAAACAAACACATCTCCTAAACCACCATCACCCATGGATACCTTAGCGCAACAAATTTAAACAATGCAACACCAATTTACCAATATGCAGGTAATAATAACAAAGAAGACCTACTCGATCAAGGACTTATGTCCATATCCTTTTGATTGGAGTATATACATGTTGCCCTCCCTCCTAAATTATAACATACCAAACTTTAAAAAATACAAGGGGAAGGGAGACCTTCTAGAGCATGTGCAATATTTTCACACATCTTGCATGGAAATTGCATATGACCATACATACCTAAAGCAGCATTTACCAAAAAGTCTTGGGGGAAAAGCATTAGATTGGTTCACACACTTGTCTCCTAGCATCAAGATCTGGAGTGAATTGGTTGATAAGTTAGTCATGCACTTTTCTTACAACATTGAAAGCAACATAAACATAGTAAACTTATGCAAAATGAAACAAAAAAAGGGAGAACATTCACTTCCTTCCTATAGAGATGGAGAAGCCTAGTAAGCAAGTTTCCATGTCATATACCAAAGAAGCAATTGGTACAAATATTTGTGAACCTTAATTTTGAAGTGATGTTCCACCTTTGGATTCATTGTTGCAATAAATTTGAGGAGGTTATAAAGAAATGTCTTTCCATTGAAATATCTCTAGTCACAAAAGGTTAGTCAAATTTTTCAAAGAAAACAACAACCCAAGCACTTCTAGCGACAAAAACAATTTCTGGTCAAGAAACAAGAACATGACGAATGACGGGGTGGTGGATGCCAAAGTAATAAACAAAGCTCACCCCATCAACAATCTCAAGGGATATTCTATACAAACATCAAATTGTAACAACCAACTGCTAAATCATGACCAAACAACAAACATAGTTCAAAAAAATTACAACAAGGTCCTCAAAGGACTAATAATCAAATGCGTAAGTACACACCCTTAAGGGAATGCATTGAATTGGTTTTAAAGAAAATACTACAATCAAATGTTATCCAAATCCCATAGGTCAAACATTATGAACCAAGACCTTTCAAATCGGCCTAGTGGAATGACAACAACTTATGTGAGTATCATAGGATAAAAGGACATAAGACATCCTCATGTTATAAACTTAAAAACATCATTCAAGATCTTATAGAATAGGGGGACATATCAATCAAAAATTCATAAGGATTCTCAAATATAGATCACACCATTTTCAAAGATCCCCTATAGAATCATGGGTCAAGAAAAGCCTCGAGCTTAGGAACCAATAACAAGGACCAAGCCAATTATGTACTTGTGTTGCATATGAATACACAGTAAATAGTATCCAACTTTTTGATAATAATATCTTCATAATCACCATTAAAAAGAAGAATCATGAGTGTGTGGTTACAATCCAAAGATCCAAAGTGACCCTGCAAGGGGCCACTTCTAATTCACAACCAAAAAATCAGCACAACCTTTTGGATCATCTAGGAAAAATCCCTACCTAGATATCCATCCTTGATTTACTTCATATATCTCTTGAACATAAGGCCATCCTATATAAAGCTTTATAGGATTCTTTGATTCCTATGAACCTAAATGTTAATCAATTTTAGGCCATGGTAGGGTACTTAGCTACCACACATCGTGTCACATTCACTGAGCACAATCTTCCAACATAGAAACCCCATCACATCTTGAGGTATTCATCAATAAACATAAGATCAGATGAGTCTTGATAGATGGTGGATCAGGTCTAAACATTTGTACCTTAAAATTGGTTACTACATTGGATTCTTTGAGGCAAGTATAGATACATCAAAGAGAATTATCATAAGGACTTATGATGATGCAGATTACTCCTCCAAGAGTGTAATCACCCTCCCCATAAGTGTTGGTCCGGCTATGCAAGATACCATGTTTCAAGTCCTAGACTTGTACCTCCCTTATAACCTTCTCCTTGGACACCAATGGATTCACACCATGAAGGTCTTCCCTTCCACCTATCACCAATGCCTAAAATTCCCTTATAATGGCACCAAAATCATAATAGTAGGTGACCCTGATCCCTTCCAATACTGTAGCAATTTGAAAGGGACATTTGAGAATCAAGTGCCCATTAATAGGGAAGCCTCACCATCTGCCTCTTCTCACTACATTGATCTCACCTCACTATCCACCTCTTGCTCCATCCATTCCCCTTCCTGAAGGTAAGGTCCAAGCCCATGACAAAGGATGTGGAGAGTACAACATTGAGAGCTCATTTTGCATTAGTAAGCTACCTACATCACCAAAGTCCTACGAAAAACCACATCCTCTCTAAAAGGATTCCAAGTTCATTATTTAGTATCAACCCCCCACTACCTTCACCAAGTGGGGTGAACTTAGCAAAGAATTTGTAGATGAAGACACTTCTACTTGGATTTATAAGGATTACAAAGATTAAAAACCAACACAGTTACTAGTTGAACAATATGCAAAAGGTTTTTCTATTATGAAACAAAAAGGCTATGATGGACAAAGTGGACTCGGTGCACAAAATCAAGGAATGACTATGCCTATACTACCCGACAAGTTACCAAGGAACAAAGGGTTGGGGTATAAACCACTAAAATTGAACTCTCCTCGTACTAAGATACCTTCAAATAAGGATGCTAATGTTTCTAATTATTTCAAGAGTTCTAGGGAAAGTATTGAGACCAACCCTCCTAAAAACCAACACATTGATGTTTGAGCCTAGATTGAGACCTTTTGGGACCCTAATGATTCCTTAATTTGTACCATATCTACCTTATCCTTGAGCTATTCCAATAGCGATGATGGCATACCTCTAGTCTACCCACAACATATATATTGGGATCGACAAGCACTACCGAGCTTAGACATATTTGAAAACAATGAAGCCATAGCTGAGTTTATGGGACTTCGAGAGGGCATACCTTGTGGAGATTATAAAGTTAGATTCACCATAGATCTCAATACTACTACTTACTTTGGGGAGTCCACTCTGACTTCTAGTCAAAAAAATGATAAAACAAAAAATAATAGGTTTGTAGGTGAAAATTGAAAGGTGCCTCTAGAATAAGAAACCAAAAACTATCTTCTTCTTTTTGTAATACATAAGTTTAATGAATTTAAATTTCATTTATTTTTCCATCAAGCAAATCTTCTCTAATCTCCAACCTTAACCTTTTAATGAACATCAATGAACATTATCAATGTCCAACCTTAATCTCTAATGGGGATCAATGAACATTAATGCATATATACCACTATTTATACATACCTCTAATGGGGATCAAATAATTCTCTTGGCATTCACATCTTTGATGTAAAAAAAATCTTAGATGTCTATAGATCAATGAACATGAACAATGATCATGTATAATCTCACAAGGGAGATGCTAAAATCTTATACTATTCCCATGTCTTCCATAAATTAATAGGCTAATGATCTGAAAAGCGGAAGGGATCTATGACAAATGTTGCTAAGTGATTATGCACAAAGGTGTAAAGACATCAACAATGGAGTATCAGGAACATTAAACAGAGAGAATTCAAAACATAGAACCAAGAGAGAGAAAATAAGACACCAATTTGATTACAGAGTTCGTCTGAGTGGACTACGTCTCCGTGTCGAGCTCAACTGAGTGACCAATTTATTGAAATGTTCTGAACTGGCAGTACAATCTCCAACGGAGCCTCTTGCAACACTACTTTACAATATTTGTAGCCTATCCACAAAGTCCCAAAAAGTCTCTCACTCAAACCCCTCTCAAAAGCTCTCACAGCTAGGGATGATTAACAAAGAGTAAGAAAATTGAATATGCCTAAAGGATCTACTACAAGGTCAGAACATCATTACATCACAAATCAAATTCTCCTAATTCCCTCTCAAATACTCTCACAAAAGGCTCTCAAAGGCCAAGAGAATGGGATGGAGAGTAGGATACAATGATCAACTGATCAACTTCGAATGTGATGATTAACTCTACTACACACCCCTTTATATATGTGAAATTTTTCCAAGTACGGTAGAAAACCATAAAACAAATCCCCTAAAAAAAATAATTAACAACTTTTTTTTACAGCCCTTAGTTATTATACATTTGGGCTAAGTTTGTTTGGGTTTTGTTTATTTTTGCTATTTAACACTTAACAAATACCATTTAAAGTTTATTTGTTAAGGTTCTCAAGCTTGATATTCTTTAAATAGAATTGATGCCACGTGTATTTGACATACCATCGATGGCACAGTGGTGGTCATACTCTTTTAGAGCCCGACGATTGTGGGTTCAAATCTCATGGGCATCCCTTTTCAATTGATATCCAAACGGCTAAATAACAAAACCAAACTGACTTCTAACAATAGTAAACAGCCTGTCGGTGGTGCAACGGCAAGCCAGTTGTTGCGGGGTGTTGGAGGTCAAGGAGTCGATCCCCTCTAAATTTTTTGCAACGTTGTTGAGTGGAGTAGGCCGGAGGAGGGAGAAACGACGGCCACATTTCATCGTATGACCGATGCCACGTGTCAACATCCAAATGGTGTCGCGTGTTGATAGATCATTCACCGAAGGAATCCATTCAGTTGACTAATCATCGTCCACATCAGCTGCCGACTCATCTACCACATCATCTATGGGACACTCTGGAGGACACGTGTCAACACCTGATTCACCGACCATGATGACGTCATCATTGACTATACTGCCATGTCACTGCTTGATCACTCGTACAACCTGCCACGTGTCAAGATGCTATTGGTCCACGTCATCATCCATACAATGACTCACCTGCCAAGTCAGCACAATGACGTCATGCTGATGTTAGCATTGTACCTTCAAGTCAACCATGAACTTTGACCTTCCATATCTCACACATACGAGCTCTGATTTGCGTGAAACAAACGTTGTTGGAATCATGACGACAAGACCTACACGATGATACCATTTTCACCAAATTTTGTGATGATGAATTTTTCACCTTTTCCTCGTCCCTGGTACCTGAGTTGACCAATCTTTGACCAAATCTTTGACTGCACATAACTTGAGCAAGCAGACTCCTTTTTCATCTGTTCAAGTTGCACCAGATTCAGTTCGTCGAGCTCTCCGTGATGGCATCGCTTCTGGGAGAAACTGGAACACTTCAATTTTTAGGTTCTGAAGATCCACCTGGATTAAACCTCCCCACTGAAGAACTTTTGGTCCTTCAAAAGTTTACAGTTTCTTCAAATCATCTCCCATTCTGCATCTTTCCATTCACCACGGTCTCAACACCAGGATGTACACACTGCCACCTTTGTCTGCTAAGGTCTTACTCTTTGGCAATGTACTGTTAGCAAAAAGCTTTCCTATCACCACATCTACACTCTTCAGGGGTCTTACATTTCAGCAACGCAGAATTCACAGCTCGTCACAATGCAATTCAAAATGGAATGTATCATACCCAAAGCAAGAAGAAAACTGAGTATGGTAAACCTGTCTCTCAGTGCCTCTCACGGGGTAGTTCACATTCTGCATCTCTCGCTATCTTTTCTGGCACACTTCTATTTCTTCTCCAACTACTTGAGCATGGTATCTGTGCCTCAGCCTAAAATATTCCTTCATCTTTGTACTTCAGAATAGCTGATTCAAGGCTCCACCATACAGCTCAGGTCTCGTTCATCTGAAGCAACAAGGTCATTGATAAAATCCTTCAAGAACTCCAACTAAGTTCAGATTTATCCTCAAAATGGCCTCAATTGAGTCTTCAAGTTGAGAACATGCAAGGTCACTGTTGACTATTCTCGGCAACTCTTTGTCTGAAAGTGCTCTTCAACAGAAGCTTCGCACTTGAAATTTGCAGGTACAAGTCTTACAGAAAAACCTGCAATAAGAAGTTACAAAGTATTCTCCTTCCTAGATTACAAGAGATGTGGCTTCAAGAGCCTTACAAAATCTCAACCTCTAGAGAAATACAACTTCATAAAAATTGTTACAAACAATTTTATTCATAGTTTTATGCTCACAAAACCACACTAGCTTATCAACATATTTATCACAGTACAAAAGATGTAATAAACACACACAAGCTGATATACTAATTTGATGAGCGATGTTCCCAGCTCCTATGGAGTTGTTCAAAGGAACTCTCTTTCACAGGTTGCAGTTGAGTTTCTTCTTGGACTGCCTCAAGGATCGTAGCAATCACTGGCTCTGCCTTTGTCTCAATACCTTCCTGTTGGTCGAGCTCTGCAACCACCGGCCTCTGACAAAGTTTTGGAAGTAGTTTCCAACATTTTGCATCCTAATGCCCACTGATTTTGTAGTGGGAGCAGTAGTTACAAGTTCTGGATGATTCTCCAGTTGCTTTGAAGTCCAAACCTCGATATCGAGGTCTTTTCTTAACCTCAATAGGATTTACAATACCTTGAGCGAAGGTTCCCAAGCCTTTGCCACCATAGCCCATCTTGGAAAGCAGCTTCTCTCCAATGCCTTTAGTGTGCCTCTCAAATTGTCTGAAATAGTTCTGCTCATCCTCCATTTGCTTCTTTTGGTCTAATGCAGAAGATGCCACCTGATAACTACTGTCGCTATCAGGTAGGTTGAGAGTCTTCAGATACTCCATTTGTTGACAATAAGCACATTCTATTGCACCAGGTGGATTAGCCCAGTCATGACCATAAGCCAATTTTGACTTAGGACCTTCCGCAACAGACTTCATTGTTGAAGTTGCGTCCAAACTATCAGGTGGAGTAAGTGGGGAGTATGAGGAAGAAGCATCCTCAGAATGTGGACAGAAACCACATATGTGTGCATTCCTTGATACAGGAGGACTTCTCCTATTCTGCTCCTCCAAGACTTCATGCAACAACACTTGCAGTTTTTCCTTCTCCGCGTTGGATTCTTCAAGTAACCGCTGAAGTTCTGCATTCTCTATCTGCAAACGTTGATTGGCTTCCTCCAACTCTTGCATCCTATCAGTCCTCTCTCGATGGTCTCAATAGATTACTTCAACCATGGCTTTCATTGACATGCAATCATCCACCATGGATGCAGTCAATGTCAGCCTTGAAGATTCACCCTTCTTAGATGCCATCTCTGCTCCAAACTCTAAATTTCCACCTGTAGCAAACTGACTGACAATCACTCCTGCAAAACTAGCCAAATAGGCTTTGATACCACTTGATCCAAAAAGCGAAAGGGATCTATGACAAACGTTGCTAAGTGATTATGCACAAAGGTGTAAAGACATCAACAATGGAGTAGCAAGAACATTAAACAGAGAGAATTCAAAACATAGAACCAAGAGAGAGAAAAGAAGACACCAATTTGATTACGAAATTCGTCTGAGTGGACTACATCTTCGGGTCGAGCTCAACTGAGTGACCAATTTATTGAAATGTTTTGAACTGGCAGTACAATCTCCAACGGAGCCTCTTGCAACACTGCTTTACAATATTTGTAGCCTATCCACAAGGTCCCAAAAAGTATCTCACTCAAACCCCTCTCAAAATCTCTCATAGCTAGGGATGATTAACAAAGAGTAAGAAAACTGACTCTGCCTAAAGGATCTACTACAAGGTCAGAACATCATTACATCACAAATCAAATTCTCCTAATTCCCTCTCAAATACACTCACAACAGGCACTCAAAGGCCAAGAGAATGGGATGGAGAGTAGGATACAATGATCAATTAATCAACTCTAAATGTGATGATTAACTTTCCTACACACCCCTTTATATATGTGAAATTTTTCCAAGTATGGTAGAAAACCATAAAACAAATCCCCTAAAAAAAATAATTAACAACTTTGTTTTATAGCCCTTATTTATTATACATTTGGGCTAAGTTTGTTTGGGTTTTTTTTGTTTTTGTTATTTAACACTTAACAAATACCATTTAAAGTTTATTTGTTAAGGTTCTCAGGCTTGATATTCTTTAAATAGAACTAATGCCACATGTAATACATATGGTGCAGTGGTGGTTATGTCCTTTTAGAGCCTGACGGTTGCGGGTTCAAATCCCGTGGGCATCCCTTTTCAATCGATATTTGAACGACTAAATAACAAAACCAAACCGGCTTCTAACAATAGTAAACAGCCCATCGGTGGTGCAATGACAAGTCGACTGTTGCAGGTCAAGGGGTCGAGCCCCTCTAAATATTTTGCGATGTCGTTGAGTGGAGTAGGTCAGAGAAGGGAGAAACGACGACCACGTGTCATCGTATGACCGGTGCCACTTGTCAATATCCAAATGGTGCCACATGTCAATAGATCATTCGCCGAAGGACTCCATTCAGCTGACTAATCATCATCCACATCAGCCACCGACTCACCTGCCACATCATCTGTGGGACACTCTGGAGGACACGTGTCAACACTTGATTCACCGACCATGTTGACGTCATCATTGACTATACTACCACGTCACTGCTTAGTCACCTATATAGCTTGCCAGGTGTCAAGACACTATTGGTCCATGTCATCATCTGTACAATGACTCGCCCGCCAAGTCAGCACGATGACGTCATGCTGACATCAGCATTGTACCTTCAAGTCAACCTAATCAACCACAAACTTTGACCTTCCATATCTCACACATACGAGCTATGATTTGCACAAAACAAACGTCGTTGGAATCATGACGACAAGACTTGTGCGATGATACCATTTTTTTCCAAATTTTGTGATGATGAATTTTTTCACCTTTTTCTCGTCCCTGGTACCTGAGTTGACCGAGTTTTGACCAAATCTTTAACTACGCATAACTTGAGCAAACAGACTCCTTTTTTGTCCGTTCAAGTTGTGTCGGATTTAGTTCGTCAAGCTCTCCATGATGAAATCACTTCCAGGAGAAATTGGAACACTTCAATTTTCAAGTTCTGAAGATCCACCTAGATCAGCTAATATCACCTTGAAAACACATCTCACAAAACAATTATAGAAGTTTGTGAATCGCCAAAAAATTAAGATTGCTAAACCAACCTTATGTAACAACCTCCCCTCGATTGCTACTATTTTTTTAATTAATTCATAAAAATTACCAAAATTAATCGACTAAGCATCTTCCATCGAGCTTAGAAGTTTTGACCTCATAACTTTTCCCTTCACCATGGTGGCATCAACTCAACATCACAACTTATATTCTTACACAGAAGTGAAAATCTCCCAAAGTTAGGATCATTCCTAGACCCAGACCTAAACCTTAAGGACTCGTTCATGATGATCCTACCTATGTATCCCCTTTCAAAAATTAGAAGTTTCATAACTCACCAATATTAGAGGGAGTTCATTCTTTCTTGTCTGAGATATATGGTCTTGTCTTTAAATCATTACTATTCACTAAGCATAAGCTATCAACCTAGCCAATTATAATAGAATGATATAATTTTCCATCAAGTGTTGGTCCCTTACCAAAAATTAGTGTACAAACACACATAATTATGTATGGGGGTCATATCATACCATAATTCTAAAATTACACACAATGACTATCTTAGGCATACATCACACATATATAAGAAGACTAGCTCATACACATCACAAGTACAACTAATATTAGCTCAATTTACATCACAAGTACAATATTGGATGGCTAATGAACATATCATAAGTACATTAGTGACTAGCTCATACACACATCACAAGTACAATGGTGACTAGCTCGTATGTACATCACAAGTACAACAGTGACTAGATAAAACATACATCACATATATCTAGTGTGACAATACACATAATGCATTACATGTTCACACAAAGAACAACTAGTAAAGAGGAAATAGATGCAACATTTGCATGCATCATTCCACTACCTAATTTACAATCATATAAGCTTGTAAGTAGATCTCACTTGGAAAAGGAATGTCGGTGCATCCCATACTATACCATAGGTCTCATTCTTTTCCCAATCTACCACCATCTATGATGATAATCAAGCAGTTCCCATGCTACTTGATGTCATCACTAGCAAGGGGATCAACAACAAGGTGCACAAATCCTAGGCCATGTACATAAGTACACAAGGAATGACTAACATGTATACAATGAGTGATTATCACATCCACAATGAGTAACTAGTACCTACCCTTTTAATGCATTACATATGGAAAAGGAATATTGGTGCATTACACACTACACCTTGGGTCCCCCCATTTTCCTCGATCTTCTACACCATCTGTGACGATAGCAAGCATTCCATACTTCTTGTGATCATCACCAAGTAAAGAGAAAGTAAAATAAAACAAATCACAAGGAACACACACACAAATTCCTTGGGTACACCAGTGCCTATCCACCACATCTAAGTGGATTCTATGGCATAGGGATAAAGAGTAGACAATCAAACCAACCTACAATTCATAGGGTCAACTTTCTAATGACCATTCACCCAAGGCGTTACCTAACTCTAATAATCTAAGATACCATTTCCCACATCAGCATAGGCCAAAACTATATTATGAGGATGGTCCGATTGTTACTTACCTATTCTTCATTAGAAACTCTCTTCCATACAGTCCATTAGACAATTAAGCAAACAAGGTGGTTCATCGCTTGCATGTTGTTGGCCTTGAGGCCTAATGCCACTAGTAGAAAACCATCCAACCCTCTAACATACACTAGAAATCCATCACTGACATGTCATTATCCCTAAGGCTCGCATGCTCCTAGAGTAACATGAGGTATCTATTTCTTGCATGTCGATGGCTCTTCTAAGTCCCACATGTTACTAACGAATTTGATTTTGCTATCTATGTGGTACAACAAACAATCCTCCAACATAGTACACTTCTTGACTACTATAAATCTTGAGCATGGGCAAGCTCATCTTTGAGTGGGTCATAAGATTTATCAATTGGTGATCATCCTAAATGGAGATGAGTAGCCCTTGTAGGGTCCTTACTTCATCTATTATCATAAAAGTTAGCACATGTACCCAGCTTAGCACTATAACTGGAAAAGAGATTCCTAATTAGGAATAAGTATATCATAATCAATTGATTTAGGAGCCTATACATAGTCACATAAGTCTGAGGTTAATTTTTACAACACATAAAAGAATCACCTAGAACCAACATGAGACGAGTTCAACTTAGCATGTACCCACTACCATGTAGTCAAATGTATTCCCTTCATTAAGATTTCTATTCAAAACACATTATGTATTAAATACAAGTTATTAAAAAAAATTAACTCTTTCATAACCATCTAATACCCATTTCAGTCTCACTTGAAGCCTAATGAAGAGAGGTCAAACCAATTAAGAACAACTCCAAAATATGGGATTTATTCCCCCTAGACCCATTCCCTAAGGAATTGAGGTCACAAGGGCATCCTTCACCCAAGGATTGCCTATGTTCCTGCTTCCAAATTATGGGATCAAATTTGTGCACATAGTTCTCCTTACAAGGTCTATCAAAGACGTGTTTGCACAAGTTTCCCCCTAATCAAGGTTTCATCTTATCAACATAGGGTTAGGTTTATTCTTCTACATGAAATCACCTTGGTTAATACAAACCCATATGAAAGCACTCCCATTCAAAATTCACATAATCGATTCAATATTGAGGTTCTTATAATCAAGGGGTCAATAGATATCTTGTAGTCATATAAAATCCTTTAGCCCAATACCCACATACCATTCTAGAATTACATAGCCCATCTTATTATTACATTTAGCAAAGAGGGTAAAATGACATTAAAGGAACGTATTATCCCTATTGCCACATCAATATAATTCCAAAATGGTCCATTATTACATGCATCTTGGTATCTTTTTAATATAACACTACATCTAATATTTTCAATATCACAAGTATATAAAACCTCATAGGTTTATACTTGGATTAGCCATGATTCCTACTCAAACATACCATCACCTAACACAAACATAGTACCCCTTCCTTATTTCCCATGTTAGTTCCCCTATTGGGTTTATTATACTTAAGAGGTAATAAAAATCATGTAGTAAATAATGCAAAAGCCTCAATAAGGCTTCTGGTGGGGTCCCACTTCAGTATGGTTCAATGATATCAAGTATTATAATAATATGACATTATAGGTAATACAACCACATAAAATCCCTTTGAACCTCAAAAGACATATTGACGACATTATGCTCATTGTATCTTCATATAAAGATATACACTCCATAATATTGATAGTAATTATATTCTTAACATCCTAGTCACTTCCTTATTGTGTAACCCACTTTTCTTGTAATGTTTGGTTCTTGGACTAGATAATTTTTGTACTTGACACTTATAACTAGATGCTCCTTCTAATTGGAGACACTAACATGGTATTATACCAACCATATCATAACATTTTCTTGATATAATTAGCTAATATAGGGAATTCATGTTTAAAGATCTTTCACTTGAACTTATTAAACAAAACTTCATAGCGTATACCATTGTCATAGTCCTTAAAATAATTGTCTTTAAGATAAGTACACCAAGTAACTTATAGTATATTATCCAACTATTACGAAGGTGTAAAAAATTAATGATAAACTTGACAAAAAAAAAGATTAATGCCAAACCCAAACCCAAGATAGATGAAAACATTATATTTATTAAGTTGGCATATGAGATATGCTCTTAACAAGTGCCATGTAGTGGTGAGTACTTGCCTAGCTAGTATTGTAGTAATTGTATTTGTTGGTTAGTTGATAAGTTATTTGTGAAATATCAATTAGGGGAAAGTTAGATAATAATTTGAAAGATTCTTGCAAGTCACATGTATTGTAACCACACAATGGCAAGTACATATTTTGTATTATTGTAATACAAGTATTTGTTGTGTAGTTGATGAATGAGTCGTGAGAACAATTTAAAGGTTGAATACATAATAGTTTGAGATCAAAAAATCATTGCAAGTTGAATGTATCATGATTTTACCAAGTTTAAGAATATTATAATCGTTAGGATTGACTATGACCTCGAACTTGATTCATACTAAATACAACTATGATTGACATAGCTAAAATTGAGTTTTTTTATCAACATAAATATTGTAAAATATTGATGAGTTGTGATTTAAAATTTAAAATTTATAAATATAAATATGTTGGCTCATAATCATCAAAAAATATAAATATAAATTTTAAATTTTAAAAATTCGAGATTAAATAATAAATATAATATGTTTGTTTCATTTTTTTAATTTATGTATTAATAATATTATTGTTATATATTTTAGGTATATAAAATAATATTATCTAACTATATTATTTAAAACATTTAATAAATAATATTATTAATTATTATTAAAATAATTTTAATATAAAAAATTAAATTTTCAATTAAGAATATAAATTTAGTTTAAATAAATAAATAACATGTTTGTTTGAGTTTTTGATTTTTGTTTTAATAATATTATTAAAAATATAAATAACTCTAAAGATATATTTTTATAAAGTAAAAATAATATATTAAAAAATCAAAATACAAATAAAAAATTAATCATATATAACACATTAATATTAATTATGTAAATTATGTAAATGTTTTTAATTAGGGATAAAGCAGGTTTTGATGGGACTCAAAACCTATTACAAGCAAGGTTTTGAAGGGACCCAAAACCCTATCAAGAAAAAGAAAGTTGTTGAAGGAATAAATCACAGACCAATAACAACCCAACAACAACAACCATCAAAGGATATGCATGACTACACAAGGTGAAAGAAACAAGTTTTGAAGGGAACTTGAACCATTTACAACCAAGTTTTTATAGGGACCTTAAACCCTAATTGACCATAAACATAACCTAAAATAGCCAAGCCACAACTAACCAACCAATCAGAACAATCAGTGTTGAGCCAAGAAAATCAACCAACTTAATGGTGTAGAACATCCACGAACCCAAAACAGGTTCTCCAAACAAAGAGAAACAAGAGCTATAGGGATTTAGAGAGCACAACTAAACGCTGGGAAGCAACAACCATCTTACAACACCAACCTACCTGATTAGCCAACCCAAACTTTGCCTCTATAGGAGAAAACTCCCCTCTATAGGAGAGGAAGTGAGAGCCCTTACCACCAAATCCACCCCTCTCTTGCACGCACAAGCTCCACCTCAATAGGAACCAACAAAAGAGAGGAAAACTTCCCACCATATTCACAACATTCAACTTCACCTCAACAGATGAGGGCTTCACCTCAAGAGGAGCAGTGTCCACCTCTATAGAAGACACCAACTATAAAATCTAGCAAAAAGCAAACACTTTAGTAGAAATGGAAAACACAACCTGTGGCAACACTAGCACCTGATACTTGAAGAAAGAGAGCCCCCCAGTCATTAGTGGAAAGAACAAACACACCTGGGTATTCATGAAGAACATTTAGTGCTTCCTAGCCAATAGTAAAATAATAGCAATAGAGGCTTCCTTGAACATAAGTACATTTGGGACAATAAGAGCCCAACTATTAGTAGAAAATCAAAAAAAAGAGCAACCAACACTCCCTTTAGCTCCAACATCATTTGGTTCTTGAGAAAAATCTTAGAACATAGCCCAACCAACAACACCATGTTAGAAAGAAGGGTAGCTAACAACTCCCTTAAGAAGGTTTTTCCAATAAATTCTCAAAACATGAGAATGAGAAGCACAACAGAAGGGGAAAACCTCATAAACCCCTATACTAAAGAGGACACAAAGTAGGGGAAACATAACCCCATCCACCCTCAAACCACAACCTACAGAGAGACACCAATGGCCCCAAAAACCACTAGACAGCCCCACAAAGGATGAGAACAAAAAATTGTATGATATTAAGGGTATGAGCCTTTGGTTGTTGGCTCTATAGGCAAGAAGCCCCACCATTTCACCAAAGGGCCTCCCCTTAACACCAAGGTCAAACAGTCTCAATTATTGACACGATAGGGAAAGACTCTGTGTAATTTGAACCTTGATTGTTGGCCCTACATGCAAGAACCCATGGCACTTCACGAAAGGGTCACCCCAAATTATTAAAATTATGTAAATGTTATATAACTGTACATTTAGATTTATATAAAAATATTATAAAAAATTCTTTAAAATATTTTTATTTTACTGTAAAAAATATTAATTATCAATTAAGAATATAAATTTTAAAGCCATATAATTAAATTAAATTAATAAACCAATAATTGTAGACATGACTTATTTTTAATAAATAAAAACAATAGAAAATACAATCACTTATAAAACTACATATTATGAAACTACATATTAAATACAATTTAAACATATTTTGTAAATGTCAATAAATAAATATTAATTATTAAAATTAATAAATAATATATAATCATTATAATGTAAATTTTAAAATGTTAAATGCCTATATTCTATCTTAGTGGAACAAAATGATATATTATAAAAAATTAAACATAAACGAGAGTTTGTTGCTTCTTTTGCATCTTGATGATGGATCACGGAGTGTAATCCAAAATATTGATTAAAAAACTAACACAATTTAATCCAAAAGCAACAAACTCTCATTGATATGGGTTGTGGAAATCTATTGTCTTTGATTAAAGATAAACATCGATATGTTAATATTACAAAATATGACATGTTAATATTAATTATTAATTATGTAAATGTCAATATATTGATTTTCTAATTGTATATTAAAATTTAGACAAAAATACTATTAAAATAAAAAATGTTTATAAAAAATGTTTTTTTAGATTGATAAGAGGTTCCAAGCTAAGTGGGCTTGGGAAAAACTTTGTGGTTAAGCACACTTGAGCTGGAGTAGTATTAGGATGGGTGACCTCTCGGGAAGGTCGATTGCTTCACCTTTGTGAGCATCACCTAGATGCAATAAGTGCTAAGTGGACCATTCATTATCATGAGAGATGGGTTCTTGTGAACATACCACTCTTCAATGAATAAATTGACTCATAAAATTATACATAGTTCAATCCTGGTAGTAATATCACAAATGCTTTTACCAATCCAAAGTTGATATTTTTTCACTACAAGAAACCAAATGGATCAAGGAGGAAAGTGAAAAGAGACTAGGCTGGTGGAAGCACTGGAAGGGCTATTTTGTTAGTGTTGAAGGAGCCTTTGGAGGAATGGGAGTCATTTGGAACCCACTAGTGATCTCAAATGAAATAGAACTGGAGAATGGGAATTGGATGTTGTTGAGGTGTAGATCTTTGCAAAGAAATGGATAGTTCTTCATCTTAAATGTCTATGGGCCAATGTCCACTGGGAAAATAGAACTTTGTGGCAACAAATCATAGATTGTTTAGCCAACTTTCAAGGAAGGAAAGGAATAATAGTAGGGGACTTCAATGAACAATGAGAAAAAAAGAGGAGGTCTAGGACGTATGACGAATGTTCAATAGGATTTCCAAGACTTTGTAGACAATAATCAACTACAGGACATGCAAACCAAAAACGGTGTATTCACCTGGTCGAACAGAAGGAAAGGGTTGACCAAAATGAACTCAGAGAAGTGATGATTCTACCCTATACAGGTTTTGATCACTTCCCAATCCAATTAACCATCCAACCAAATACTCCACCAAAAGGAAACCCATTCAAGTTTGAGAACATGACGAGAAGTTGTCTGACTTGGTTGAAGCCTGGTGGGAGGAAATAAAGATTGGGAACCATTCTCATCTATTCAAGATCAACAAAAAACTAAACTTTGTGAAAAATAAGTTGAAAGAATGGAACAGAGAACATTTCAAGAACATCTTTAAAGAAAAGGAGAGGCTTGAACAAGACTTGGCAACACTAAATGAGCACATCATAGAAAAAGGAATGGACAACAAAGACTATGAAGTGGGAAAAGCATTAAAAGAGGAGTTAGTGGAGGTATTAAAAAGAGAGGAATGCTTCTAGAGGCAGAAATCCAAAGAAACATGGCTAAAGGAGGGAGACAAAAATACCAAATACTTCCATAGAACAATAGTGGTAAACAGAAACACGAATAGAATCATGAAAATAAAGAAAGAAGATGGAAGTACAACATAATCTTTGGAGGAAGCAAACCAAGAAGCAATAGGCTTCTTCAAAGCAATGATGAACATAGACGCCCCAATACACAGGGTTGAGGGAGACAGACTACTCAATTCCATCAACATAATAAGCGCAGAGCAAAATAGATGCCTGTACCAAAAGATCAACAAGGAAGAAGGGTGGAAACGTTCTAGCTCAACCCAGACAAAGCCCTGAGCTCAGATGGCTTCCTTGCAGGGTTTTTCCAAAAATTATGGGATATCATTAGCAATGATTTACATCTGGCAGCTGAAGAATCAAGATGAAGGATGACCATGTTGGGTGCAATCAACCACACATTTCTAGCTTTAATCCCCAAGAAGAAGGATCTGCAGACCATGGGTGATTTCAAAGCAATTGCTCTTTCAACACGGTCTACAAGATAGTAACAAAAATCATTGTCAACAGGCTCAAGGAGGTGTTAAAAATAATCATATCAAAAGAACAAAGTGGTTTTTTCCCCAAGTGTTCGATAGTGGAAGGCATCACCATATCACATGAAACTTTACACTTTGCAAGGAAGTCAAGAGAAGCTTGCATGGTCCTTAAGCTTGACATTCTAAAAGCATATGATCTGGTTGATAGGCAGTTCCTATTGGAGGTGTTGGATTGGATCAACTAGATAATGAATTGCATTTCGACTGCTAAATTCTTAGTTATGGTAAATGGCTCTACTCGTGGCTTCTTCTCTTCCACTAGGGGATTAAGACAAGGGGGCCTAGTTCACCATTTCTCTTCATCATTATGGTAGAGGCCTTGGGGAGAGGCATCAATGCTCTAAGAAGTGAAGGCAAGTGGCAAGGGGTATTGGTGGCAAATGGTTTGGACACGACAACACACTTGTAATTTGTTGATGATATAATTTTGTTTGGTGTTGCAAGCAGAAAGGAGGCAAGAACAATCAGAATTTTTTTGGATGAATACAACCGAGCATCAAGGAAGAGCATAAATTGGAGGAAATCAGAGGTATTTTTCCTCAACACCCAACCAAGCCTCTAGCGTGACTTGGCTAGGATTTTGGGCCTGAAGGTGGCAATTTTCCCTAGACGCTTCTTGGGGATGCCTCTCTTTGTCAGTCCAAAAAAAGGAACTATTGGGAAAGCTTAGTCAGTAGCTGCAAGAACAAATTAGAATCATGGAAAGGGAAATGGCTCTCCTTAGCTGGAAGACTCCAATTGGTCAAAGCGGTCCTCTCTGTCATCATGATCTATTCTATGGCCTGCCTTAAAGTTCCAAAAGCAATTGAAGAAAGCCTCAACCAAATATTTAGGAAGTTTTTTTGGAGTGGGACTAGGGAGCAACAAGAATTCCCCTTAGTAGCATGGGAAAAAGTGCACACCCCTAAGATGGCTGGGGGTACAGGACTGAAGCAAATCACACTAATGAACTTTGCCATGGGGGCAATGTTTGTTTGGGGCATGTATGCAAAAGGAGATCAAAGATGGGTTAGAGTGCTCGGGAGGAAATACTTGGACTCTAATTGCCCAACTCGCATATTAACTACTGTAGACCCCCCGAAAGGTTCAGTAATTTGGAATTACATATTGGAATGCAGAGACATCATCACCAAACATGTCACTTGGAAAGTAAGAAATAGGCAAAGTGTTGCTTTTTGGGGAGACTCCTAAGGTGGGTAGAAGCCAATTGCTGAGTATCCTAACTTGGAAGACATTAGAGTCGAGACATCCAAAGTTTGGGGCACAAAGGTGTGCAATTATGGGAGGACGGTATGCAAAATGGGATACGACACTAGGAATGGCACCCCTTGCATGACATTGCTACTCCCACCATGACCAAAAAATGGCACTAGCTGAGATCTTAAAAAATAGAAATTTTGCCCCCTTTGAACAGGAGGATGAAATTAGATGGTGTGGCTCTAGGAATTAGGAATACAAGGTTAATTTGGGCTACAAGATCAAAGAATTGGTGATTGCAAGACAAAATTGGCCCTGCAAGCTCATTTGGGGCAACAATTGCCTCTGAAAAGCTAGGGTATTTTCCTAGCTGGCCATGCAAAAAAGGATCTTGACAGAAGATAGGCTTGCCACCTTCGGGATTCAAGGCCTTGGAAGGTGTGTTCTATGCAAAAATGACAATGAATCTACAGATCACATCCTATTGACCTTCCCATTCATGGAAAATTGTTGGAAGTTCTTCATGTCCAAGCTAAATTACCAAAGCCTTGCTCTGGAGGACATTGTGGGGTGGTTCAATATGTGGCCTCTTCCAAACAAGAAGTTTGTGTTTGGAAGCATTTGGGAAATCATGCCTTCATCCATTATATGGGAGATTTGGAAAGAGCACAATTGGAGGATATTCCAAGGGAAAGAAATGGAGCATGAGAGGCTATGTGCAAAAATCAAAGGGGTAATCACAAAATTGGTCAATGAAGTTGCACGGGGCAAATCACTTAATAAAGCGATATTCTCAAGCTGGGATGGCAGAATCTCAAAGTCCTTCACAAGGTTAAAAATCTCGAAAGTAGGTGGGAATGCGAGCACCAGTCATAACTCAAACAAGCGTTTGGATGTCAAATGGCTTCCCTCGGAGGAGGGATGGATCAAGGTGAACTTCAATGGCGCTTCCAAGGGTAACCTGGGGCCAAGTGATGCTGGATGTGTAGCACGAGATCACCAGGGAAATGTGCTAGCTAACAAATCAATCGCTTTAGGAATCTACACAAACAATGAACTAGAGTTTAGAGCGGCTTTGTTCAATCTACAATTGGGGTTGGATGTCAACACAAAACATCTACATTTGGAGGGAGATTCACTTAACACAATAAATGCAATCTGACTCAACTATATGCCATGTTGGAAGCTCAATCATTTGCTCCAACCCATAAATGACGTGTTGACTAGGTTTGAAGCATATCGTGTGAGCCACGTATGCAAAGAAGGGAATGGGGTGGCCGACGAGTTGGAAAAAGTGGCAGTGAAAAGTACCTAGGGTTTTGATAATGCACAGGCTAGCACCATACATAGCTGAGGAGTTGTACATCGACTTTGAGGATGCATTAAAGATTATGACAGGGGATATGATGGTTGCAATACTTACCATTAAATATTTTTGGCTTGATTGTGGGGGAGATTGGGGCAGGATCATAAAAAGATTTGTGCTTTGCAGATGCCTGGGCACATTGGCTATGCAACATGGTACGGTCTCCATATGGTTGTGTGAGGATTTGCTTGAAATAGGGGTGGTTTTCATTTTTCTCAATTTGGTTGTGTGCTCACGTCGCTTTCTAAGAGACAATGGAGACCCTGCTATTCTTGAATTCCATGAAGCAGCAAAATGCATTCTATGGTGAAATCACTAAGAAATAGTTGAAGAGAATAATGGTGTCCACGCACCCGCTGGTGCTTCTGGAGGTTAAGGGGGTATTGGGTCCAAATTTTTTGAAGGCAACCCACAAGCTCAAGGTGAATTTAGAGATCATTGCCATGTTCTCGGCGATGCTCGTGTATATGGGGGTGTTGAAATCTAGGGGGAAGAAGATTTGCCAAATGATTTTCTAGCACGCACTATTGGAGAATATCGACGCGACATTGGACAACATCGACACCAACTTCCTCACCCCTCTACCACTACACTACTACCAAGGGCTCAGGGGACAAAATTATTAGTTCCAAAATTTCCTTTGGTACACTCACTAAACCACATAGTGCTCAAAAATCATTGGGGTGAGATCGATTGCGTGTGGCAAACATTCTCAAGAACCACCCGAAGGGTTGGGTGAAGGCTTTTGCGGTGGCGAAAGGACTCAACAAGGAAAGGTGGCCATCAAACGAGGAGTACTAGGAGTTGGGCAAAGGTGAAGAATGGATCGAGAATGATTCTAGGAGCTTGGTGGAATGAGCAAATCATCATGCTCATAGTGCCTACGACAGAGACTACACTGCTATTTGGAATGCAACCAAATCTAAAAAGGGCAATGCAACCAATTGCAACAATGCATAAATCTATGTAATGGGGCTCTTCTGTGCGAATGGTGTTTCCAGGTGTTTTTGTGGTGGGTTTGTTAGTAGTCAGTTTGTTTCAAATTTGGGTCTAACTTTTTTTGTAAAATTGGGCTTCACAGTGAATATTATTGAGATATGTCTCAGGTGTCTAGTTCATGGGTCTAATCCTCTCCAAAAGATGTAAAACCTCTTTGATTAATTTACAGGGTGCTAAATTTAAAAATTATTATTATTAAAATAATTTTAATACAAAATTATAAATTTTTAATTAAAAACATAAATTATTTTTATTTTTTGTATCAATATATTATTTAATTAAATAAAAAATATTAAAAAAGCAAAATAAAATTAAACATATTAAAATTATGTAAATATTAATTATAAGATATACACATTAATATCAATTATTAAAATTATGTAATATTTGATTTATAATTGTACATTTTAGATTTATAAAATAATATTATATAATTGTTATTAATGTTTTTGATATAAAAAGCAGCAAAACTAGGGTGTTGTCCCTTTAGTACGAGGCTCCACATCAGCAGAATAACATTAACAACACAATAACAACAAGGTCTAAAAACCTAACCAAACACTCTAAACATTCCATATCAAAAACCACATCAAAATCACGAGCAGGGTAACCAAAGTATCAACAACTAGAGCAATCTAACCATCCTACACATAGCATCAGTATAGCTAAAAGTGTATCTCGCAAGACCATAGAGTCTACCAATACTAATGTCCATCATGAAACCATGATTTAAAACAATCTTAACTGAGGACCACTAAGGGTTATTATACCAATCATATAATAAAACATAAAAACAACATCAGTATCTTTAATAAAATAAAAAAGAACTGATGGCCAATAAGGCCATGACCAACCAAAAAGCAGAACCTTCCACGACCCTAATCTTTCTTTCCACTACATGGCTTGATCAAAGTTATGGGAGCCCAATCCTCAATGAGGAACTTAAGAAGTTCCTTGTTGACAGCGTCCTCCTCAGCATTGTCTATGGACTTGTCCTTCTACAATAGACAGAGAGTGGCGGCGGACCTGTGCATAATCTTCAGCGTGAAGCGGCTGACATCCTACAGTCTTTTCTCCAAATTCTCCACTTTGCTTTTAAGATTATCAACCTCCTCCCAGACAGTGTCATGCTTGCTGCAAGCTTCCTCCATGGGGGCTTTTTCCTCAGTAATGTTTGAAGCCCTAGTCTTGACCTCCTTTCCTCCATGGGGGCTTTTCCCTCAATAATGTTTGAGGCCATAGTCTTGACCTCCTTGACCCTAACATTGGAAAGACCCAAAGAAACCTTTTTTAAACTTTCAAAAACATGGGAGTAGGTACTAGCAAAGCGAGATGTTGTTAATGTTATTTTAAAAGTTTGTTTGAATTTTTTTTTTTGTTAATTGTTTTAAATTATTTAATTTGCCTACCAAAAATTCACTTTTATTATTTATTTTTTTAATTTATAGCTTAACTTATAAATAATGTGTATCTAAAAAAGGACAAAAAAAGTAGTCCACAACACCCAAAACTTTTTAGCCAATAATGTTTAAGAAAAATAATCATGTTCACTTTTTAAAAAATTATTTTATTTGAAGAAGATAAAAAATAATAATTTGTAATTGGTTCAAAAAACATTAACTAATTAAAAAAAACTCATAGTAGGATTAGGTACTAATTAATGAGCATCTTGTATCTTAATGGTGCAAATCAATATATAATAATATACAATTATTCCATACTTAGGTTTAATGAACAATAGTAATAATAGAGTTAATAAATATCAACAACATATTTCATTTTCCATGCATCATATTTTTCATGTTAGACACCAATTGATGGCTAATAATTCTACATGGTTGACATCAATATACTGCCACATTTATCCAAAGATAATTAAATTAAACCTAAGTCGTATTAATAATCAACGCCATGTTTAATTTTCCATGCATCATAGTTTTCATGTTAGACACCAATTGATGGTTAATACTACATGATTGACATATACTGCCACTTTTATCCCATGATTGGATTCATTCTTACTGATTTTGATTAATTTTATTGAAGTTAACTAAGATTTAATTATCCAACACCATGTTTAATTTTCCATGCATCATAGTTTTCATAATTTTTGAACTTTAAAGCTCATATACAATGCTCTTGGACATCTATTAGAAATATTAAATTTCCACAATTCATAATGATCAAATGTTTTGCTTCTGAATTAACTGTATATATTTATTTACATCCACGTTTGTTTGGATCATACTCTCATGATCCATCATGAGGATGAGGATGAAATGAGAACTGAAGTAAAAAAAAAATCTGTCATTAAAATATTATAAACATACAGATAAAATCTCTTTAAAAATAGAGAAAATGCCTTTGAAGTCAAAGAATGCCCGAGAGAGAATCTTAGTGAAAGAAACCTACCTGAAATTTATTTGGACTGTGGTCCTCTCTCGGTGAAAATTAACATTCTCCGGTTGCAAGCGAAACAACACCCACCAATCAAACAAAGTAAGAGAGCAGCAATCCGAGCACCATGGAGATCCCTCTCACACACCTTCTATTTAGCTCTCTCCTATGAAATCGCAGGTCCTTGCTTTGTCGTTCCTTCTTATGCCGACAGGCTACATTTCAGGGAGATTTTAATTCATAAAGCCCTTTCAACAGATTCATTTCGTGTATATCTTGCCACCATGGTATCTGTCAATAGCACAATTCATCAATCACAAATTTGTCGAGGAGGTTGCAGTCCTGCGCCCATTTTAACTTTCAGTCGCCAGCAATCTCTTTCCCATGCGGTCCTCTGCATTCTCCTTTCCTCCCAAGTGCATCTTCTCTGACAAAAAATCTTCTACCCATTGTAATTTGACGATTTGAGGGGCACCCACAACCTGTTCCAAAGCTTTCATTTTTGCCACCAGCAGGGAGAACAATAACGGTTGTGAACTCTTGACTTACTCATACCCCAAAATTTGTAAAGAAAATATCCCCCAAAATAACGCCCTCCTGCCTTTTATAACCATAGCCTTGGTCTGCCCTACACATGAATCATGTCTTATCTTATGGATATCCAGGAATCATCAGAATTGAAATTAAATTCCAGATTTTAGCAGAGATGTTACAGGATAAATTTTCCATGGTGTATCTTATGATATTCAGGAATCATCAGAACTGAACTGATAAATTCCAGATTTTACAAGACGATGGTAAGTTACAATGCAAAAAGATACTGCCCATATTTGTTGGGTTTTGGAACAGATAAATTCTAAGAACACCAGAGGCTGATTGTTACTAAATAAATTAACATTTCCTACAATGCATAAATTGCAGATTTTAGCAGACGCTGGTAAGTTACAATGCATAAGATACTGCCCATATTTGTTAGGTTTTGGAACAGATAAATTCTAAGAACACAAGAGGCTGATTGGTACTCAAATTAACATTTCCTACTATACTTCAGTTCTGTGTCTCCCAAATAGTGCTTGCCCATTAAGATGGTTTTTTTCCCTTTTTTTCTAAAGCGGTGGTGATTTGCTGGAGGAAGCTGAGAGATATTAGAAGAGAACTATTTAATGATATCAAATTTCCACAATCCATATTGTATTGTTCAAGAATTCTGGATTTGATTGTGTACAATTTTTTACATTAACGTTTCGGATCACACTCCATGATCCATCATCAGGATGAGAGCAGAGAGCATAAAGAGAAAAATGTTTAAGTTTTTCTCAGAAATGAAAAGATTCATTATATTTTTTAGTTAAATTTTATTTTTAGATGGGTTTTTTTGTTTTTTGTTTTTATCGATCACTCTCTATAACTGGTAGCTAAAAGAGTTCATTGCATAAAAGAGTAATCTGCTCAGTTTTTGTTAGAGTTTCACATCTGTCTTTTGAGCTACCAGTAATAGAGAGTTTCACATCTAATTTCTAGAAAATTTACCTCCAACTGACAGATCAATGAAAACACACATCTGCCGAAGGATACATTTAACTGGCTCAAACACAATCTCAAACGGGGGCTCTGCTAAAAACCAAAAGATTAAGATCACTAAAGCAAATTCATTTCCAGAAATTATATCAGAAGAGAACCATTAGTTTATTGAGCACAAGTCAAGAAATGAATATTAATCTACTATATACTGAACCCGTTTATGGATTAACAAAAGAACATTTCAAAATATCAGCAGAGAATTGATACAGCTGAAAGATATTTCAGCAAATGGGAAATTATTGCATAAGGAAAGAACATTTCAAAATATCAGAAGAGAATTGATGCAGCTGAAAGATATTTCAGCAAATGGAAAATTATTGCATAAGGAAAGAACATTTCAAAATATCAGAAGAGAATTGATGCAGCTGAAAGATATTTCAACAAATGGGAAAAAATAGTCACAGGTATACCAACTACTGAAAAATATTATTATTAAAAGGGGTCAATTCTTTTAATAACACAGGTGATAAACATGCCAATCTGTTAAATAGAAATGAAAACATCAAAATATGCAAATGATTTCCAAAGGCGCATAGGTGATAGGATTCAAAATCCAACCAATCCAACTAGGCCAGGAGATTAGCAACTCCTGTCTTTGCCTCGTTCCTAAGAATGCCCTGAGGCAAACAGAATGGATGATTCTATACAAGATCATGGATGATTGTCCATGCGAAAACTATCAAAGCATTCATAATACATGGAAATATAGAAAGGAAACAGAAGCATTGGCAGGCATGGCAGTTGAGATCACCAAAGAGTTGGAGGGAGTACAATGTCTTTTTGAATTCCCCATAAAATCCAAGTACTTGTACATGCCAAAACTACTTGCAAGTAGGCATGGATAAATAATTTCAATCCAAAGATTTCTCCGACAGGTGCTAAGCCACTGAGCCTCAGTTATAATTCCCTCAAACTCTCTGGTGATCTCAACTGCTATGTCTGCCAATGCTTCTGTTTCAATCCTATATTTTCATGCATCAAAACAGCTGGGACGCTTTCCTCTATTGGAAAATCTAATGCTAATGGTGTTGAACTTGATTCTTATAGTGATAATTTATTGTAAACTGCAATAAAAATGATCATTTAAATTAAATATCATATCTTGTAATAGTCAAACAAACAATGTATAATATAGGATCATCATATTTTTATTAACAAAAAATTATCTTTGAATATATTAAAATACTTATTGAATAAATTCAGATTCTCATCATGGCTTTTAAGGAATCTCTTTTTAAGATAAATCTGATGAACACTGAAAAACTATAAGCAAAACGCTGATACAATATCCCTATTAAACAGGACAACTTTCCCTCTAAGGGAAAACAAAAAATGAAATATTCTGGATAAATCAGCACGACACTGATGAGCTGGGAAGCAGAGTGGGCTAATCTTTTACCGATATACAAGATAATTTTAAAGTATATCTCATGGGTATTCAGGAATCATGCGAGGACTGGTAAATTCTTGTATAGGTTTTAGTATTAAGAATGTCAGCAGGCTAATTATGCTTTGAACACACAACCGTTATGCCCAAATCATCAGCAGAGGGCTGATAAAACCCTTACACTGGAGAGGTAAATTCTTGTATAGGTTTCAGTATTAAGAATGTCAGCAGGCTAATTATGCTTTGAACACACAACCGTTATGCCCAAATCATCAGCAGAGGGCTGAGAAAACCCTTACACTGGAGAAATCCCTATAAATGAAAAGTAGCTTCAGAACAGGGTAAATATAAAAAATCTATCTATGGCATTCCCAATCAGTTTCAAAGAATTAAAAAACTCCCTATAATGGGTGTGCCTTTAGGCATCAGATTGTGGAAGTTTCTCAATGCAATTTTGTTCAAGTCACGGAGTGAGATAGACCTATTATCAAAAAAATATGCATTCAACAAGAAACACACTAATCTGCATTCAAATGTTGAAGACATACCTCAAGGCTTGAACACATTCAAGAACAAACGTCAAAGCAGCAAGTCATCCGGCAAAGCAAATCAGGCATTTCATTTCTGCTCTTTCACTGCACAAAAATTCCATGTAAAGCAAGCCTTAGGCAGATGTGCTAAAAATTCTTTTTTCTGTTAAAGCATTTATCACCACACATACAATGACCTTACCAACTAGCTAGCTGCAAGAAATTAACTTGCATGACCATAGGACGAGGCCTGAGATAACAGTCAAGGTAATGGGAAGAGAAAATTGAGAGCACCATCTGAGAGGACCCAGTTTAACTTCCACACTGGAGCTCTTCCACCTCTTAGCAGGCTGAGGCTCTTTTGACAAATCAAAGCTCACGCCCTTCATTCTCAACTCTTGAATACATCTGCTCAGAGCCCTCAAATCAGTCTTGTCCCTCTGCAGCATCTTCACAACATTCCCTTGAACAATCAGCCTATGCAGAATAGTGCATGTAAGAACCAAAGAGGTCACGAAGGACAGAATAGCGGGGATCCACCATCTCGTACAGCTGTCAGCATTTTCCTGAATGACAGCAGTAAAAAGAAGAGTCAGAAAAATTCCATGAAAAGCAAAAAAGAAGCAAGTTAGTTGGAAAATCTCTGATCTGATGCTCTCAATCTTTGATTCTTTCGATTCAATGTGGTGAGCAACAATTTCCTCCTCCCTCTGCCATAGTTTGAGCAGAAGCAGGTGGCCCCTGCTATCTGCAATTTCTTCCAGTGGGTGTTGTGGAGAAGAAGAAGAATCGATCTTTATCTCCTCATCCACAGGGATCTCCACAATATGATGATCACCACCCAAACTTGCTTCACATATAACAATATCGGTGCATTTATCAGCATCCATCTTGATAAAATAAGATCTCAATCCAACTATAAAAATAAAACCGTAAATGACAGAAAAAGCAAATGCAAATAAAGCTCTTGTCGCTTTCACCAGCAAATGACAGAAAAAGCAAATGCAAAGCTTTGAATGCTTTATCTATAGAATTCGAGAGAGCATGGAATGAATGACAGAGTGCTTGTACGACAATTGGGTCCACAGACGATGTATTTGAATAGCCTTCTGCGGTGTAACGGCTAGTTAGTTCCTCGAGGTGACCGTTATGGGTTCGTACATTTCAATACCCGTTGCTTTCTCGTTGTGTGTGTTTTTGACGCATTTAATTCTTACACGGTGAAAAATGCAAACCCATACCCGTTTCCGTTATGGTTGGGCCCACTTCTATTAGTGTGTCTTTAATATAAAAACAAATATTTATTTGCAATATTATTTTAAAAATCTTATTACTATCTATTTTTTGAAATTAATTTTAATTTTTAGATTTTTTATTTATCATTGTACATCAAATGCATGGGTGTGAAATTGGTCCTGATCATTTTTGCAGTTGTACATTTGAATCTTAAATTTAAATATTTAAATATACACTTTGTCAATCTAGTCATTGGTGGTCAATCTAATTCATATTTCATGTTGATTTGATTGTGTTATGTTGTTGTATTTAACATTCATTTTGTTCATTTGAAATCATCAAGGATATCCTAGGAATCTAAGGATAAAGTAATAATCAAAGAACATTTAGAACATCATACAACATTATTAAAAGATACATCATGTTGGGCTAATTGTGTGCTTGATTTTTCTCCTTGATCATTGTTCCTTTCATAATCACTTCATCTAGGAGTTTGTCTTAAGAGAACATAAACCTCATGACTAAGTAGATTCCACAAATGTGTACATGTAAACACCACCTATTCCTTGTTGAGAGTTAGACATAAAAAGATCAAGGTGAAGTGTTTTCAATCAACTAGATTTATTGATAAGTCAGAGGTATTTTCCACAGCGTGTCAAATTGTGATATTGCTATCAGGATTCAACCGTGTAGTTTTACGAGTCAAACTAGATTTATGTCAATTCAATCTTGTTGATATAGGTTCGAGTCTATGTGTCAATTCACTTTTGTAGGCATGTCTAAACTAGAGTAATGTATAACCAATTTGTAATTTTTGAAATAGTTTTTTGATCAAGCCTTTAAAATTTTAGGTGAAGGAATTCCTAACATCTTCAACATCATTTTGACATCTTAAAGTTTTAATTGTGTCATATTTAATTCATTTAAAGTCAACATCTATTATTCCATTAATAGTTCACAAATCCTTTATTTAATTATTTAATTATTTTCTCTAAGTATATTGTAGTGGAAGAACACATTTTTTATTCATTTTTTGAGATCCTGACTTTCTTGCACAATAATATATTTTTTAAATAATAATTAAATATTTGTAATAACCACCTTGGTTGCTACAAAACAAATTCCTGATATCATTACACCTTCGCTATTATTTTAATCAACCATACACCTTCTATCCAATTTGAAAGGGTTGGCTTCAAAGCCCTACCAACCATAGTTGTGGCAACAACACTATGTTAGGACTCATATACTTACACTAAAATATGGTAAGCTCGTAATGTTAGGGTCATCACTACACCCATACCTTTAAACATTGAGGGTTCCTTCATAATAACCCTATCTACATATCCTTTCTAAGTAATCAAAGGATTTATAATTCATACACTGGTAATAGAAAATCTTCATCCTCACATTTGAGATTAAATCTTTGACCTTTCTTTAAATTCAAGATATTAATTGAACTAATGCTTCTAATTCAATCTATATATACTAGTACTCTGGCAAATGTTTTCTAATTAGTGTTATATCTACATCAATATCAATGTAGGAACACACACAAATCTATAAAGTGATCGGCTCATATATACATCACATTTACACATAGTGATTAGTTCATGCATATAGCACATGTACACAATATGACTAAATCATGCATACATTGCATCTACATAAATTGACTAACTCATGAATACAACAATTAAATACATAGTGTGACTTTTTTCACACATACATCAAATATAAATAGTGTGACTAGCTTGTGCACACAACACATGTACACACTAGATTATGCATGCAAATCACATATACATGGTGTGACTAGCTCATATGTATAACACACGTACAAAATATAAAAAACACACGCATGTATCACATGCACATTGTGTGACTAGCTCATGCATACAATGCACATACACAATGTGAATAACTCAACATTATTACATGCACACATAGTAACCAGCTAGCAAAAAAGATGTGATTACAACCTTTCTACAAGCATCTTCCCCTTTATCTAGTTCACTAACACATGAGCCCTTAAGTACATCCTAGCCATAAAAAGGAATGTTAGTGCATTCCATACTACATCTCAGATTGCATCATTTTTCTCAATTTATTGCTAGCTATGAGGACAAGATCTAAGCATCCCATACTATTCATGGTCATTATTGGCAAGAACACAAGTATAATGACAAAAAATACATGAGGCCACTAGTCCACATGTACATAGTGATTGACTCAAATATATAATTACCAAGTAGAAAAAGGGAGTGGAAGTGACCCTACTTCATACATCTTTGACCTCCTTAATCACCTAGCTAATTTACCTTTTTCTACTACCCATGAATCATGTTGAATTAATGTGTACTCAATAAAATTATTAATTATTTAAAATAAAATAAAGTGTATAGTTTAGTTTAATAATTATCGATTATTTGAAGTTAAAATATTGTTAATCTACTATGCAAAAATTATATCTTTAAAATAGAATGTGATGGTAAACTATTCAAAGATTTCTAGTGGTTACAAACTCTAGAAAAGAATCCCCATTGACTTTGGAGTAGAATGTTCACTTATCAATTTCTGGTTGCTTGCATGGAATCCTAAATTGCCAACAAGTACAGCAAATTCATCCACTCTTTTGTCAAAGATGACTCTTTTTTTATGGACTCCTACTAGGAGTCATGATTGAAGGTGTTCTCCTCATTACATGCTTCAAAGAATTAATGTTGCATTTATTTATATAATAAATTCATAAACTTATATTTAAGTAAGAACTTTAGTTAAACTCAAGCAATGTATACATGCTTGAGTGTGTCATTGCATATTAGGATCTAGAAGTAGTTAGATATTAAAAATAGATGTTAGTGTTTTGGTGTATATCAATAGTATTATACAAAAACAATGTTAAAAGTTCTTATTATCTAAGGAAGTTTAAGATATATAATATAGTTTTATTTGTATAGTCATATTTTTTTTTATTTTTTTTTGCATATATTGATACATGAAATTAGAGATGAACTAATGATATTTTTTTCTCATGATTGGTACAATTAGATCTAATGAACTGTTCTAATATCTATAGAATTGACCACTTGCTTGGAAAGGAAGAAATTGTAGGAGTAGAGGTAAGCATTATCTATTTATTGCATGATTAGATACATAGTGTTTATATTACATTGTTTGTAGGAACATTATATTTGTTATCATTGTGTGTGTATATAAATATATGTAAAGAACATCAAAAATTTATTTGATGTTTTGTTATTTCATAGGTATTCTTTATTAGTCAATATAGACAATTTTGTTCTAGAGATAGTCTTTATTATTCAGCATAAGAAATTTCATTCCATAGATAGTCTCTTATTCAAGATAAACATTTATATTTATTAGTTAAAATATTCAATACAACATAAGAATTTGTATTCTTATATTAATCATTTGAACTTAGTTGATTAGGTTGGTTTGCTAGCATATTTTACTTTTAAGTATAGTAGATCAAATGCTAGCAATGAATTCTAAACTACCCTCTTGGATATAGCCTTTGGACATTACTGAAATTGACAAGAAAACTTTCTATTAAAGTATGAGGTTCAATGAAATTCATCATGGGGGTCATGGTTGTAAACTCATAGTTTTGAGACACATAGTATATGTAATACTACTTAGTGATTTTGTGCAATCTTGTTTCTATAAAAGCAAACACATAAGAAGTTGTTGAGGTGGGCTTGTGTAACATTTAGCTTGTTGGCTCAGGTTAGAGAGATCGTATCTATTATAAGTTTCATATATGAGTAGAGGAAGAATGTATTGAGATGTGTGGCTATATGATTCCGATTTGCTTGTTCACATGAGAAAATGAAACTAGATTGCTTGATGCTTTAAAAGCCTTGCATGAAGACTTTGCAAGTGTATTTCAATCGTATTTCTTAAGATAATACATTATAAGCAAAGTTGTGAAATGTTTAAAAAGAAGCCTTTCATCTTTTATTTATATATATTCAAAATGCAGATCTTAAAATCTCAACTTTAAACATAAAACATTTGAGCTTGAGGTTTGAAAATTGCTAAATACCTTAGCAAAGAAGCCCAATATGTAGAGCAACTGAAGATTTGGAAGCCTGTGAAGCAGGTTCAGTAGAGGAACATCCATCTCTGCTTCCCCTTCAAAGGGATCAGCCATGTAGATGGTAAATTCCTTTTAAGGACTGGAAATTGCCTACAATGTGAAGAAATCTACTCGCTAAGATAACCTTTGGTCTGCATCCTTGTGAGCAATACATGGAAAGTTCTCTCGGAGTACTTGCACAGTGCATTTTAAGCTCAAAGATGGCATAAGAAAACTCATAGAACCCTACACAATTTACACTCAAATCCTCATCATGTACCCCGACAGCATCTTGAGCTTGGGGCAGTTAATAAATAGAGACTTTACTCTTTCCATACTCAAATGTTCAATAGTGGATGAAAAGATTACGACATTACCTAACCCTGCATCTTCTATTGTTTCAAGTTTTTGCAGAAGGGTGCAGAACGAAATCAAGGAGACTATAGATTCAATTGCCAATTGAACATCATGGAGATGACAAGTAATGAGGTGGGGGAATCAAACGAAATTGATTGGGAAATTGGTAAGAACGTCATTGCCCAGATACAGTGTGGCAAGACGAGTACATGAAAAGAGGTCAGGGGGTGGGATTTCTTTTAAAGCACCATCAAACAGAGTTATGTGTTGGACATTACACCAGGCAGCACATATTTTCATGAGAGAAGCGCCTCAAATCACATAGTTCTGGGGGTACGAAAATTGAACAAAAACATTAAACATCTGTTGATTAAAAAAGCAATTCAGAGGAACAATCAGCTCTACACATAACAGACCATAAAACCCAGACATTGAAATTACAAGCGAATAATAAAACAGATTCTTTGTTTTCCCGAGAGTAATTACATTAAAGGAAGGGCTCAATCAAGGCAAGAAACCATACCTTATATGAAGGGAAATCAAATGACAAGAGCAGAATTGAAAAGGGGCAAACCTAGATCTCCAATCCCCTTGTGTAGATCCTCCCGTAGAGACAGCAATCAATAGACAATAGGTGTTCTGGAGGTGCAAGGCCTCCAGATTGTGGGAATGCAAGGAGAAGATGTTGGATCTTATATTCTCGACACTTGCCCTGAGAAGTGGATCGAAGGAACGGCAATCAATACCCAGAACAAGATGTGGGGAGAAAGTGAGTTTAGGTACCTCAATATAGAGAAATCTCCACATCTTGGAAAGAACACGACATTTGACAGCATCTTTTATTGGGATTATTATAGTATAAAAGAAAGAAGGGAATCAAGAAGCGTGTAGATTGCGTACTGGGCAAGCATGATTGTGGCATAAGCTACAGAACAAGAGAGTGATGAGATTGCTTGTAAAAATAGAAAAGAACAATGAAATCAAACACTCAATCATGGACCATAGCAATTAATAGTAGAGTCTAATGGCCAGAATTTCTTTCGAAATGAAGTTGGAAATCTATAAAAAAATAATATCACTAGGCAAATATAATCATCTTGATGATGGATCATGGAGTTTGATCACATTGATATAAAAATGCTTACACAATTTTAATCCAGAAATAGCTTGCACATTTTAATCATTATGGACTGTGGAAACTTTATGCTATTAATAGTGAAATTAGCGTGTCCATGTCATTTCTCATCATTTAGTCTTGTGTTCATTTAATCTTGTGTTCGCCTTGACCAAATGTATTGATATAATAATATATTCATAAGCTATATATTATTATTTGATTTGTTTATGGTTCAATTTCTATACATTTATCTTTTATCTATTCTAATTTCATATTTGCAATTATTTTTTTACATTCATTTCTTGTTTTGAAATAACATTTTAGGCCTAATGTTTATTTCCAAGTGATACAAGATCAACCTAATTTAATCTCGGGCGAATGGTCTCCATATTGAAATAATTCTATTCAAAATTCAACTCTCTCGTGCTTTTTTACTAGCTATTATGAGTTGAATTAACACTTTTGTGTGGCATGCTATTATGTCATGGTATTTAAAGACACCATTAAAGCACACTTTGATTTCACAAGGGCAATAGAGAATCAAATTCACATCATCATCATATAGGTAATTTGCATATTTGTGTATGTTGTCTTTAATATCATTCATTATTATTAATCCGACTTGCCAAGGGAATTGAGCTAGAAGAATTGGTTCATCTATTGAATTGGAAAAGTCATAAATGGTGTCTCTCAACACAACCTTTACAAATTCAAATACTAAGAAGGCAAAGGTGGGCAATTCTTCAAGTGCACATTCTATCAATTCATCCATGCATGACATAGATCAATTTTGTGCATTAGATTAAGGATCACAACAATTGGAATCAAACTTGTAGTGTTTGAGATTGATTAGCAAGTTTTATGTGCTAGTTTAGATTTTGAGATAGTCGTCATACTTAAGCCATTAAATTTCAAGTTGTGCAAACCAATTTAGCATGCATCAACATCATTCCTCCATCATTGGTTTTAAAGAGAAGTGCCCCTAACCTCTGCATTGAATTCTCGTACATTATTGCAATAATTTGTGACCCCAATTATTTAATCTAGGTCAATTCATGCTTAATTGATTGCATTTGTATAATTAGCCTAGGTTATTTACATAGAGTGATTTATTCCTCTACATTATTTAGTGAACACAGTATTCTTACTTGGCCTAAGGTTTCCTCTTAGTGTTTCTTCTCCTTCATTAGAGTTCCCAATCTAATTTTTTTAATTGCTTACATTTCATATCAAATTTAACGAGGGTGTCATTGTGCTCTTGTGTAATTATCTATTATTAGATACTTCTTTTAAGGTTTTTCTTACCATTGCTTGATCTTAATACCCATCCTTGTTTTTGCCTTTAGGGTTATGTTCCATAATTCTAAATCAAATGCAATTAATGATCTATTTTTTTAATTTATACCAACCCTTTGGGTCATTCCCATATCATTTTATCTTCTTCGGTTTTTTGAGCTATTTGCATGCCAAAACGTCATTATCTCACACTTCTTTGCAAAGGATGCACACTTGAGTCCTCACATGGCTCAATCTACTAAAAATTGTGTACCTAATGGTGTTCTTATAAGTACCATTGTTACTCCTATTTTTTAGCATGAAAATAAAGATTATAATTGTGAGGAACATGTGGCTTAACAAGAATTTGTACAAGAACTTGCTAATTTAGCCAATTTTGGAAGTCCTACACAATTGGCAAATATGATCCATAACTTGCTCATTAACAAACCGTTTGGGTTAGAGATCTTACAAGTCATTCATGCCAAAGCTTCTCTTCCTAGCTCTTTTCTTAGTGCATCTGTCATCCCTCCTCCATCCATGGCCATGCATTCTACTATTATCCCTTATTGTGGTGTATCCTCTTATGTTTTCCATGTGATTTTGTTCCATAATATGGCCTACCCCCTAAATTTAATCCTTTCACCATAATCATTCCTCATAAGCAATTTTTACAAACACGTCTCCTTCTCAACCCAATACCACTTCACCTAGCACATCCATAACACCTTTCACTTCCATATCTCCTATATCTTTCAATACCCCTACCACATCCATTATTCCCACTAGTGTTATCCCTATTCACATTGCCTCTTCATCCATTATAGCTACTCCATATTCCATTCCTCATTTTATTCCTCATCCCTCCCTATGTACTCACCTCATTGTATGCCTTCATCTATTCCTATAGACACCTAAAATCCATCTTTGAATTTTAACATAACATTACCTACATTCTATCACTAATCCCACATCACTCCCACAATAATAAATTATTTTATTAATTAGGTTAACACTCTCCTAAATAGCCTACTCTAAAATTAGTTAATTAAATATATTTATTTAAATAACTAAGCTAATTATATTTATTTAAATAACTAAGCTAATTATATTTATTTATTTATTAGCTTTGAGATAACTAAACAATGTAATATGGGGAAAACAAAGAGAGCTAGAAATAAAAGGATTATTGATTCTTCATGAAAAGGCTAAGCAATATGAACTATCAGCTTGTAAACTCTGTTGTTTTGCCATCTATGAAAGCTCTTGAGAAGACCTATTATCAGTTTGCCGACTTTGTTGTTTGGCCAATAAAGGATGGGTGTGGATAGAGTATGTATTGAACCTATTTTATGCGAAGAATTCTCCTCTTATGCCACGGTTTTCCATATATGTTGTGAAGATGGAGTTTCTCCCTTCTTGCAATTCCTCAAGGCACATGACGAGAATATGTCCATTCAATTCGCCTATTCTTGGGACTTGTAGAAAGTTAAGGTTTGAAAATTTGTATTTGAGGTGGATGAAGATATGGTTACACAGGTGACGTGGATGAATACCAAAGGGAAAAAATGGAAGAATCACAAGAAAATGTTGGATAATGACAATTTAACTATTTTCTTCAAGGAAGGCGAACAACCTATCAAACTTCAAGGTGGTTTTGACAGGGAAAAACTTCCTTCACCTTGGGATGAGGTATGCATTATGCTTATGAAGTTTTTCACTCTTGAAGGTAGATTCAAGTGTTGTTATTTTTTATCATTTTCTGCTCCTTAACTATTTTTGCCACAATGTGTTGCTAAGCTTCCCTTTCTACCTATTAACCTCCTTGGAAAGTTCTTTTAAGGATGTCCTAGATTTGAACAAGAAATGCCCTAAAAATATCCTATTCCCCTTCATCAAGGTCTTATCATGTTTCTTTACCAATTCCATCTTGCCTTATGCCCACCAAAGAAAATTAAAGTAGTCTTAATTGAGGAATCACATGATTCCCCTCATGTTGTGACCGCTTCAACCCCTCAGGGGAAAAAGAAGAGTAAAAATAAGAAGCCTTCTGATTTTGATCATACTCCCCCCCACACCAAAGCTCCCAAGTGAACCCTCTAATGCTACCACACAACCCTCCACCCCCTCTAACCTTATGGAGGATAATCCTTCACCTATGACCCTTGTCTTTGAACAATATCAAGCTACTCAAGGTCTTTGTGACCTTAAAAATTGCCCCCCTTCTTTTGTTTTGAGCAAATGGGACCAAATGGGTCTTAGAACCCACCCACCAAAAAGCATAAATTTTAAACTAAGATGGTCTTGGTTGAGGAAGACATTTTTGTTGCTATCAATATTGATTAGTACAAGGTTGAGGAGGGGGTGAGTGGCTTTCATCTAAGAAGATCCAACCAACTAGTGAGTCATCCCAAGACTACTAGGAAGAAGGGGGTTGAAGATGTAATTAAGTAGGTGACTCTCTCTACCAATGAGGAGGAAAATGGGTCTGATTCTAAAGATTTACAAAACACTACTGAGAGCCAACCCAAGTGTACTGTTAATATAGACAATTCTTGTATGGGCCCTCCAAAGGTGATCCACAGCTACCCTTGGTGTGCTACTACGGTGGGGGAGCTTGTTGAACTCAAAAAGAAGGTGTTGGACATTGAGAAGAAGATGGTTAGTCTTTCCAAATTTAGCGCCAAGGTTATGCACAGATCAGAAACTACTATATGCTTGCTGCAAGGTAAAGAATTGGAGAAGACTGATGACAATGATAAGAGTCACAAAGAACTGTTCAAGTTCCTCACTGATGAGTGTGGTCAACTTTTGGTTAGGTTGTTGTTTGGTGTTTTCTATTACCTGTTTTTGTTATTTTTGATGTACTATTAAAGTGTTATTTTTGTGTTGTTATGTCTTTGGACTTGGTTTTCAGCCTTTGGTATTTTTGTAATGGGACAACACCCTTACTTTGCTTCTTTATATATCAAAAACAATATGAGCTATGAATTATATTGATTACTTCGTAACATGCCCATTGTTCTACCCATTGAGCTTTACTATGTTTACCCACAAGTGAATAGCTTAAGATACGAACATTTAGCAATAAAAATTTTTTCTTTTCAAATTCAATAACAATATGCACATTTGAAATAAACTCATTTCAAACTTTCCCATTTCATTACAAAGAAACATTACAAATTTCCAAGTAACGAATCCACATTACATAATTTCATGATAACATTTCCCATTTACAATTTCTCAATAAGAATAGAGATACATGTTTGCATGCATAGCTTCCATGAGCTTAATGATGTAGATATACAATCAAAATACAATTATATAGATGTCCCCTGATAGGACTTTGAAAATTTATGTGGTTCCATGGTTGCATTTCAAAGTTTTGGATTTAAATGGTCATCTGATGGTTAGGATTTCCTTTTTTCATTTGCTAGGGTTCATCCTTAGGGTTAAAACCCTCTCTAAAACCCTAATAGTGCTAAGCCCTTACCTTTTGTTCTAATCGATCATTGACTTGAGACTACTCATTCCCGTTCACCTAAGTGATGACTTATGTTGTTGATGTTGTTTGATCACCGGCCCTTTTGTCCTAGTCAAACCGGTCGCATCCCATTTTGAAATATTTGTGTAAGTCCAAAGTTTAGCAAGCCATAAATGTTATAATTTTGTATTATGTTTTAAGCCTAGATCTAAAAATAATTAAGCCTAGCCTTTTGCATCGACCTAGAGTTGGCCCCTTTTTAAGTCACAACTTAAGTGCATGTGCATCAAATGCTTTAAGTTATGCTAAGCTTGGCCCACATAATACAAGTGTTCATCAGTTATTGGCTCCTCGCCAGCTCGTGCTCTTAAAATATTCACAAAAAGGCAATGTGGCATAGCAGGCTAGTGTTACATGTCCATTTTCGTCATGGGCCCAGTGGTCTCATAAAAGGAAAAGAATGGCGAGCCCTTCATCTAATGGATGAGATGGAAACATGCATATGAAATCTGGACTGTTCCCTTCCATCCTGCAGGAGGGTTTTAAGCATATATGGGATGCATGCAGGACAACAGATGATTGACATGTGGCATCATCCTGAGCATCCAAGGTACTATTGGAATGAATGAAATATTTTGTGAAATATTAAGGTGATGTATCAAGGGTGAATTTGTATAAATCTGGGTACACATGGTGCTAAGGCGGTGTTGGAGATGATATAATCTCAACCATCCATTCTGTGAAGGTTTAAACACATGGTAAAATTCACCTAAGTATGATCAATCATATAAGATCTTAAAGGGCATGCAAGTCTGGACACGTGGTGCAATCTGGTTGCTCTGCCCGCTATCTTGCACCCTTGATTTATTTCACAAGATATGCATGCGGTATTGCAGGCAAGTGACACATCAACATTCTTAAAGCTTCCCAACCATGGTGGGGCTTGTGGTGACAATGAAGGAGTCTTTCTACATGGAAATTTTTTATTGGCTTGATGTGGTAGTCTGAGTCATGTTTTTCAAACTTAGTTGACTCCATCTGAGCCTTCCAACTATCTAAGTCATCATGATATCAACGATTAAGATTGAAAGTTAAGGATTTGAATGGATTGAGTCATTCTAGTTCGCGCGGGCGAGTAGTAATGGCATATATGATGCTTTCATGTTGAATTTAAGAGCTTTTCCCTATAAAAACATGAACTAAAGCATAATTCAAGCATCCTAAAGCATTCTAAGAATATTTGAGAATTATTCCTGTGAAGTACAAGCTCTCAGCAACCAAAAACTAGGGTTTCCAGTGTCAGCACATCAGTAAATGAAATTCACACCTTCTATGTCCAATTTCCTATGAAATTGCATGCATTTTCTTGTTTTGTGTTTTAAAATTGAAGTCTAGGTTTCTTTTAAGGTTTGAAGTTCATTGAATTTTTGTCAAATTGCTTTAAATTTCCCTAGTCTCGTGCGTCAATTCTAGGAATAACCCTAACCGCCTTACCAGATACCCTCAACTACATCTTAGAAAAACCTAGGTCACTCAATCGATAAAATGGCACCACCTAAAGCTCAAGCTTCTGGCTCAACCCCAAAAAAGCCCTGTTTAACGACATATTGTCCCAACTACCTGACTCAACCAATGAAAAAATCAAGTGTAAATTTATGTTTTAAGGCCCTGGAACAAACAAGGGTATTATGGACCAACAATGGTCCATCAAGGATGTTGAGGTATCAGTCATTGGGTGGGACTTATTCAAATATTGGTTTGGGAAGAGAAATTGTAGTGTCCCCACATGCAATGGTTGGAGGTTAGACATGGGAAAACTTGTTGTTCCTAATGTATACCTCGATGTTGACTTATTGAAGGCTATAACTACCAATTATGACTCCAATATCTGGGTTGTGAGGTTGCATGTCGATGTCAAGATGATTGACCTCACCCATGAATGAATAATTGAGGTTTTTAAGTAAAATCCTAATGCTAATAAGCCAATTGACCTAAATGCACTAAAAGAAGAAATGAGAACAACTTGAGACAACTTCCAAGGTCACAATCATGCCAAATTTCATGGGAAAAAAGGGGGAGAAGCAAGGTAAGACTTACATCAGCTGATCAAGAACCCTTCCTAGCAGACATGTTTGAATTTTACTTTGAAAGGTCTTACTACACCTTATGCTAGATCCTAGGGCTTGACTCTCTTAAGAGGATTCATGTGGAATTTATGTACATGGATGCAAGTATTTAACATGTAATGGTGAACAAACTATATGATTTTTTCACTTTCTTTCTAATGAAATTCACAAAGGATTGGTGGCTCTCAAATCTGGTGAGATAGGAGTGAGGTTTTGTTGGTATTCCTTGTTATTGCACATGTTCTTATTTAAAGGAGTAGATTATTTTGGACAAGATATGATATTGAATATGAGGGGTGAAAGAAATGAACACCCCCTATCCAAACATGGACTCACCTCTTGGACAAACATGATTCAGGATCCAATTTTTTCACTTTCACAAACGTGTTTGGTTCAAAGTTGAAAGGATTTTTGGTGAGAAATTCATCTAGGATTCCTAAAGAATTGCATGATTTCTTAGGGCCCAAGGAGAGGAGGCCTGACCTAGGCATTGATCACAATTGGGGTGATATCATCCCTTACTTATATTGAACTATAATCAAGGTATATGACACAAATGTTACACCACATGTATCTCCAAGGGATGTGCTATTAAGAATTGGCTTTCTAGAAGTCATGTGGCAATTTGGGGAAGTTGAGGATGTGCATTTGGTTGGATAGATGAAGGGAACATTGTTCCCACAATACACTATTTTCTATAATTTTATCATGATTAAGGATGGATGGATAAACATTCTCAAGATGATCACACCTCTAGGAATGAAAAATTGTAGAGCAAGGAACCATGATCCAGAAGGCTTCATGGAAGCTTTGAAGGCAAGGATTAAAGGGGAAATTTTTTGGCATAAATTTTTCTAAATTTGACTTGCAAAAGGCCAAGGATAGAATAGTAAAATGGTTAGCTTTCACCAAGCTAGAGAAATCAAAGCAAGACAAGGACCCCAATTTCAAAGGTACTTTTGCAAACATTGATAATGAAGTGCTTAGAGTGGAAACAATTTTATATAATTTTGATAAGGTGGTGGTGCATCTCAAAGAACAAATGGAAGTGCCTAATAAGGGAAAGTCTCTTGTGGTTGAAGAAAGGCCGACTTATCAACCACCTAAGAAACAATATGTCTTTTTAGGGAGGAAGGCAATTGTTAGGAAAGAACAAATTATTGCTACTCCTACTCATTCAGAGAAGTCAAGAGCACCTTCCCCTGTGCAGCATTTTCCACCATCTCCACCTCCAATGTCACCTCCTCCACAAGTCATTGAAATTGACTCACCTCCAAGGGAGCCTACACCAAAGAGGAGAAAGGTTAAATCAATAGGATTGGTTGATTATTCCCTGGATTCTGATGAAGAGGTTGTTGTCACAATAGATGAGATAGTACAAAACATGCCATCATCCCCAAGGGAGGTAAACTTTCCAGTTCAACAACTCATATTGAATAAGGTTGATCTAATAAGGATTTACAATGTTGATGATGTGAGGGAAAAGGCTTGCAATGAAATTATGGATGATGATTCGTTTGTGAAGACAGATGTTTTCAATGAATTTCTATGGAGAACAAGGATAGATGAATATGATGACAAGGTGAAAGAAGATATGGTCAACTCTCTTGAATTTCCTAGAGATGTCATTGCCTCAAGATTCCTTGTTGAGATGAAATCCAAGCAAAAGGAGATGACACCCAATGAAGGCAAGAAACTAGTAAGAGAAGGTGGTTTACTTCTCTTACCTGAATGGGATATGGCATCTGTCATAGCTTTTGATACTATAAGAAGAAAGGGTTCATGGGTTTTTACAACATATGAGGAGGCAATGTGTGCATTGCAAGGGTCGTCTTTCAGTCCTGAATGGGATACATTGGCAATTTGGGCACTAGCTCCAAAAACTAGCAAACCTGAAATTGCAAAGCCCGCTACAAATTTAAGAGGAGGATTAATAATAAATATATTTTTAGAAACTCCAGCAGTTGAGGCAGCCACACTGGCTGTGAATGTGGGTCAATTAACCAAATCCATTTTTGAGTCTTTATAGGATAAGTATGATGATGAAACAAAGAGGTACAATGTTTTCGTAATCTCTTACAATAAGGACGAGCACAAAATTGCAGAACTATAATTTAAAAATGAGATGCTAAAGCAACAACTGCAATCATTGCAATCAAGGCAATCTTTAACACCAGAGCAAGTCAATGTTCCATCCTCTCCACCACCTCCTCCTATCCATTCACTTCCTCCTATACAATCACCTCCTCCTCCTTCTCTGGAAATGGTAGTGTCTAATGAAGAAGATGTGCCAATTGCATAGCTTTCCCCAAGCACGTCAGCCACACCTCCTCCAAAAAGAAAAGTAAGCAAGAGGGAATCAATTCAATAGCTAGAGGCATATGATGAATTATTTGTATTATATAATTTGATAGCAACATTTTTATTGTTTCTAATGTCCTAGAATATTGTTTAGGAAAAGAAATAGAAAGAGTAAATAGTGTTCACTCAAATTATTCTTTAATGTTCAATTCAATAAGGATGTTTGAGGGGGATAGTTCAATTGTTATTCCCCTAATGCAAAAATGAATTCCTAGGCTAAATTCCTTGAAAAGTGTGGTTATAGGATCCACACATGATCAAAACAAGCCACTGCAAATTGCCCCTACCTACAAAATGGTGAAAGAAGTTGATTTTCAGGGGTTAGGGGATCCACTTGAAAAAAGGATCAAGGCATTGCTTTGGAAGTTTGATGAGAATGATCTAGGTCTCTTTCCAAACATTCTGGATAATAATGGAGTTGTCAAAACATATGAACAATGGAGAGCTCATATGGATGCAGTCATTGCTACAAAGGCTACTTTAATTTGTGAGCATGGAGATGTCAATATGGACATGTTGAAGGACAACATGAATCAATTATCTATCACTAGCACATTCCTAGAGGAGTTTGATAAGGATGCAACTCAGATAATGAAGAATTATGGCCCATATAGAACAAAGTTGGATGAGTTCATGGCCTTCAGAAGAGGATTATGATGCATGGGACAAGAAGTATGTTGATATTCCTAATTTGTAGGATTCCTCTATGGTGATATGCCAATAAGTTTTGACTATTTTGCATAATCATCAGTTCAAGGGTTGTTTCAACAAGAGACAACAAAGCTTTTTGTCTTCTTGCACAACAAATTTTTTCCATCACTTGCTAGCTTAGCATTCTCGGGTCCACACAAGGATAAATGAAGAAAGGAAGCAGAAAAAACACTAGCCAACTGCTTCAGATATTTTGGGAAAGAATGATGGGCGTAACAAATTTTGTAATTACTTTGTCCTCAAAATATTCCATCCATTAGCTTGCACTTGCACTTGTGTTTTGAAATGTAAATGTATGTCAAATGAATATGTGACATGTGTAATGGCCCAAAGCTTGTTGCTCCCTTGTTCTATAAAAAGGAATTCAATGCCATTTACATGGGTTGTTGATTGATTTTCTTGAAGAGATTTTGTAATACAAAGCGTAAATATTTCATGTCTAAGTCTTTTTCAAGGTTTTGAGTTTGAGTCTTTGTGATTGTTAATGTTGTATAACAATACTATCATTTCTAGAATATAATGGCATACTTTCAAAGCTAATTTCCTCCTGTTGTATATTTCACATGAATTATGAATGAAATGGATCAAAGATCATTCAATTCATCTTCATTGTCTTTCCTTTGAATGTTTATTTACAATTAATGCACTTGTTCAAAGAATGAGTTAAATTTTCTTTAACAAACATAAGATTTATGTGAATTTATGCAAGGATCATTTAAGTATTATTGGTTTAGATTTCTGAGTTAATGTTGTAATGCATCATTAATTAGCTTTGTCATGTTTAGTTGGAACGTTGTTATACACTCCCAATTGCATTGGTTGTGACTCCATACCCTAGGATAAGGCACTACTCACTATAAGTTGTGTCTCTATTGCACCTTCTTGGTCTTTCACAAACAAATATATTCAAAATCATTGAATATTTACTTTATATTTGAATATGTATGTTGGAATGAAGTTCTACCATGTTCTACTATTGTTGTAATGTTAAATTCTAAAATATATTGCCAAATCTTTGCATTTCTTTAATTGTCAAGCAATTATATGTAGAGCATATATGTTAATTCACAATGTATAAGGTAAATTTGCAAAAGAGTATCTTAATTGCATTGTATGAATCACCCTCCTAGGTTTTACAGAGCCCAAAGTGTAGAGGGAAAGCCTTACTAACTTTCACATGTTCATTGGCCAATCCCTCCAAATAGCTAACCATTGGAAATAGAAAAATCCATAGGTTATCTGTGAGATCAGGTTGGGAATTTAAAAACACAACCTTCCCCAATGTTGGTGCATACCTCCTAGATGTCCCCATTAAGTGGCACTACATTCTAGGTTTCCCCAAACTGGTGTGACATCCTCAAATCCTGGCTGCCAACTATATGAGGGAGAGCATCACTCAAGTGCTTTTCCGCCAACCATGGACTTACTATGGTCCCCTGCACATGGGCGATGCCACAATAGTGGTTTACAATTTCTGGGAGATCCTGATTTTTGCTGAAATCACATATTTTTAGAAAATATAATTATTTAAGCCTTGAAATTTTCCATTTAAAGGATTCCAATTGAAGAGGGTTTGATCAAACCACCTTAGACCAAGCCCCCTTGGATAGAACCCTGCTAGTTTTAAACCATACCTATAACAGAGTCTCCTTTACACCTATTAAAATGCTGATAAAAAACCACTTTTGATTTGCCTTTTGGGGGATCAAATGAATTCATTTAATTTATTTTTTTTGGTAAGTATGTAGTCCTTATTATAAGCTTCCAAAAAATTATACTTTTAATAAAATTTAATTTGACTATTATATTTATTTTTTATTTCTTGTGAATGTAGGTTTTCCACCAAAAATCAAGCTCTCCATTCTGCACATGTGGAAAAATAGCAGATTATCAAAAAAAATTGAAAAATATGAGTGCACCAGATATTGAATTCCTTGATCCAACAAAAAAGAATTTCGATACATACAAAAAAAGTTAATAAATCTAAACTTCGAAGCACTAGATATTAAAGTTAAAAATCTAAATTCGAAAGAATTATAATTTTATCCTTCGTGGAAAAAAAAGTTATGCGTTATACGGTGATCATCACTTTTTAAAAATGTCATTTTCTGAAAAAAACTAGTTTTCGAGGGAGATGGAAAAAGAAGTTCAATCTGACTCCAAAAAAATTGAAAAAAATATATTTAGAATCTACATACAAAATCTCATGAAACTCTAGTTTGCATCATCTTCAAATTCCTCACAGTTTAGCCGCTATAGGTACCCGAAAGTGAAGATTTAGTTTAAAAAAACTATTTCAGTGTCCAGTTTGGCCAAAAATTGTAAACCACTATTGTGGGATCACCCACATCTATCTAACTGGTAAGATGGCCCTACCCTTCAACAAAGAGATTGGTTTGGTAACCTCATAATACTAGCCTTCTTGAGCATAGTGTTGTGTCCTACATATCTAGAGCTACCATACATTGGCTACAACCTACATGTATGACTTCCCTACCTAAAATGCAATCATAGATCACAATGAACTGACAGTGTAAATAGTCGCTACTTACACTAATTTGGCCAAAGAATTCAACACCTAGTACTTTGAGTGTAGGTCATTCATTCACCCACCCTTTGCCCGATTTGGTATTGACCATTCACAATCATAACACACATTTTTTCTATGGTGATGACATAACAAATGTATAACTAGGTTACTCCATTAACTTGGGAATAACCAAGTTAACTATGCATGCACACATACTAACTGACCAACTAGGTTACTCCCTTTTCCATGGATTATCTAACCCCGAGAACAACCTAATTAACCATACAGGTAATCAACTTCACAACATTAAATGAATTTATTTCAAAAGTATAATCTCAATAATAAATTTCTCCATTCAAGAGTATAATATCAATAATAAATGACTCCAATCAAAATTATAATCAATGATCAAGTGATCATAAACAATCTTAAAACCTCTACATTCAATATGACTCAAATATTCACATGTTTACAATATTCACTATATTTGTATATAATCTAGAGGACATAAGCCTAAGAGGAGTTTGTGCTTCTGCACCTATAAGTGCTCTTCTCAATACGACTTTGGGTTGCTGGAACGTGAGTCCTCTTCTAGAATTTCATGAATAGGAATAGACTCTTACTCAAAAAATAAGAAAATAGCATAATCAAGAAATACATTTTCAACCCTAATGTTGAATATTGATATAACTATCAAGTATACACCCTAACCCTAGGGAAAAGACTATCTTCCTACATCAAGGAGATATGAGTAATCAATCAAGTATAGACTATCAACATGGTTTACATAACATCGCAACGCATCAATGATGACATTTCTATCATGCCACCATTCCCTTTGTTTTACTAACCTCATTTTCCACAAAGTTTTACCTAGCATCATAAGATAACAATTTCAAGAGATCACTTCAATGTAATATTAATTCCCATACTTCATGTAACTTATGCAACTTACGTATAGTCTTAACAAACTAAGTATAGTTCATAATAACAACATTACCACTCAAATTCCAATATATAATATTTATGTATATTCCAAATAAGCAGGTTTCCTCCAAAATAAAAGTCTTCCAAGAATCATGCAAGATTATCCAAAGTAAGAAATAAACTAAGTTCATAAAAGAAAGCTTAACACACATTTAAAATCAATCTTTCCCAAACAAAGGCATTCATAAATAAACAACCTTCAATCATAAAACAATAGAGGAATAGAAATCAACATGCCTGGAATTATAACTCCAACTGGTATTACTTCTTTCCTAGTTCAACTTCCACAATCCCTCCTGCTACTCCTTTTAAGTTCAACCTATCGCCAAACTCTAGCCTCTCACAAATACTCTCAACAATTGAATATTCACAAAACAAATCTCTTTCTCACAAAATCTCTCAAAATACAATTGCATAGAAAAATACAGCAGAACAACCATGAAGAAATCAGAATGGAAAAGTGTAACAAAGGGTAGAGAGGATGCCTCTATTTATGCTAAAATCTGATCATCTTAATGCTACAAAGAAGTTACCGAATCCGTCATCTTCCTATTCCAAATGCATCGACTAGGCTCAAGAAGTGAGAGGTGGTTGTTTAAAACACTAATTTGCAAACACATATACAGTCCAACTTCTTTGTTATGGATGAGTCACTCTTTTCTTGGTGATAGCAATGAATCAAACTCGGAAATGCAACCTATAGGTTTCCTTATTGCAAATAAATTCGACTACCTCAGCCAACTCATGGACAAAGACCAAGTCTCATGCCCTTATCAATGTTGTGTGTTGGTTTCTAGCACATCAACAAACTTCTATCAGCTTCAAACTTCATGATTTATGGCACCACCTTATACATTTATGCACCTTATTCTTATGTGCAAGTTTTTAACAAAGTAAACAACATAAGTGGATATCATTTACCTTTGCAAGTGATTCAATCGATAATACAATGTGTTGTCATTTGCATTAAAGACATCTTCTCCCATGCGCTATACATGTGCAGTACATAGCGCAGCCAATTCACTTTATATGACAGCACACTATACATGCACCATGTTTTCTTTGTAACATTACAATTGTTTTCAATGTATTTCTTATTCCATGCATAGTTTATCGCCACCATGTGGCTTACCCAAATCAGCCCATAGTGGCATTTTAAGCATTGTGACCATTGTTTCTTCTTGTGCATACTTTATAGAAACAAATATATACAATAGCCATAGTTTTTATATATATTATAATATATGATTATTATGATATATATATTAATATATATACATATATATTACATATACTATCATTTATATAATATGTTTAATATAAATAAGTATTAATATATATATTATAAATAATTATATATATAACACCATTAATTTATATATATGTATATGTATATGTATATTTATATATACATATTAATATTCATATATTCATTATCATTAATATAATGATTTATATAAATATATGGGTTCATATGTATATAATTATATCAAATACATATATATGTATACATATCGATCGATCACACATATATTGTATTTATGTGTAGTTCATCGACTATATACATACATGTATATTCAATACACATATATATACGTACCTATATACTTATTCACAACCTTCAATTATCTCAAAAATATCAAAAATATTCAACTTCAAATTTTAAAATGAACAAAAAGAATCAAAATCAATTAACCCAAACTACCTATCAATCGAAAAGAACAACAATGTAGTTTAACACATGCCAACATTAATTAATCCCAAAAACTATGTCAAAGGTTTACTTACCAAATCCCAGACTGACTCAACTCAACTTGACCAAACTAGGATGTGAGTGTGTGATAGCTCAAATAGGCACATCAAGGGTTACCAAACAAAGTTCTTCTCCTGAGTGATACTCCCCCTCTCTTACCAGAGGGCTCGACTCTTTCCTGCATCCAACTTAGCGCATTACAAAGGTAGTTAGTCGATCACATGAAATTCATTCACATAATAACATTTGCATTATCAATCATTAAAACATTTGGTAATTCCCACAATGGAGTGTAACATATCAAAGTCATGATTTGCATTTAACATCATATTTACTCATAAAGGTAAAAGTAACCTGGTAACTAAGAAACGGGGCGTAACATACCTCCCCCCTGTAAATCATCGTCCTCGATGATTTAAAGTACTAAAACACATAGATAAATTCAAATAATAGTTTTAATTTCTATTTCCCCATTCATGCAAGAAATAAGTAAATTTTAAATAATAAAATAACCTTTCGATGTAGCATTGCTCTCTGCAATCTCGTCCTTCCTGGACCTTGCACTTAGAGACCCTGGTAGCGCATTAGAAGAATTTTCGTGCTTCAAGAAAAGTTTCTCTTTGGAGAATTGTACATCATAATTACATTAATGTCGACTTAATATGTACATCATAAGTACAAAAGTGACTATATCCTACTTGACACCTATACCATCATGATTGGAAAAACTCGTTCTCATTGGCTAATACAATTATCCTTAGTGTAACCCAAATAGAAAAGGAATTTAGGTGCTTTGTGCACTACACCGTGGGTCCCATCCTTCCCTTTGGTCTTTACACCGTCGGACAACTCAAAAGCCAAGACTGTCCATCACTAACACTACTTTTTACCTTAAGCATAATAATATTTCCCTTAGACACCTGTCCATCTTGATCATAATAGTACTGCTTCTTAATTCAAGTTGTGTATCAACAAAGTTTTCCTTCATCATTTTGATCTATTCTTCTATTTATGACAACATTTTCAGTTTAAGGTTAATCCTATTCCCTAACTTATAGGAATCCAAGCCTTCTTCCCGTATAATGTTTCAAATGGATCAAATTTCAATAATAGAAGTGTATTGTAATAAAAGTATTCCACAAATCCTCCAAGAATTGATTTATCCCTTTTGCCTGGTTGGCTAACTCAAAGTAATAAGTTGAGCATACATTCAATTAAATTTTAAACAAGGTGATCATGGTTTACACAAAACCTTAACGTTACTTGTGTGTCCCAAACTGAGATAGCATTCTCAATAACATCAAGCAATTGCTTTACACAAATTTTCTATTTAGGATTGGTATCCTACAAATCAAATTTCCCAATCAGAAATTGGTTACCTTGGTGAGTCTATCCACCATATCATTATGCCAGTTCCATTGACATAGAAAGATCAAAACTATTTTAATTATCTACCACTTCCTCCCTAGAATTTCATGAGAATACAAGTCTTTCTGGTGATGACATCTTGTCCTCATCCTCTGGCATACTGGACAACTTACTACATACCTTGCAACATCTTACTTTGTTTCCTTCCAGATTATAGTGGTTCCACATTAGTCAAATAATTGTGTCATTCCACTATGTACTGAATATGGCATCAACTTACCTCATTTCATTCCTTAATCTCCTAGAGAATTGGTACATACGTTCTTTCTCTGATTCATAATAGTCCATCCTGACTAAGTGAAACCTCTTCCATGGACTTATGCCACATTTGATTCTCGAAATATAATGATTAGATATTTTTATGAGATATAACTCCTTCATCTTAGGACATCCATATCTTGTCTTTCTTTCGTCCTTTAATCATTTCCAAATTCGTAGTCATATTATCTCTTTCAATGAGCATTTATAATGTTAGATCATGCTAGTTTGATATTATCTTCCAAAAGACATCCACAATTACAATTATTACATACCAAGCATGAACGTTTCTTGATAACTCAAAATCATAAGTACATAAATCTTTCCTTCCTTTTCCATAGGTGCTAATCTTTCCTTTCATGATTAAGCATACTTCCTATCATTTTCTAAAGCATCAATGATAATAACAAATTGATCTTTTGAAACAATTACGTATAGAATTTGTGTTGTAAATATTTCTCTCATTGGTCCAAAAGCCTTTGACCTTTCCAATACCTTTCACTAATAATTCCAATACCTTAACCTTTAACTTCTTCAACCTTGTTGTGGTCATTGAGTTCAAGACTTTAAGCACAGGGTTTTTGAACCATGTCTTGCAGAGAAATTCTCTCAAACTGAATATACATCATTAAACTTTGTTGAATAGGGTACTCATCTGAGTCACCTACCCTCCTTTCCTCCTAAGTGTTTCCAAGACATTAGATCATCTTAAATTTGAACTCTTAATAATCATTCATTGATCGAATTGATTTAACATTCCTTGTTGTTGTCTTTCTATAGTTTAAATGTCTAGTACTCACCTTACTTACCCTCACTAGGTATACCTTGTACACACTTTTTGTTTCCCAAAATTGGATTCATCATCTCCCTCTAATCTCTTAGAATCAATTGTTGGATCCACAATAATGAGATCTAAGGAATAATCAGCAACTTTTCCAACTAAGAGATACTCTAATATTTCATTCTAATTCTCTTTTCCATGTATACTAATAGCCTTTTATCCCTAGTAGAAGAATATCCCATATCTGCAAAGCCCCATTTTTTGATGTGTTAAAAGAGCATGTCTGAGGATCCCCATGTCAAATGTGTCTTCACCCTTGTGAGTTGTTTCTATTTTTTTACCAAATCAAGTCTCTAACCTTTATTCTAAGGTATCAACTTCACTCTTGATTCTAATTATCATTGCAATATTTTAATCTCATTTGAATCAATTTTTTCAGAAGGTTATTATGCCTCTTGGATGCCTTTCTAGTTGGTTTTGATTTATAATATGTTGAATTTTCTACTTCGACTGAAGTTCCAGTTTATGCTAACAATTTAAGTATTTGTATGAATAGACATAAATCATATTCGTAGACTCATAGTATCCTTATTCATGATTTTTGGCTTTTCACAACTACAGGTTGCTAAGAGGGTTCACTCGAGTTCTTTCTCACCCTCAAGGTCATTTAAACATTTTTTTAGGGTAGAGGTACTCATCGGTAATTCCTCCATAACCTTCCTATTGAACCTAGTTACATAATCTTCCGCAATCTAAGGGTGTCTCTTAATGAGTTGTTGGTTTAGGAGTTTCAAATCTAAGGAAAATGTTGAGCAATCTGGATAACTAAGAGAAGGGGTGAATCAGTTATCATAAAACAATTTTCTTGACTTTAATTAATCCAAAGCAAGCTTATATCAAACAAAAAATAATCAACGAGATATGAACATGAAAGCACACAACAACACCATGCACAATGAACACCAAAATTTACGTGGAAACCCAAGAAGGGAAAAACCACGGAGAATGCTAATTCTCAATTATAGAACACCGGTTAAGGTGACATCGGTTAAGGTGATTTTTACAAAGGCTCACTACCAAAATGCTCATTGTAGGTAAGGATCACTTTCAGTGGGCTCACTACTGGTGGGCTCACTGCCCAATTAAAACATCTAATTACAAAATAGTCTCACTGACAAAAATGAACTAATGAAGTTGCATCTACATATGCATGAAGTCAGTTTCGGTTAAGGGCACAATATCTGTTTGCAGCAAATCTGGTCAAGAATCTTCTGTGTGCACCTTCCTCGCATAACTTCTGCAAAGCATATTACTTATTCCTGACACTTGCCTTCAACTTTCTTATCGCATAATCCTTCACACCCTTTTATCTGTTCCCACACTCCATACTTCTTTCATCGAACAAAATCAAATTTTACTTATACCATTCCAAAACACAATGTATTCATAGTCTTCTAAGTCGGCCAAACACAACTTGAATTAGGTCACCACAAAACATGTCAGCTTGAAGAACAACCTTGAAATATTCAATAAAGCTTGGCACGCTAGCACCGGACCCAAAAGATAGGTCGTACATAAAGATATTCTTACCACATTACCAAGGGACCCATAAATAGGTCATGCATAAGATAGAAAACTTTGAATTACATGAAATATATTCTGGAGCTAGTGGGAATGCCACAACCAAGACCAAATCTTGATTATCATCAATTTTAGTACCAACTGGAGAAACATAATTAGTCATACCAAAACTTGTAACATGCTACATGTATGTTTGGATAGCAACAATACCTAGAATAAGATTTGAGCACAACAACCAACATCAAAAGATTAGTCTTCATTATTCTGCATTAACTGACTTCCATAGATGTCCCAAAAAGAAGTATTGTCATATCCCGATCAAGGATAATATCCACACTGCTCAACATCAAAGCACACAATAGGATAGATCATTTTTGTATATCATCCGGAGCACAACCTTTCGGATCCCAAGTTTTGACATCAATAACAACAATGCTAAATCACCTCAACAAATTCTCAACAATCTCCCCCTTTGGCATTGATGGAAAAACAACAAAAACACAAAACTCCAAAACTCCAAGCGCTCCCCCTTTGTCAAGCAATTAAATTCCTCTTTTTGTTTTTGTTTTTCTCTTCATTTTCTCCCCCTTTTTGTCATCAAAGACAAAGGGCCAAATAAAAACATTCAAGAGATCAAGTAAAAATAACACTTTTCACATGAATTTTTTTTTTGTATATTTCTCTCACAGTTGGAAGAATCCTCTTCCAATCTTGTACTGCATAAACCATTCTAGCACACATACTATCTAGTAGGTTCAACAACATAAATGAAGATGACTAGTCCAGAGATAGGCACTGTCATTCACAATCCTTTGCATCAGAAAGTATCTTAGAGAGATGATCTAATCGGACCATAACAATTTCTTTGACCAACTAGAAAGTTGTAACCAAATCTTCCCTCTATCTCTGAGTAGACAATAACTCAGCTTGCAACTCACCAACTCTTATTCTTTGGTTTCCATATTTATCTTTAAAGAATTCAAAACACTTCCCAATATCATTCAATTCAGATTCAATAGCTTCAATTCTGCTTCTAAAATTATCAACAGCAACAGGCCACCAGAGACAATATGTGTAGATGTCAGACATCTTCTTAATTCATTCTCTTGTCTCACCAATGTGCTTGGATAATTTTTGTTTTTCTTTGACACACCTTATCTTATGACCTTCAAATCCTTCCCACAACAACCTTTCTTCAACAACTTCTACCAGATCATTCGGTAGCGACTCAGAAACAACTAAAACAATAGTACCCTTTTTGAGTAGATAATCAACTAAGGCATCTTCAATTCTAAGCTTACTGACTTGAGAGTAAGCATACCACATTTCACCAATCTTTTTCATATCACCTTCATCCAACACCGAACGAATTTCATCTAGATCGAAAGAGTCAGATCTAGGCAAAGACTTTTCTTCCTTCTCCTTCTCTTCTGAGATAGTGATGACATATTTTGTGTTAATTTTCCTCCTTTTAGGTTCCGAAGAGGAACCACCAATGACAACCCCTAACTCCTTACCGAAGGAGGAACCCTCCTCAACCTGATTGATAGGCATAGCACTAGACACTATCACACCGAAGCACAAATTCATCTGCAAGGATGAGAAATAAACTTTGTGTACACTTCCTTTATCTTCCATACATTCCAAATATCTATAAACTTGCTTTCTAACAGGGATGTTGGACTTCCACTTAACATTCTCCTTTTACAGTAGCAAAATCATAAAGTAAAATACTAAACATATGAGTAAAGACCCAAATTGGAAGGGATAACTCTCAACCAAAAACATTCTAACATTCTCAATTAGGTTTCCCATTATTAGGCTACACAGGTCAAATTGTTTATTTTCCTTCACCATCTTATGTGCAAGATACACATCAATAGATGATGTAGAACCTTCACTATTTTGGAAATATATTTTGTAAGTGATGTTGTAAGCAACATACATTACTGTAGGATCGACAATGGTATTTATCAGTGGAGCTCGGGGGTCTTTGTCAATACCAATAATTTCCTCCAAGTCTCTGTATTTCACTATTTCCTTCCTAGGGAGGTCACTAACACTGCACAATCTAGTAATAGCTTCAATGGCTTCCTTAGTGATTGGATAGGGTTTGTCCAAAATGATGCTACCATCCTTGAATTGACTCAATGAGAACAATATAGACTCTTTGTTAGAAATTCACATAAATTCTCCCCATAAATCCATACCCATGGCACTTACATTCTGTAATTCATCAATCTTCAACCCTAGTTCCATTTCCTTCATCTTCTGATGATCAAATTCGTCCAACTCTATTCCCTTCAGCCTTAGTGGAATATCGCCAGTCCACTAAATTAAATATTAACCAACGCAGATTCCATTGTTGCACTTATCTTCTTCAACCTTTTATCGCTCAATGAAACCTCTTCTCCTTCTTTGCAAACTGTGATAAATGATTTGAAAACTCCACCTTTTATCCTTGATTGCTCATGATGATTTTTCCACCAAAAAATTACATCGATGACACCATCAATAGTACTTTGCTTTTCAATCAACCGGATTAAGCTTCATCATACATCATCAACTAGATCTAACTTAGTCATGTTGAAAACACATCAATATTACTTTGGAGAGGGGGAACCAACAGGATATGCATTGCAAAACTCCCCTTGAGCCAAGGCAATTGGCTCAGATTCTGGTAGGGCTTGTACCGGGATGTTGTATCTACTGCCCAATTAAAACATCTGATTACAAAATAGTCTCATTGACAAAAATGAACTAATGATGTTGCATCTACATATGCATGAAGTTAGTTCTGGTTAAGAGCACAATATTTTTCTACAGCAGATCTGGTCAAGAATCTTTTGCACACCTTCCTTGCACAACTTCTACAAAGCAGATTACTTCTTCCTGACACTTTCCTTCAGCTTTCTTATTGCATAATCCTTTGCACCCTTTTATCTATTTGCACACTCCATACTTCTTTCATTGAAAAAAATCAACTTTTACTTATACCATTCCAAAACACAATGTATTCATAGTCTTCTAAGTCGGCCAAACACAATTTGAATTAGGTGACCACAAAAAAATTCGGCTTGAAGAACAACCTTGAAATATTCAATAAGGCCTGGCACACTAGCACCAAACCCAAAAGAGAGGTGACTTATAAAGATCTTCTTACCACGTTACCAAGGAACCCATAAATAGGTCATGCATAAGATAGAAAAATTTGAATTACATGAAATATATTTCAGAGCTGATGGGAATACCACAACCAAGACCAAATCCTGATTATCATCAATTTTAGTACCAACAGGAGAAACATAATTAGTCATACCAAAACTTGTAACTGTGAACCTAGATCCTACACCTGCAATAGCATAAGAAACAAACAACAAATTAGATCGAATGCAAGCTAGGATATAAATTCCTCAAGAAATTCATTTAAATTGCAAACGAGAGGAAATGAAATGAAGAACACAACAAAACTTAAAACATATCAAATCCTATTCTAAAGCAAAGCAAACTCTTAATCTCTTGAGGGAATTGGTGCCAATTTGATGTGAAAATTGGCCCTTTCCCAACTCCAATGATGCAATGGTGATTTGATGATGGAAGTTGATCCACTTTGATGAAGAGTGATGAATGCTCCAAGATAAAAACCTGCATAACCTAGCTATAATTCAAAAGTATGGATGAAGATTGCTAAACATTTGAGTATAGTAAGTTTACTCAAGTTGTGGATGATCAAATGAGAAATGAAGCCTCTTATTTATAGAAAGAAAGAGTTGAAGATTGAAAGATAGGATGAATGTGGGACTAAGAATCAACCAATGGAAAGATGCCACTTGTCAACATGTGAGAGGATGAAGGATGTGCAAGTTTTGATGAATGTGCCAATAAATGCCAATATTTAAATTTTGAAATTGTATTAATGACAAGGTGGAGGGAGAGTCAAATGGAGTAATGACCACTTCGCTCAATGCAAAAGGACTTGTAAGAGGGAGTAAATGCCTTGTTTGGAAGGACAAAGTCCCCTTAGATATGAATTTCAAACTTGAAGAATATTCCTCCTTTATGCCATGTTGAAGATAAATAGAGATTTAATAAATCAAATAACTCTATTTTCATGTGCAAGTGGCAAAAGATGGAGGATGGGACATGAGAAGAGATTAAATTAATGGAGGTTAATTAATTTAATGAAGGATTAAATGATGTGACCTATTTGACTTAAATTTATAGATTGATTTAAATCAAATATGAGAAGAATATGATTTAAAGATTTAATTAAATAAAGGGTTTTGATTTATTTAAGGGGATGAAGGTAGATTAAATTAAATAAGGTCTTAATTTACTTAATTTAATAGATAAACCTTAGATATTTAATTAAATAAAATTAATTATTTAATTAAATAGGGATAATTAGATCAAATTGATTGATTTAATTAACAAAAGAGAGAGACTTAATTAAATACATGATTTATTTAATTAAGAGAGGAAAATTAATGAATTTAATCAAATAAAAGAATTTGATTAAATGGTTAGACCGAAAGATGATTCAAGATGAAGCGATGTTAGTGGTCAGGATTAGATGTCCAACATTAATCAGTACATTTTACGCGACTACATTTTGCCCCTCTTTGAAGCAATGCACTCATTGCGTTGATTCAAAGAATAAATGGTCTCGATCAAAGCTAAAAAAAAAATTGTTTTCAAAATTTTGCCCCATTGCTGCCTCGAAGAGAGAAAACATGCTAATATACTTCCCCCTCGAGAGATTGGACGAAAATTTTGATTTTTGGGTCATCTCGCAAAAAACAAAAAAAAAAGGACAAGGCACCCAACAGGTCCAGAAAGGCTGGGGGAGGCCAAAAACGTGTCTAAATGCAATAAAACGATATAAAACGAGCCTCTACCAGACAGAAACAGGTTCAAGAGTTCAAAACCCTAGCAAGATAGCCAAACAGGGTAAAAAAACCCTAATTTTCAAACTTAGAAAAGGCTCTGAGGGGTCACTTTTGATTCATTTTCACACAGCCATTTAGCGATTTTGCGATTTGAGCTCTGATACTTCAACGAGATGGCGCAACGACAGCTTCCGATGCATATTTCTGATCAAGTCCAGACATACCAGCAACCTCCCGGCATTGGGGCACTGGTAAGTGATCCTTACTTGAGCTTCGTTTTTCATTTTTCGTGCTTATTTAATGCTTTTAAACTTAGCTTTTCTGCAGCGGTGCTATATAGCGCCGCTCAAAATTCAAACTGCATTGCTCGGTGGTTCTAACTAACCTGCCATTGTAGAATGCACCGTCGTGGTGGAGTTTGGAGTTTGGAAACAAACTTCAAACTCCGACGCATATGCTACATCCAGCGGGGGCATTTCAAAGTTCGACGCGGCGGCAGAATTTTAGACAAGGATTTCTTCCAAATTGCCCCACTTTTTAGAAAAGTGCATCACGGCGGTGCATTTTAAGACTTTGCAGTCCTAGCATCGCAGTTTAAAATTCAAATTGTGATGCCTTCACAGATAGCAACGCTAGGATGGCCTTTTGGCCACTCGGAAAAAAATTTCCCAAAAGTTTTAACCTAGTGACCTTTCCTGATGTAGGACACGGTGAGGGAGCTCTATTCTCGAGAGCATAGATCATATGAGATTATCGGTTACCTGTGAGATCTAAGTGACAGGGAGCAGGATCGACTACGGAATATGGGGCTATGGTATATTGCTTATGCAGCACCCGTGCGGACCCACCTTGGGATGATGTCAGTTCTTTCCAAGAGATGGCATAGTGAGACCTCCTCCTTCCACCTTCCTACTGGCGAGGCCACCGTCACCTTGGAGGACATGTGGTGGATCCTTAGACTGTTGATACATGGGCGGTGTGTTATTCACGATATGGATGTCAGATGAGACGCTTGTCACACAGTCCTTGCTATAGAGGACGTTATATATTGTGAGGGTCAGATAGAGTTAGAGCATCACAGGGCCTTGACCTCACCCTTTTACTTGGTGGTTGCAATGATCATTTCAGGTCTCGTTGCCCTGGGTCGGCAAGGTCGGTATTTCAGTCCTGGTTGGGGGCTCTGCTAGGAGCGGATGGTAATGTGCGACAGGCCTGTTCATTTTTCCTGGGGGCCTATTCTTCTAGCCTCCCTCTACAGGGATTTACATGAGTACGCCTACCTTGACAGCAAAGCACTTGGAGCAGGTGTTACGCTTCTTCATGTGTGGGCATGGGAGCACATCTTCGTTCTTCAACTGTGAGTCATTGCAGTGTCGATGGGGCCTGATGATCCCCTAGTGTGGTATTACAGAGGTGGTGTGTCTTTTACACACACAGGTGAGCACAGGATTCCTCATTGGAGGAGGGTCCTAGACGATATGTAGGTTTTTACATGGCGCCTATACCTTGGTCGCCCCAGGTGGGCTAACAATGTATAGCAGTTATTCTTTGCCCACTAGGACCACTTTATGCAGGGGCGGGAGCATACAATGGTCAAGAGATACCTTCCAGGGCGAGTTCAACGTCAATTTGGTGAGCCACAGGACCAGCTAGATGATGACTACGTGGCTATATTTTCTCGCACGGTATCACAAGGTTCGTGGGGATGATACGTTCCTGCCTCCAAGGTGGTAGACAGTTTTAGACAGTTGGTGACCCAGCCGTGGGTATATGATCAAGGACCCGCAGATCCAAGCGTGACATAGGCCTATAGAGATTGGTTTCGACCACCCCTACAATTGATAGTTCCAGGTGCACCCTTTGCTCGACGGAGATCGAGAGGCAGAGGGGGAGGACGAGGATGGAGAGAGGGTGAGCGGAAGGATTAGCCAGTCTGGGTTCCAATTCAGTTGGTCCAGGCAGATGTTCATATGCAGGATCAGGACCAGGGGCCAACTAGGCAGCAGGATCAGGCATATGCACCACCACGAGTTGAGGGTGAGGATCAGCCTCATGTACAACCCCCACGAGCACAGCTAGCAGGACAGCCAGATCCCCGAGATGCGCAGATTTCACAACTGCAGGCTTAGGTTCAGAATTTGACGACGAAGAGGGATCGGGCCAGGGCCAAAAGAGACCAGGCCATTTTATAGAGACAGGCCGCAAAGCTACAGGCAGCTGCGGAGATGGATCGGAGACAACAGCTAGAGAGCATGGCAGCCTCCTCCTCTCAGAGCACAATGCCTCTTCGTTCTTACAGGGAGGCCATCTAGGAGGCGGACTATTATTGTTTGCTTTATCATCAAGTCATACCCAGAGCAGGTCGGGCCCCAGACTACTCATAGCGGACCAGCCACAAACCAGCAAAGGGTCATGGTGATAGAGGCGAGGGCAGCAGAAAGGAGGGTTAGGCCTCATTTTGATCGAGATATCATTTTTTCGTGCCATATGGGCTCATTTTTGATAGCCCGTTGGGCCTTTTTGTATTTATTGGCATACACATGTACAATGATCCGATTATTTTGTACTATGACAGTTACCCGATGATATATATATGATATGATGTGATGTGTATCATTTATTTATTATGCATTTATGGATGGTTCTATTTCTATATGCTATGTAATAATATTATGGTGTTATGCGATGTATATATGGATGCATTTTTTTTTATGGTGTATGCATTATGTGATGGTTATGCAACTAATATATCTATATTATGCTTCTAATAAATGACATGGATATGCAAATGGATTTATATGATATATGATATGGATGGATGATATGTATGTTTATATGATGATGTAATCTATATGTTGATGCAAATGCGATGAATTGTGAAATGATTTCTTTCTTTTTTTTAATTCCTTTTTTTTGTTATGATGGTGATAATGATGCAGTGATTGTGCTATGTGGTTATGAATGTATGGATGTACGTCATTTGTCATGTATGATATGCGCTTGTGACGATGTTTATGATGTGATATGAAAAATGGTATGGAGATGATTATAAATGCTTTTATAAAATGTTTTATATGATTATGGATGGATGTATGCTTTTAATGTAATGGATTTTATAATATTTATGTTCCTGTTTTAATTGTGCACTGAATGCTTATAATGATATGGAATGATTTATAAAATGAAATGTGAAAATGATTGCGATGTGGTTATTTATGAAATGTTCTATATGATATGGATGAATGATGGACGATATGTATGTTTTTATGATTATGTATGATGCAATATGAATGCAATGGTCATGCTCTATATGATATGTCTTGATGATGTAAATGAGATGGTTTTAAGATGCTGAGAATAACAAATATATATTATCCTAAATATGTTAGATGATTGTGAGATGTATGTGATGCATTTATTGTGATGTGATGTAATATATGAAATGATATGTTAATGCAAAGTAGTATGATGATGCTTTATGCTATGCAAAATGAATGTAATGTGAGAGATGACTTTATGATATTTATGTGATGATATAATAAATGCTTTTATGAGATGGTCTATATGAATATGTATGCTTATAATGCGATGGATTATCTATAATGCTCATGTACCTATTATGTTTGATTATGCAGTAGATGGTATATGAAATGATTATGAGATGTTTATGCAAATGAATGTTATGTGATGGTTTATGTGATGAATGCAATGTGATGAAAAATGGATGTGCCTATTTATGAAAAAGTGCTTATAACAACACATTTATATGATGATGGAGATGCATATGTTTCCTATATGATATGTTATGCAATATGCTAATGATTTTTGGATACAGGGTCGATGATGATGATGATTAACTGTCATAGTACCTTGTTAGCGTGACGAGCAAGAAGGGAGAAAAGAAGACATTCCAACAAGACATAAGATGATGAATATGCAAATCATGATGACTACTTTCTGAGGAGTTAGGATTTTCAAAGGGCCAATTTCCTTATGTTTGATAATACACATAAATACGATGCATCAAAGTATTAAGAACTAGGATGATGTTGTATTTAGTGTGATGGACTTTGACTCGACAACCAGATAGGAGTATCCTTATTCACACCTGACATACGGAAACCTTACCAGGGTGCACTTTAGGTACTTCAAACATCTCAGACCAAAACATAAGAAGGTAAGCCTTCCTATGTGGTCAACAAAATATCTGAAATACCCTTCATACATACTTAAATAAAGCAAGTATTCGCCGAGGTTATATTACAAGAATGTCCAACAAGCACAGCAGATAAAAGATAATGATCATTGCCCCATTCCTATCTCTCTAAATCCTTTATTTGGATATCATTGAGAGGTCCTTGGAATGAGCACAATAAGATAAATAAGATAAAATCACGTAAACAAACAAGATAATATTCTTCATACTGCTAGCCAAACGAAACTATGTTTTTTTGAAGGATAAGAACCAAAACTTATTGCCAATAGATGATGTCCATTGTTGGAATGATATATCCTATGACATATTAGTGGATGGTGACACATCATTTCGTTTATCCAAAGTGCTTGGTCTGATAAAAAAGTGCCCATTGTAGGAAGGATTCATCCTATGACATGATTTTATCAGACAATGATGAGATTGATTTAAGATTGATAAGCTATTGACATAAAAAGTTGATCAACTTGTTTACTGACTAACTTAGGCTTGAGATTTTGATGCTTAGGTTTTTACTTTTCACCTGCTAGACTTGCGTCTGATTGTTTCACCGAAGGTTGAGGGTGATCGTTTATTATGAGTGATGTTTTTTGCAGGTGAAAGTGAGATGAGATGGATGGATTTTTTCAAATATTTGGATGTTTTTGGAGTTTTGCAATGTTTTGAGGTTGTTTTTGGTATTTTTCAAGATTTTCAAATGTTTTGATTTTTTGATTTTCAAATTTTTGGGGGTTTTCTGATATTTTGACCAAGAGACTAACCTAAGGACCTATCCTAGGGGGCTCAAGGGTTGATCAACAGATTAGCCTTGCCTACATTATACACGCAAAGACCACATAGTTCGACTAATGACTTAACCAATTTACAGATGAAGATATACATGATGAAATTACAGCTCATTATGATGAACTCCTAAAGGACTGACCTATCTCAGGGGATGATCAAAGATCAACCTTGCCTACGTTCAAGGCTTAGAGACCCATAGTTCGACAAGACGACTCTGTTTTTGAATTTTTGACCTGTTTTTGGATTTTGATATGTTTTGAATGTTTTTAGATTTTGGTGATTTTCTGATGTTTTTGAATATTTTGGATTTTCTGATGTTTTTGGATTTTTTGGATTTTCTGATGTTTTTGGATTTTTTGGATTTTATGATGTTTTTGATTTTTTGGATTTTATGATGTTTTTGGATTTTGTGTGATTTTAGGACTTCAAGAATATACACGAATCTAATCCGATGAGAACATGCCCCCAATGTGATGCAATAAACTACTTTGATAAAGGCAAGACAAACTGACCTTGGGAATGGGTCGAGTAGTACTAGGAGGGATCATGATACGGACACAGGACCAAGCTATGATGTAGATGTCAAATGGATGGGTGATGGATGGAGATCTGAATGCGATGGATGATGGAAACGCAATGGATGGATGATGCAGAACAATTCGTGAAGATCCTAATGGATGGAACATGCTTATTTACACAAGGTGCATGTTTGCCAGGTTTTCACCAAGGTACTTGTCCAAAGTGCCACCGAAGTGGTTTTCACCAGAGGACGATTTTTTCTCTTTACTATTTTTTCTCCTTTTTTGATTTTTTTGATTTTTACTTTTTGATTTTTTTGTTGTCACCAAGATGCCTGTTTGCCAAGTTTTCACCAAGGTAACCATTTTTTCAGGAATTTTTTTGATTTTTTGGATTTTTGGTTTTATACCTTGAAAGATTAGGCATAAAACTTTTTGAGATGAGATCTATTCATGGGATTTTGCAGAGGTTCCCCTTCGAGTGTTGATAACTTATATGCCCCTAACTTATAGCTTGTTGTGATGACAAATGGTCCCAACCAGTTGGGTTCAAATTTTCCTTTGTTGTTTGGATTTGGGACGTTCTTTTGATTCTCCTTTAGTACCAATTCTCTGACTTGGAAAGTCTTGCTTCTGATTTTCTTGTTATAGCTCCTCTTGATTCTATTCTGATAGACTTGCAAATGATTTAAAGCATCTATACGCCGCTCATCCAATAGCTCCAGCTCATTCGGTCTTGATACTCAGTACTCTTCATCCGTGATGAGGTTTTGCAGTGATCTTCTTAGTGACGAGAGCTCGTTCTCAATGGGGAGTACTGCTTCTAATCCATAGACCAAGGAGAAGGGGGTGGCGCTAGTGGATGTGCGGATATTGGCTCGATAGGCCCAGAGCGCAGGATTGAGTTGCAGATACCAGTCATGACCTGTGTCATTGACTGTTTTCTTGAGGATCTTTAAAATGGTTTTATTTGTGGCTTTTGTTTGGCCATTGCCTTAGGGATAGTATGGGGTGGAGAAGGGATGTTGGATTTTTAATTTTTCACACAAGTCACGGACATCCTGATTCTTAAATGGTGTCCCATTATCTGAGATAATGGCTTGTGGGACACCGAGCGACAAATGAGATAGTTCAAGATGAACTTTGATATCTGCTTCCCAGTTATATATGTCGTGGGTATGGCTTCCACCCACTTGGTAAAGTACTCAGTGGCAGTTATGATGAACTTGTGGCCATTAGATGAAGTGGGAGTGATTTTTCCAATGAGATCGAGTCCCCACTGCAAGAAGGGTCATGGTGTGATGATGGGATGAAGTTCTTGAGCTGGAGCATGGATGAGGTCCCCATGTTGCTGACATTGTAGGCACCTTTTGACATAATCATGTGCTTCTCTTTCCATTGTAGGCCAATAATACCCCATCCTCAACAATTTATTGGCTAGGGTCATTCCACTCGATTGTGAACCAAAGATGTCGTTATGTACTTTAGTTAAAGCAGTTAATGCCTCCTCAGTGTTTAAACAGCGTAATAAGGTTCCTTCTATGCTCCTACGATACAAGATATCTCCTAGGATGATGAATCAAGATACCTTTTTGAAAAAGGTTCGTTTTAAGGTTGAGGGTAAGTCAGCAGGTAGGACACCTATTTGCAAGTAGGTATAAATGTCGTGATACCAAGGATCACCGAGACCAACGATTTCACACACAAATTCTGATTCTGGTACCTTGAATGCAGGCACAAAAAGCTGCTCTACCAAGAATTCATGTTTTAGAACATTGTGAGGAATGTCTAGTAGGGATCCAATTGTTGCCATGATGTTTGCTGCTCTATTGTTGGCTCTGGGAATTTGCTCAAATGTGATCTCGATAAAGGATTCCTTGAGATTCTCCACTAGTTTCTTGTATGGAGTGAGCTTATCATCCTTAGTCTGGTACTCACCGTTCACTTAGTTTATTATTAGCTGAGAGTCTCTATATACTCTGAGGGCCATGATGTGCCACTGCACTGCTATTATGAGACCTATGGTTAAAGCCTCATATTCTGCAATGTTGTTGGTGCAGGGAAATGCCAATTTATATGATCTTGGTATGTAGTCCCCTTGTGGGGTGATAAAGAAGACATCGGATCCTAATCCATGTTGCGTATATGATCCATGAAAGTAAATTTTCCAGTGGTCGGCTATGTTGAGATTGAAGATGGATTCATTTGGAAACTATGAGACGAGAGGATTCTTTGAATAGATTGGTGCTTCTGCAAGCTAATCTGCGATGAATTGGACTTTAATTGTTTTCCGCTCCACATATTCAATGTCATATTCTGATAGTATCATGACCCATTTGACCATTCTTCCAGTGAGCATTTCCTTTGATAGTAAGCACTTGAGAGGGTCAATTTTGGCAATGAGTTTGACTTTATGCGCCAACATGTAGTGTTTGAATTTTTGTGAAGCAAACACTACTGCTAAACATGCTTTTTCGATGAATGAGTAGTTTAACTCGTGCCCCACCATTGTTCTATTGATATAATAGATGGCCCTTTATGTTCCATTTTCGTCGTGTTGAGCTAGAAGAGCTCCAAGGGTTGTTGTTGTTCCTGACACAGAGAATTAATGGCTTTCTTGGGATCAATGGCATGAGGACCGGTGGTGTAAGTAGATATTCTTTGATCTTATTGAAGGCTTCTTCACATTTTTAATCCCATTTGTACGCTACTCCCTTGTGAAGTAGGCGAGAGTATTGATTTTGTTTATCTGCCAGTTGTGTTATGAACCTTTGAATGGACTGAAGCCTGCCTTGGAGACCTCTCAATTGTTTCAATGTTTTGGGTGCCTCCATCTCGAGGATTGCTTTTACTTTTGCTGGATCTACCTCAATACCTCCCATTGACACTATGTATCCTAACAGCTTTCTTGATTGTACGTCGAAGACACACTTCTTTGGATATAATCAGACCTTGTATTCCTCCAGCCTGTCAAAAATGGCACTTAAGGTTGCTATGTGATCCTTCCTCTTTCTGGATTTGGCTAGTATGTCATCGACATAACCTTCGACAGTTTTATGGATCATGTCATGGAAGATTAACGTCATGGCTCTTTGGTATGTTGCTCCTGCATTCTTCAAGCCGAATGGCATCATATCTAGTAGTAAGTCCCCCATGGACAAGTGATGGACAAGTGAAGGTCGTTTTGTGTTGCTCTTCTTTAGCAATCATTATTTGGTTGTATCCCGAGAAACCATCTATCAAGGAAATCATTCCATGTCCCGTCGTCATGTCTACAATCATGTCAATGTTGGGCAATGGGAAATCATCTTTTGGACATGCCCTGTTCAAATCCCTAAAATCTGTGCAAATTTTGATGCCCCCATCAGGTTTTGAGACAGGAACCAAGTTTGACACCCATTCTAGATAGTCAATTGGTCGAATGAATCCTGCGTCCAATAACTTCTTTAGTTCCATTTTGACTAGCAGGGCATCATGAGGGTGCATTTTCTTGAGCTTTTGTCTAACGGGCTTTGCTTTAGAGTATACTGCTAGGTGATGAACTATAATTTATGGATCGATCCCTGGCATGTCAACATAGCTTTGTGCAAATTTTACTTGTCTCTCTCTCAAGAAGGCTGCTAGGAGTTCTTGTTCTTCTAACAGTAATGACTCTTCATAGAATGTGATGTGCGAGGTCTCCTATGTTCCTAGATTAACTGGATTGCACTTTTCTGCTAGGACAGCTAATTTTTCCTGATGGAGAGCTCTGAAAGGAAGATTGAATCCCCCATCCTCAGGTGCCTCAAAGAGGTTTTCACCATTGGATGCGTCCTTTCATTTTTCTTTTTTCGTGTCAGAGAGTGCCGCAGTGTAGTTTTCACTCAAGGACTTAGATATTATTCTTAATTTTTCACTTTTGCAACTGAGGGATTCAATTGTTTCCCCATAGTATGCATGTGTATCTAGCTTAATGATGAATCATGCTTTGTGATCCCCACATGGAATATTATCCCGTAGTCCCATGAATTCTGAGAGCGCCTCATCATTTTCGAATGTGTCAAGAACTGGTGGTCCTCGTTGGTCATAATCGATGAGTTGGGGGTAAACTAGGTAGATTTCATGATTTTGATGGTCTGACTCAAAGGATAAGGTGCTAATCATGAGAAGGGTGGTATCCTCAAAGAGCCTAGGTAGGTTGGTTATGGGATCCTCATCATCACTACTACTACAGACATCAGTTATGTCAAATGTGAAGTTGTCTAAGACGCGACATGTAGATACGAGTAAGCGAAGTTCAACTGCGGATAACTGAGGAGGATTATTGACCTTTCTAACTAGAGGACTTTGGCCACATATGGTTATACTCAGAGGAGTACATCCAAGGCCAATATTTCCCATTCGTGTCTCTGGAATGATAGGTATTATAAGCCTATTGTCATTTTTCCCAAGTCTCTGGTTTCTATCATAGCCCATTGCGAGCATCATTTGCAAACCTTTGCTTCTGTCATCCATTGGTAGATCGGTTGTTGGTCTATTATCTTGGTATAGGAGATGAGATGGGTCCTCCTCTATGACTTCTTGGCCGAGATCTCTCCAACTTCTAAAGTTGGGATATTCTTTAGGGGATGTTTGAGATGTGGAAGCTTCATTTGATTGTGGGCGTCCTCGTGATCTGAGAGATTGTGGTAACTCTCCTACCACAAAATCATTTTTGGGAATCATGTAGTTTCCACAACCATTATCTTGGATGATGACTTTGATATCAGAGATGGTGGGGATGGCAGGAGTGATGGGTGTCTTTGTCGCAGAAGTGGAAGCGAGAGTGATTGGATCGATGTACGGTGTTGATGGGCCTTCATCATTTTTAGGCACTTAGGGATTTTGTAGTATTTTTCCTCAAGGTTCTTGCAGTAGGAGAATGGTTCAGGATCTCCATGGATGGTGACCTCTTGTCCTTCGTATGTGAATTTGACACATTGATGGAAGGTTGATGCTACTGCTTGCATTGCATGGATCCATGGACATCCTAGGAGAATGTTATAAGGCAAGTCAAGGTCCAGGACCTGACAGGTGGTTTCCATGATAGCTGGCCCTACTTGAATAGGGATTCTGATTGTGCCTTGTGACACTCTTCCTGATCATCATATGCTCTGATTATAATACCCTTTGTTGATGGAATCCTCTGAGATTTTTAATTTCTTAATGAGCTTGAGGGAACAAATATTCAAGCCTACACCTCCATCCACCAAGACTCGTTTGACTTTACTTTTTCTGCACTAGGACCTCTAAATGGAGTACATGGTTATGAGATGGTTGAGCGAGAAAATCTTGGTCAGAGAATGTAAGGAGATTTGGGGTGATGATGTTGTCAACCATAGCTTGGAATTGTTTCGCATCAAGATCTGCAGGGACAGTGGATGAAGCCAATGCTTCCTCAAGGATTCTCTTGTGCGTGGATGATATTTTTAATAACTCCATGATGGAGATTTTTGTTGGCGTTATTTTTAGTTGATCTAGGATATTGTAACCATTGGGAATGGATCTTGAATTGGACATGAAAGTTTTGTTTGGTTGAGATGATCCTGTGATAGTAACTTTTCTGCCTCTTGTGGTGACTCCACAATCAGCTTGAGCTCCTTTGATAGTGATTACTGTGCAGTATTCATCTAGGGAGGCGATGACAGTTTCATACACATAATTCATGTTTTTGAAGGTTCCTTTTCCCTTATCAGTGTTATTGTCCCCTTTATTGTTAGGGTTAGGAATCATATTTTTGTATATTTTGAGGTTCTGGTTTCCTGTTGGTTGTTCCACATTTATGATTCTTTGATCAATGAGATCTTGGACTATTTTTTTTAACGTCATACAATTGTTAGTGGTGTACCCTTTGATTTTGTGAAAGTTGCAGAGCTGATTTTCGTTGTACCAAGGAGGTTTAACATCTGGTTCTTGGTAGTTCTCATAGGTGGGAATCTTGATGAGGTGTTTGTTTAGTAATTTCTTCATGATGACTTTGAGTGGTTCCCCAAGAGCAGTGTACTTTCGCTTGGTGAAGTTCTTGTTTTGCTGGGGCAGTCCTCTTTGGTCATTGACGTTATTGATCGCTTGGTTGTTTGGTTGTTGTGTTGTTGTGTTCATGTGATGGTTGTTTTGATGATGGTTTTGGATTTGTTGTTGTGGTGTAGGTGTGTTTTTCCAAGGGGCACTAATGACAACTTTGGCATCAACGACACCATCGTTGGTAATATTTTTGTTTCTTACCCATGTGCGAGATTTGTCATTGTAATTGGTGGGTGGGCGATTATTCTATTGTTCAGGATATGAAGTTGATCCTCCAGGTTGTGTCATAAGGGCTCATTTGATGTTGAGCGCCTTGGAAACCAACTGATCATATGTGGTGATCCCTTGGACTTTGAGATGGAATGCCAAGAGGCCGTCAAGGTTGGATATGATAATGCACACTTTTTGTTCCTTGGGCATGACCCATTTGCTCTGATTGGCCTTAAATCGCCATCATTGTAGGAATGAAGCAAATGATTCATTCTTACCTTGTTTCAGAGCCGATAATTCCTCAAGACTGACATCCATGGCGATATTGCATGTGTAGTTTTTCATGAATGCGTCTATGATTTCTTGGAATGTCTTGATGCCTGTAGGTAGGTGAGAGAACCATTCCATGGCGTGGCCAGCCAAACTCCTAGGAAATAGCCGCATCATATAGGTATCATCATACTCGACTTCCATGCAATGAGCCTAGAATTCCCTGATATGATCTTCAGGGTTTCCTGTCCCACCATACTTATCGAATTTGGGGATCTCAAATCCCTTTGGGAACGGTTTCATTACAACGCTTCTATTGAATGGATAAGGACACAAGTTGCTGGGTGTTTTCATGGTTCTTCCTGATTGAAGGTCAAAAACTTGTTGCAAGAGCAACCTAATTTGTGTTGTCACGTCATTTTGTGGATCAGGAGGTGGAATGAAAGTGTTCTGAAGTGGTTCACTTGTGGGTGTGATGGGTGGATTGGTTGATGTGTTGATTGGTGGTATTTACACATTTTTTTGAGCCATGTATGCTTGTACATGCTGCTGTATCAACAATGCTTGTTGTTGGTCTTGTTGTTGTTGTGCCAGGATCGCCTGTTGCTGAGCCTGTTTTTGTTGTTGTGCTAACAATGCTTGTTGTTGAGCTGCTAATTGGGCTACTTCCTATTGTTCTTGATATTGCTTTAGCGTTTGTTGATATGCTCGTTGTTGCGCTGCGTGTTGGTGTGCAAGATATTGTGCTTGTCCTTGTGCTTGTTGTACTTGATATTGGGCTTGAGCTTGAGCATATGCTTGAGTTTTTTTCCTGAGCTTGAGCTTGAGCTTGTGCAACTTGTTTTTTTTGCAGTAAGATCTAGGCTTGAGCAGCCTGTTGTGCTTGTAATGTAGCTTGGGAAATTTGAGTAGCTTGCACAGCTTGAGCGGCTTGTTGCGCAACTAGTTGTGCGGCTTGTTGAGCAGCTAGTTGTGCAACTTGTTGTTTTTGTACTTGAAAAAATGCCTTTTGATAGAAAAAATTTTGAGCAGCTTGCAATGTCATGTTGTATTGTCTTGATATGTTGGAGCTTGGTGGTCATGGAGGTGGTGGTGGATTCAGAATGGTGCTTGTGGTGGTGGTGAGAGGTGTTGTCATATTTGGGGTTTGAGTGGTGGATGGTGTGATCAATGTGGTTGGTCCTTGAGAGACCATGCTTTGAGATGTTAGGGGGTGGTTGATGATGTTGTGATTTCTTGTGTAGTTTTCATCTGTTGTTGCGATATCGATGACAAGTTTTGAGAGTTTGGCGCGATGCTTTGATTGATGTTCAAGATGTTGGTTTGATTTTGACTAATATTTGGTAAAGGGGGAAGCCCTAAGCCAAGAAGTGGTGTGGATGATGATGATGGTAATGGCGGAAGTGGTGAAAATGTAAGAGATGTGATCTCTTAAGGAAATGGCATAGTGTCGAAAATTCCCCCTCGTCCGAACATGTCACCTTCTCCTTGTGAAGTTATGAGGAGAGAGGTTTGGGGTGTTGCGTAGAAGGATGATGACGATGGATCATTAGGATCATGGAAAGTGAGAGGGGCATACCTATGTAATGGATTTTGAGGTACATTTTTTTCAAAAATGGTGTTTGCATCCAAGTCTTGATTATTGACAAGGGGGTGTGTTTGAATGGCATTGAGAAATTCACTTCCCTTATTAACATTAGGTTGAGTTGGAGCAATAGATGTTGTGATTCGTGGGATGTTTTGAGTGATGCTTTGGGATAGGGGTGTAGACGAGATGGGGAGTGTGGATGAAATTGGAGGCATGATCTCTAAAGATGGCTCCACTATAGAGCTCACATCGAAATCAGAAGGTAGTTTAGCCCCTTGTTTTGCTAATTTGAGCATGTATAGTGAAGGGTTGAGTCTCATCATGATATTGATAATCTTATGGTTCTCCGGATTTTGAATCATTTCAGTGTTTTCCTCATGTGACATTCCAAAGGGATTATTGGTATGATCCTCTACCTCCTCTTGAGGGTTTTGTGATGACATAGGAAAGTTGATTAAAGGATTACTTGATTTGACGAGATTTGTTTCAGAATTTTTTTGACTTAGGTCACTTGTAGTGGATGTTTCTTTATTGGCTTCCATGTTCCTCTTGTGTTGAGATCTACTTTGCACCATAAAATAGGGATCAATTTTGAAGAATATAGGAGATGAATCTCTAATTCTTTGGATTGATCTAACTTTATGAACAAAAGAGAAAATTTAGGATGATTCAAGGATAAAAGGGATGACAATGATATGGATGTAAGATGGATATTTGATGGATGTTTGGAACTCTTTGAAAATATCTTGAAGGGTATGTTAAACTTTAGGACTTGATTTAGGATTGATTTTGGTTTTGGATTCGGATTTTGGTGGACTCATAAACTCTAAGAGGTTGGATGTTGTCCTAGAGTTAAATCATTCACAAGATGCTAATTTTTTTAGGTGTGAGAAGAAGGATTCATCTAAACACTCCTATCCAAACAAGATGAGATTGATAATGAACTCCTAAATCCCAAGATGTTGGATGTTATCAAGGGATGAATTTGTTCACAAGTTTTGATAATTTGATCAAATATGTGGAGAAGGATGCATCTACACATATTCAATTAAACAAGATGATTTTATATTGGTTTCAAATGATTTTCCCAAAGTTTAACATGAAGGATTTTTCCAAGATTTTGAAGAGTTGATGAGGAGATTTTTTTTTGTTTTGATGTGCAAAGATGGATGAAGGTTTGATTTTGATCCTAGAATGTACCTAAAAAGACACTTGTTTACTAGACCTTGGTATTGAAGAACATACAATACTCCTAAGGACCTCTCAACCAAGAAGTGGTTCAAATTGAGCATACATTTCCAGATTGTTCAAAGGAATGAGTCTATAGAACCTTGTGAATTTTTTGCTTATTTTGATGTGTTGCTTTTGATTGCACTTCCTAATGTATTTCTTGATGACCTTTCGAGTGTGACTCCTAAATTTTGAACTTTAGCTCATGGACTTTTGTTTCGGGGTTTTTACTTTCTTTGAAATCATGAGGAATTAACCTATGTGAGAGCCAATTTTGTTATATTTGCTTAGTGATTCTATTTTACCACAAACACTTCTTTGATTAGGTTTCCAAACTAGATGTCCAATGTCTCAATTTCTTCGAATCCCACAAAGTATGTTATGTGGAGACTTGATGAATTTAATGCAAGGGTTACCTATTGTTTAACTTTAGTAGGCAAATTGAGATGTAAATCCAAGTGTTTAGAAACCTCTAAGGATAAAAATCCCAAGGGCAAGAAATAACACATGAATTTGGTCAATTGTATTTGCCTCCTAAAGGGTTTGAAATTTTGATGATGTTAAGTGTTTGTTTCCAAAAATTTTCGAACAAGCAAAGCATTTTATAACCAAGAATAAGCACAACCCTATGGATATGAAAGACAATATTTGTTGAGTCCCCACTTGGACAAGTCCAGCTACGCTTATCTTTAGCGAATGGTTAGATGCTTGACCCCACTGGCTCCCTCTACAGACTCACTTATACGGGCAGCCAAGCATCAACACCCATGAAAATCCCATGGCATGCTTTCCATTTCTACTAAAGACCGTAAAAGTGTGGGGCGGCTTCAAAACGACTGTTCTTGCACCAAAAAATAGATAGGGATTTTGGCCTTTCTACAACAAGGGTTTTAATTCAGACTTTTCATTCGTAGGAGTTGACCCAACATGGTGAGAGACCATTACCCTTCTCATCGGAGCCAACCGCGTGATACTGGCGTTTATTCCAGTACCCACATTTATATCCCGACTGGAAATACTCTCTGGTTCAAAGTGTTACCCGGTTGAGTCGTTCCCTTGGGTGAGTACTTTTTCCCCAAGGCAAGCCCTCTAAGATAGACAAAAGAAAATAAATGTATTCATAGTTCAATCCACCTTCGTTTAGAAACAAAGGGAGAACACATGCAATAGATTTACTCACACTCGAACAATTTTTTGTTCAATTTTAAATCCAAATTGAAGTGTGTATGGGAAATTATTTATGCAACCTAATGTCACCAAAATCCTTTTGATTCTCAAGATCGTTGTGAGGCACGAGAGAAGCGCATCCATCTTTTGATGATATTACTTTGTGTAAGTAATTACAAAATAATGAAAACACTTGTTCATTTTAAGTCCACAAAACAAAAGTGAATTCGTTTTAAAGCACCAAAGTAAGTGTGACAATTTGCCTTGTTCAATTATTAAACCCAAAACAAACTCTAGTGAATTTGAGTCCTAATGTTCTTTTTAAGCCTTTTTGTAACAAGAATTTAAAAGGTTCTTTTTAAAGCCCAAAATGAAATTAGTAAGTCCTAAGCAGAAAGAGATAACAATTTTTTCCTTAAGAGGAATAGTGAATCCTCTAAGAGTGTTAAACAAACACTAGAGTGTTTAAAAACAGTTGTTTTTGTGAATTGACATCATCATGCTTCCCTTCCCTTTTCGTTTTTGATTGATCCAACCTACAAGAAAGACAATTAGATTTTGCAGAAATAGAAGTCAAAAAGGTAGAAAACAAACAAAAGAACCATAATTTGAAAAAAAATCACGTGCTACAAATAAAATTTCACTTTATACTCCCCTCCAACGGTGCAATCCACAAAGGCGTTGCAGTTTGATTTCACCAGCAGTGTTGTATAGTGTCACTTGCCAGTCAGCATCGCTCTGCAACCAGACCAGTGAGTATGAAGGCGTCACCCTTTTGGCCAACAGTGCAGTTTAGATTTTTGAAAGATTCCCGCGGGTCAAATAGGTTCAGCGGCGCAGTTTAGAATTCAAAATTCTAGGTGGGAAGTCAGAGGCGTCGCAGTTTGGAGTTGTCAGTGGTTCTATAAAGCGACGCTAGAGAACCAACGGTGCTGAACAACGACGCTGAGATTCCAGCGGCAGAGTTTTCCTGTAGACAAAGAAAATCATGGAGTTTTTCACAAAAACATGATTGGAAAACAAGGTTGGGCCCTCTTTCTAGCGCCAAAATGTGAACCTAGATCCTTCACCTACAATAGCACAAGAAACAAACAACAAATTAGATCGAATGCAAGCTAGGATATAAATTCCTCAAGAAATTCATTTAAATTGCAAAAGAGAGAGGAAATGAAATGAAGAACACAACAAAACTTAAAACATATCAAATCCTATTCTAAAGCAAAGCAAACTCTTATTCTCTTGAGGGAATTGGTACCAATTTGATGTGAAAATTGGCCCTTTCCCAACTCCAATGATGCAATGGTGATTTGATGATGGAAGTTGATCCACTTTGATGAAGAGTGATAAATGCTCCAAGATAAAAACCTGCATAACTAGCTATAATTCAAAAGTATGGATGAAGATTGCTAAACATTTGAGTATAGTAAGTTTACTCAAGTTGTGGATGATCAAATGAGGAATGAAGCCTCTTATTTATAGAAAGAAAGAGTTGAAAATTGAAAGATAGGATGAATGCGGGACTAAGAATCAACCAATGGAAAGATGCCACTTGTCAACATGTGAGAGAATGAAGGATGTGCAAGTTTTGATGAATGTGCCAATAAATGCCAATATTTGAATTTTGAAATTGTATTAATGACAAGGTGGAGGGAGAGTCAAATGGAGTAATGGCCACTTGGCTCAATGCAAAAGGACTTGTAAGAGGGAGTAAATGCCTTGTTTGGAAGGACAAAGTCCACTTAGATATGAATTTCAAACTTGAAGAATATTCCTCCTTTATGCCATGTTGAAGATAAATAGAGATTTAATAAATCAAATAACTCTATTTTCATGTGCAAGTGGCAAAAGATGGAGGATGGGACATGAGAAGAGATTAAATTAATGGAGGTTATTTAATGAAGGATTAAATGATGTGACCTATTTGACTTAAATTTATAGATTGATTTAAATCAAATATGAGAAGAATATGATTTAAAGATTTAATTAAATAAAGGGTTTTGATTTATTTAACTAAGGGGATGAAGGTAGATTAAATTAAATAAGGTTTTAATTTACTTAATTTAATAGATAAACCTTAGAGATTTAATTAAATAGGGATAATTAGATCAGATTGATTGATTTAATTAACAAAAGAGAGAGACTTAATTAAATACATGATTTATTTAATTAAGAGAGGAAAATTAATGAATTCAATCAAATAAAAGCATTTGATTAAATGGTTAGACTGAAAGATGATTCAAGATGAAGCGATGTTAGTGGTCAGGATCAGATGTCCAACATCAATCAGTACATTTTATGCGTCTACAATAACATGCTACATGAATGTCCAGATAGCAATGATACCCAGAATAAGCTTTGAGCACAATAGCCAACATCAAAAGACTAGTCTTCATTATTTTGCATTAACTAACTTCCACGGATGTCCCAAAAAGAAGTACTACCATATCTAGATCAAGGATAATATCCACACTACTCAACATCAAAGCACACAATAGGATATATCATTTCTATATATCATCCGGAGCACAACCTTCATGATCCCAGGTTTTGACATCAATGATAACAATGTTAAATCACCTCAACAACTTCTCAACAGAAAATTCCTTCCTAGTTCCCGAATTTAGACAAGTTTCAACAAGATTGACTTCCTTATTGTTTCCCTTATTCATTTTCCCCTTGCCATCCTGGCATAATAACTTTTCAACAATTATCTACTGATAATGCTTACGTAATACATACGTAATGAGCTCATAGGTTCCAGTACTTAACCTAGTAGCTCGGATACCACATGTAACATGCCCATTGTTCTACCAATTGAATTTTACTATGTTTTACCCACACATGAATAGTTTAAGATACCAACATTTAGCAATAAAAAAATTCTTTTCAAATTCAATAATAATATGCACATTTGAAATAAACTCATTTCAAACTTTCCTATTTCATTACAAAGAAACATTAAAAATTTCCAAGTAATGAATCCCCATTACATAATTTCATGATAACATTTCCCATTTACAATTTCTCAATAAGAATAGAGATACATGTTTACATGCATGGCTTCCATGAGCTTAATCATGTAGATATACAAGTAGAATACAATGATCTAGATGTCCCCAATGTTGGTGCATACCTCCTAGATGTCCCCATTAAGTGGCGCTACATTCTAGGTGTCCCTAAGTTGGCACTACATCCTCAAATCCCTGGCCACCAACTGTATGAGGGAGAGCATCACTCAAGCACTTTTCTGCAAACCATAGACTTACTGTGGTTCCCTACACATCTGCCTAACTAGTAAGATAGCCCTACCCTTCAACGAAGATATTGGTTCAGTAACCTCATAATACTGGCCTTCCTGAGCATGGCGTTGTGTCCTACATATCTAGAGCTACCATATATTGGCTACAACCTACATGTATGACTTCTCTGGTTAGAATGAAATCATGGATCACAGTGAATTGACAGTGTAAACAGTGGCTACTTACACTACTTTGGCCAAAGAATTCAACACCCATTACTTTGAGTGTAGGTCATTGGTTCACCCACCCTTGCTCAATTTGGTATTGACCATTCACAATCATAACACACATTTTGTCTAAGGTGATGACATAACAAATTTTATAACTAGGTTACTCCATTATCCCGGGAATAACCAAGTTAACTATACATGCACACATACTAACTGACCAACTAGGTTACTCCCTTTTCCATGGATTATCTAACCCCAGGAACAACCTAATTAACCATATGGGTAATCATAACATCACAACATTAAATGAATTTATTTCAAAAGTATAATCTCAACAATAAATGTCTCCATTCAAGAGTATAATATCAACAATAAACAATTCCAATCAAAAGTATAATCAACGATCAAGTGATCATAAACAATCTTAAAACCTCTACATTCAATACGACTTAAATATTCACATTTTACAATGTTCACTATATTTGTATATAATATGGAGGATATAAGACTGAGAGGAGTTTGTGCTTCTGCACTTATAAGTCCTCTTCTCAATACAGCTTTGGGTTGTTAGAATGTGAGCCCTCTTCTAAAATTTTGTGAATAGGAATAGACTCTTAACCAGAAAATAAGAAAATAACATAATCAAGAAATACATTTTTCAAGCCTAATGTTGAATATTGATATAACAATCAAGTATACACCCTAACCCTAGGGAAAAGACTCTCTTCCTACTTCAAGGAGATATGAGTAATCAATCAAGTATAGACTATCAACATGGTTTGCATAACATTGCAACCTATCAATTATGACATTTCTATCATGCCATCATTACCGTTGTTTTACTAACCTCATTTTCCACAAAGGTTTACATAGCATCATAAGCTAACAATTTCAAGATAGCACTTCAATGTAATATTAATTCCTATACTTCATGTAACTTATGCAACTTACGTATAGTCTTAACAAACTAAGTATAGTTCACAATAACAACGTAACCAGTCAAATTCCAATATATAATGTATATTTATATTCCAAATAAACATGGTTCCTCTAAAACAAGACTCTTCCAAGAATCATGCAAGCTTATCTAAAGTAAGAAATAAACTAAGTTTGTAAAAGCAAGCTTAGCATGCATTTAAAATCAATCTTTCCCAAACAAAGGCATTCATAAAGAAATAACTTTCAATCATAAAATAATAAAGGAATAGAAATCAACATGCCTGGAATTATAGCTCCAACTGGTATTACTTATTTCCTAGTTCAACTTCCACAATCCCACCTACTACTCCTTCTAAGCTCAACCTATCTCCAAACACTAGCCTCTCATAAATACTCTCAACAATTGCAAATCTACAAAACAAATATCTTTCTCACAAAAACTCTCAAAATATAATCGCATAGAAAAATACAATAGAACAACCATGAAGAAATCGGAATGGAAAAGTGTAACAAAGGGTAGAGAGAATGCCTCTATTTATACTAAAATTTGAGCATCTTAATGCTAAAAACAAGCTATCAAATCTACCACCTTCCTATTCCAAATGTGTTGACTAGGCTCAAGTAAGTGAGAGGTGTCTGTTTAAAACACTAATTTGCAAACACATATACAATCCGGCTTCTTTGTTATGGATGAGTTGCTCGTTTCTTGGTGACAACAATGAATCAAACTCAGAAATGTAACCTACAGGTTTCCTTATTGCAAAGCAATTCGACTACCTCAGCCAACTCGTGGAAAAAGACCAAGTCTCATGCCCTTATCAATGTTGTGTGTTGCTTTCTAGCACAACAACATACTTCTATCAGCTTCAAACTTCATGATTATGGCGCCACCTTATACATTTATGTGCCTTATTCTTATGCGCAAGTCTTTGAAAAAGTCAACAACCTAAGTGGATATCATTTACATTTGCAAGTGATTCAATCCATAATACAATGTGTTGTCATTTGCATTAAAGACATCTTCTCCCATGCGCTATACATGTGCAGTACATAGTTCAACCAATTCACTTTATATGGCAGTGCACTATATATGCGCCATGTTTTCTTTGTAACATTACAATTGTTTCCAACATATTTCTTATTCCATGCATAGTATGTCGCAACCATTGTTTCTTGTTGCACATACTTTATAGAAACAAATATATACAATAGCCATAGTTTTTATATATTTATATATATTAATATATACATATATATTACATATAATTATCATTATAATATGTTTAATATAAATAATTATTAATATATATATATATCTATTACACACACACACACATATATATAACACCCTTAATATATATATATATATATATACATATTAATATTCATATATTCATTATCATTAATAAACAATTTATATAAATATATGGGTGCATATATATATAATTATATTAAATACATACATATGTATACATATCGATCGATCACACATATATTGTATTTATGTGTAGGTTATCTACTATATACATACATGTATATTCAATACACATATATGCATACCTATATACTTATTCACGACCTTCAAGTATCTCAAAACTATCAAAGACATTCAACTTCAAATGTCAAAACGGACAAAAAGAATCAAAAGCAATTAACCCAAACTACCTATCAATCGAAAAGAACAACCTGGTTTAACGCATGCCAACATTAATTCATCGCAAAAACTATGTCAAAGGTTTACTTACCGAATCTCAAATTGACTCAACTCAACTTGACCAAACCAGGATGTGAGTGTGTGATAGCTCAAATAGGCACATCAAGGGTTACCAAACTAAGTTCTTCTCTTGGGTGATACTCCCCATCTCTTACCTGAGAGCTTGACTCTTTCCTACATCCAACTTAGTGCATCACACAGGTAGTTAGCCGATCACAGGAAAATTCATTCACATAATAAAAAATTTGCATTATCAAGCATTAAAGTAATCATGTTGTAATACATATTCATTCATCATATTTTCCATCAATATATACAAAACATAATCATGTATTAAAACATTTGGTAATTCCCACAATGGAGTGTAACATATCAAAGTCATGATTTTCATTTAACATCATATTTACTCATAAAGGTAAAAGTAACTTGCTAACTAAGAAATGGGGTGTAACATTACTTTTGTACAATTTTATATGATGATGATCTATTTGTTTAGTGGTATTAAAACCACATTGTATTGAACATATTCTTAATGCTAAAACTTGATACTTTTGGTATTTAACTTTATGATTGGGGGTAAAGGCTTTATTTGACTACATGATGTCTGATAACATCTTAAGCATAAGAACCCTAATATAGGAAATACCATGTGAACTACAGAAAAGTTACTATAGTTATATGGACTGTTGTATGGTTATTTATTAAATGGAAGACAATTTGTCATTTAATTTGATGGTATTGTTGAGATTCAATTAAGAGTAGAACACTTGTAATTATACTATAAAGCATCTCCTAATATCTTATTGTTGATCATTAAGATCATATTTAATTTAAGTGAAAATTCTAAATATTATATATTTAATGAAGACTATTATAAGAATATGGGGTTGTACCATAAGTTAAAGGAATCAAAAGATTAAAAATATCATTTTTAGGTGTATATCTTCATATGTTGGTCCAATGGATATAGTGTTGGCATTCGTCTAGAGCATGACTCAAGCATTGATCATGATTAGTGCAAATTTATAACTATTGTGGTATGTCTTATGAAGTTCAGATGGATTTTATGTGGCCTTGTTGATGCATGTTATGTTTCAACTAAGAAGGATTTCCTAAAATCATAGTATTATGATACATGATGTTATTGAACCATATTATAATAGGACATCACTTGGACCCATATAAGGTATTTGCATAATTCTTACACTATGAAGATGTCTCGACCACTATTTTCATGTTCTTAGGTATGATTGGATTGCTTATGTTATGCATATTTCATCATATAGATTTGATTTTGGTAATGAAGGTAAGTGTTAATATGAAGTTAGGTAGCAACAAAACTAGAATTGTTTGATAGACTTGATATAAGGTGGGTATTAATGTTAGTTAACCTGAATGTACATGCATATTCAACCTAACATTTTATTAACATCAACATGGAATGATTGATAATTATTGTTTAAATGCAATATTTCATACCTAGTGGAAAATCTAGAATGGGTTGTGGAGTTCTAGTCTGACTCTATTTTTCCTAAGGGAGCCATGCAAAGAATTGAACCACTAATTACCTTATTTTGGCAAGCATTATGAGTTTTGTGAAGTGGTCATAATACAGTTGTTTCTTGTTGATAAGTAATCAACCTAGCATATTCATTAATGAGATGATCCTATCAAGGATTCTGACAAGTTCTTGTTGAATTATGAATAGTAATGGGACAAGGTTTAATTGAGATCTCGATGCCTTTAGATGGAAGTGCTTTAGGATAATTTTGTGATAAGTTCCTTGCATATTATTAAACATTATTAATTGTTGGGAACCCTTATAAGAAACCTTGTAGGGGTATGAAATAATAATCCAAAAATTTACAATTTTGTGATTAATCAATAAACTCAATGAGTTGTGGTTAAATTTGGAATGTGTATTTGTAAATAGTCAATTATGACATTGATCTTAAACCCTTGTATGGTTTTGGAGTGATTTCTGGATTCGATTGTGTATGAATTTTTTGCATCAACGTTTCGGATCACACTCCGTGATCCATCATCAGGATGAGAGCTGAGAGCAACAAGAGAAAAAAATTGGGCAATTGCAGACCTAGACCAATCTTAAAAAGACCAAGAGGTGAGAGGGGGAAGATACACGTGGGCCAAGACAACCAATAAATTAAAAAATTAAAACATAAAAGAATTGAAAGAAAGAAAACAAGACATTAAAAAAATAAGAGAATTGAAAGAAAGAGAACAAGAAAACCAAAAGGTGTGACTCAATAATTGAGACCACCAATAAATGATAAAATAAAAGAAAAGAAAAAAATGAGAAATAAGGAAATGAAGTGAAAAAAACTAAAAAATAAAAAATAAAAAATAAATTGGAAACTAATACAGATCAAAAAATCAAGAAACAACCAAATAGCCAACACTAAAAGGAAAAAATAAAAAACTCAATAAAAAGAGAGTAATATATATATATAAGTCTAAAATAGAACAATAAATCACGAAAAGAAACACACAAACAAAAACTAAAAGAGAAAATTAAAAACTTAGAACACTCAAAAATAAAGAAAGAAAAATAAGAGAAATAAGGAAATGAAGAGAAAAAGAAAGGACTAAAAAATTAAATTGGAAACCAAGAGTAAAAAAGAGGAAAATAAATTTAAATACTACTCAATAAATCAAGAAACAAACCAAAAACCAAAACTAAAAGGAAAAGACTTGAAAAACTCAATAAAAAGAGGATCAAAACAATAAATCATGTAAAACTGAAAACAAAAAAAATGCAATACAAGCATATATACATAATCATACATACATAACATATGTATATGTATATGTATATATGATATATATAATCAAAAGCCAAATACCCAAAAAAAATTGCAAAAGACAAAAAAATGAAGGATAACCAAAGAAAGAAGGAATAAACATGAGTGTTGGTGAAAATGCCCACGAACAACTGAGCACAAGCCAAAAGAGCAAGACCCTGAACAAAAGGAAAGGGGCAAGACGGACGCGACGGGGAGGGGGACGAAACGCCGGACTGGGAGAGGAGGCAACAAGGAAACTAACGGGATGAAGGGGGATGGTGAGATCTAAGGTTGGACTGCCAAGACTGACTCAGTTCACTTATAGGCTTCTTGTTTACATGTTAAGTTTACTTAGGTCCTAGGGAATCTTTCTAGAAGTCTCAAGGAAGAGAAGGGCTAGGAAGGCCTTTTTTATGAAGGATCCTACCCTCGATGTAAGGGAGGGAGGCTACAGGGAGATTGAGAGGGTTTATCAATGGGAGTAAGACTCGACTTATGGGTAAAAGCAGAAATTTGACTGAGTATTCAAACTAAGACTTGGCGACTTGGGGAAGGTGGATAAGCTCTAGGTTTTGAGGACACCACTTTTTTGGCTAATGAAGGAAGAGAGAAGGTAAAGATCCGTATGGGTGGCCTTACGGTGAGTTGTCTCACAAGATTGTGAAGGAGATGCAAGGCACCAAACTGTTGAAGAATTCAACATCCAAGCCATCAACACACATTGGTATCGTCCACATAACGCTTTAGAGGGAACGAATGCAGAGCTAAAATGTTCCATGAAGAGGTTAGCAATGACAGACCCATAGCCACACCATCTACTTGCTCATAGATGACCCCCTGGAAGGAGAAAAATGTGGATCTTAAGCAAAATTCCACTAAAGTTGCCACCTCCTCATTCGATTTACGTCTGACTATAGAAATAGAGTCAGGGATGGGAACTTTGGTGAAAAGAGAGACAACATCGAAACTCACGAGGAGATCATTGCTCTCTATTTTGTCCTTATTTGGACAATGATTAGAATTTTTTATGAAGGAGTCAGATTCCCCACATGAGGGGAGAGAAGTCCAAATTATAGCCCAATTGTGTCCAATAAAGGAATGCAAATTTTGGGTGCATAGATACGAGGGGTTATTTCCTTGTGAGGAAGGAGGCGCTTTTTCGTATCATCATTTGACTTTTTTGAAGATCTTGGAGCACGGGTTGTGAGAAAGGGTTTATATGGTTCAGAAAGGAGAGCAAGCATCTTTTTAGTAGGAAAGTTACTTGAATAATTATGGAAGCTTGAGTTTAGGAACCTATGTCCCTTGAGGATTAAGTTAACATATGACTTCGATGTTGTTTGGAATCAAGTATGCAAGCTCCTTGGGTGATAGATACACAAGTTAGTGTTGGTGAAAATAGGTTTTTTACCTATCTAGTTCACTGGCCCTAACATGTTAAGTTTACTTAGGTCCTAGGGAATTTTCTAGGTCTTAGGTGTCACATGACCTTAACTTATCTTATGATGATGTATTTAATACTTGTGGCCTAGTTCATTTAATAATGTTGAGGTAGTTGTCTCATTGTACAAGATTAAGACACATGTCATGATCTTGTCTAATCCTATCTCACAACCTTGTCTATATAAGCAAGGAATCTTATGTACATTTACATATTCAATTATTCAATCAATTGATCTTGCATCCATAATCAAGCAACTTATTCTTGCCATTTTCTCTCTTGTGGAAAATATTTTGGTCTAGTAGTTGTTCCTGGGGTGTTAGGAGTTCACCATTAACTCCTACACAATAAACTCGATGAATTGTGGTTAAATTTGGAATACATATTTGTAAATAGTCAATTATGGCATTGATCTTAAACCCTTGTATGGTTTTCTTTTATCATATTCTTTCTACCTCACTTCCCTAAGGAAAAATATTTGAATAATTATGGAAGCTTGAATTTAGGAACCTATGTCCCTTGAGAGATTAAGGTAAGACAAATTACATGTGACTTCGATGTTGTTTGGAATCGAGTATTTGAGAAATCCTTGGGTGATAGATACCCTTGGACCCAAGTTAGTAGAGGGTTCAAGGAATAGCTCGAGAGTTGGGGTTGTTCCTAATCATGGTCATCCATCCTTCTTGAGTGGGCCTCATCTAAAAGTTGTAATTTGTATTCAATGGTTAGGAACTCATCCTTTCAGTTAATATGTCCCCACTATATAGATATGAGCTAATAAAAAGGCAATCCATCATCATCAAGCTTATCCACTCAGAGGTTTTGTGGTGTTTGGCTTTCTAAAACCTACTTCAATCTTGGATGAACTTTTAGAGTTTGTCATCATGGTATGTCTTGATGTGAATGTGTGAGAATGCCTCTAAACTTATTTGAAGTAAAATATTTAGAGTTTGTGTGTTGAACATTATCACCTTGTGTCTTGGATTGGTGACAAGTATAGGAAGGTGTAGGTTAGTCTCGAGACTTGGTGAGGTCTATTCTTCCAAGAAATAAGGGCATGATGAACCTGGCCATGATTTGACTATGAATGAGTTGTGGAAACCTACTAAGTTGCATTGAATGATGATGTTGAATTAAGCCATTATAATTTGATGGTGTGAACAACTCTTATTATCTATGGATGGTTTGCTTGCTCCAATTATGTATTTAACATGAAATTCATTATGACTACTTGTGATAACTATGAGAATTTATGGTAGTTATTACTAAATATTTTATGGAGTTTTTCCCTTAAATATGTTTGGCATATATTTCTAATTGGTACTATGCAAAAAATGTTATGTACTTAGAAGTATCATATCGTTTAATCTTACTACTATGGGTTTAATTTCTATCTAAAAAATAATGTATTTCCAAATAATAATTTAATAAAATAAATGGTCTTTGAGACTGCTTTATGAGTTTTTAATTATGTATATGTGTTCAAGTAAAGACCAACTGACATCGGTTCAATATGTTATTTGTGTGATAAGTTTTTACTCTAAGGTGTATAAGACCATTGTATAGTCTAATAGATCCCTTTGGGCTAATGTAACCAAATTAACTAGCCTAAGGTATAAATCCTTCAAATAATATGTTTTAGATCAACATTTTTGTACTTTCTAAATATCACAATGTTGAACCAAGATTGATACAAAAGTTGACTTCTTAGCATCACAACTAGGGTTGAGAATGGGACTCTTCAAAGGCATAGGTAGAGGATATTTTTTCTCTTAATGTAACTTGCCCCACTCATCTTGAAGTGATCACCAAAATCATAAAACCTATGACCCACTTATAGATAGGCTTACTCCAACATGATAAAAAAGTCAAGAGTCTACTCTACCCAAAGAAGCATTTCATTGTATCATAAAGTTAGTCAACTTTCACCAATAGTATGTAGGTGATAGATGCCAAGAGCTACCCAACTTCATAAGGTTAGCCAATGTTCACTACTAGCATGCAAGTAATAGATGCCAAGAGCTACCCATCTCAAGAGTTCAATATTGGCATTGGTGCAGTGTTGTGTTTGTCTAAAATATAGTTCTCACAATTATTCTTGTTAAACTAGTCTAAGTGATCAATAGTATAGACATTAATCTTGGCATCTTGATTATACTTACGTAGTTATAAAATGAATTTGAGGTTTAGTAAGCTATGAAAGTCTTTTTAATGGCCTTATGTGATGTATGTTATTACACTTGTTACCTTGTTGGCAATAACAAATAATATGATATGCTTGTTCATCAACATAGTTGGCAATAATCTAGAAGAAAAGATGGAACCCACAATTCAATATTGAATGCACTAACATTTCTCTTTCTAACTCGGATGTAATTAAGGCTCATCTATTAGTGAACTCAATAAAGGGGAAGATTCTAGCAATAAGGTTACCACCACTTTCCCTTTTGCCAACTAGTCACGATGTGTGCATGTGATGTTTAAGTTATTCACATTGTGTATGTGTGATTTGTTGGAATATAACACTCCAATGTCATCAACAAAATAAACTTGTGTCAATAGAATAGTATGGAGGTGTCCAAGTTGTTATCTGTTAAGTTCAATGTGTTGTCTTTAGTCCAATTTGGTGTCAAACGGCTACGATTAGATGTCATTTAAATATTTTGCTATTTTATAGGAAGACTATTTAATCTTCTTCTCTTATAAATATGTATTCCCTATTTATGAATAATGAGCAATGGGTGTTTACTTTTTGTTTCAATTTATAATATGGTATAAGAGCTAATGGGAGGTCCATCAATTATTGTTGAAGAACCATCAGATGAAAGTGATGATAACTTCATTGAAGATGAAGCAGTTGTCCTATTTTGAAGAGACCAACACTTTGAAGGCAAGGAAGGATGCAATAGAGGATAGATAGATGCTTAATAGTCTAAGGTGCTAGTGGATCGAAGAAACTCTACCTCATTAGGGTATGAGACATGCATGTGAGGATTGGTGTCCAATAGCTCAAGGGAGATCCTAAAATCTAGAAGTTCAACATTATACCTTTACAAGGGTAATGAGACACTTCATGTGCAAATGGTGTCCAATGATGTTGGGAACTTAGATTATAAATAGGTAACTATACTTGGGAACAACTTGAAGAATTATTATTGGTCTGAGAATTGTTTTACGAAGCATACCTTCTTCATAATGTATTTCCTTTTATTTTAATGTTATTAGTTAGTTTGATGTTGAGCATTAAGAGGGGGTGTTGGAATATAACACTCCAACGTCATTAACAAAATAAACATGTCAATAGAATAGTATAGAGGTGTCCAAGTTATTATCTGTTAAGTTCAATGTGTTGTCTTTAGTCTAGTTTGGTGTCAAACAGCTACAATTAATTATCAAAATATTTTGCTATTTTATAGAAAGATTGTTGAATCTCCTATAAATATGTAATATGTGTTTATGAATAATGAGCAATGAGTGTTTATTTGTTGTTTCGATTTTTAATATGATGTATGCATGAGCTAATCATATTATGTATTTGAGGCATGCAAGAAATAATCACATTATGTTTAGGTGACATATACATAAATTAGTAACATTGTGTACATGTGTTTTGTAAATGAGTTAATCATTGTGTATATATGTGATGTACTTATAAGCTGATCACTATGTGGATTGTGTAGATGAGTTTTGTTATTTTGGTATGTGAACTACAACCCCTATAATTCGCAAAAATGTACATGTAAGCAAGGCCATCTCGAATGAATCCTCAAGGATTAAATCTGCAACTACAAAGTTGTCATGTTATGTGAGCTTATCTTCTTTAATGTAAGATTGTACATTTGTGGTGTAAAGCTACCACCCTTGCAACAATTAAGTAAAGTTATGAAACTAACTCCTCTAATTGAAAAGATCAATCAATAGGATATTGAAGTTGTAATGAAATTCAAAAAAATGTAGTAACCAAAAGATGATTATTACAATTTATTCCAAAAATTGATACTCAATTGTTGATAGCTTCATTTAGGTCTAGACAAAAGTCCAAGATGGTCTGACCACTCTAATCTAAAAATATTTTTTATTGTTATTCCATCATAATTTAATTTTCTCCAAGGACCTTCATCAAATTTCAGGCTTGTTACCTCTATTATGTAGCCCATTATTGGGGTTTAATTGATTTGTTCCATCAACTTAATACTTCCATTTTACATTGACTTTCACTCTCTTTCTTCAAGTTCAGAGCTCACTACCTCTAGGAATGTTGCTTCAATTTGAACTATGCCTTCTAATGATGTACGCTTTTCTACAAAGATCCTCTAGTTTCATTATGAGATATCGTATGGAAACCTAGCAACACGCTATGATGTACGCTTGTCAACGAAATAGTTGAGCCGTTCCAGGAGTGTTCTCCTTTTAATAGAAACTGTTTTGACAGCCCTGTTTTGGTGTGCTAGGTAGGCATAGTTTAGAAGTTTGCTTAATCAGGGGACTACAAACATTTAGGGTTGTTTTCTATTAATAGTAATAGTTAAGAGTTGCATGTGTTTGCAGGAAAAAAGGAAACAAATGTAAACTGCTAAATATGATCGCTGGCTTAGAACTTTGGACAGTTGGATTAGAATAGGAATTCCTTGCTGGACTGGGCAATATACGAACACATTTGGGTTTGAATGAACAATAAAGTTCAAAATATGTAAATGTTTACTTTTCCAAATAAGAAGGATATTCGCTGTGTTTTCTGTTTGGCTTTACAAGGTTAATTATTTACTGCATGTTGTGCTGTTTGCTGCTATACTCTTCTCTTGTATGCAGTGATGGATTGTTATCAAGAGTGAGTTAACGGCTTGCAGATCTGAGAATAGAGATTAATTTACATTAGTTAAAGTGATGAGTTTTTTTGGCTGATTTTGTTTGTTGATGCATATCTTCACCATATTTCCCTTCTATCTGCTGTGTTCGTTGTTGTACCTGCAATAGGTTTTTTTAAACCGGAAGCAACAGAGGTTGTCTGCATCACATTACCCAAACACAAGGTGGGAGAAAAGATATTCAAAGGAAGGAATTGTGTGTGATATACTAGGAAAAGAAGCTTTGTGAGCTTATTGTTCTTAACTACAGCTTTGCACATTTTTTTCATGGCTTGCATCAACAAACTCTCAAAGGAGAGGAAAGATGAAGGAAAATATAAGGAAGATCTCATGAAAAGAAGAAGATTGAGGAAATGACATGTGAGATAGTTCATATATTTGATTAAGGCAAGGAACCAAAAAGCAGATTTGTGTGGAGGTGGACCGCAAGGATATAAAAGTGATCTTTGATAAGGGGATTCATGGTTATTGGAATTCTTGTAGCTCAGCACATCTTTATACATAAAAACTTGTGGGAAAAATGGGCAACTGAGAAGTTTTAAAGACACCTCCAACCACTCTTGATGAAAGATTTTCTTAAAGAATTCTTAGGTGCTTAACTTTATTAATTGTCATTTTATAAAGAATAAAAACCAATACGTTTACCTATAGCTTGAAATGCGGACACTAGACTAAGAAGAGGCCACCATGGATAGAGTTGTTGCTCCTATTAATCTGCATCAGCTTGTCCCATGCAGTTAGAAAATAAGAAAATTTTAATTATAATTATTTTGAATGGACACTTGATGCAGACCACCTCTGTAACTGCAAATCACAAGCTCTGAAACCGATGAGGCGGCCTCTGTAGCTGGAAATTACATGCTCTGTTCTAGTCATTAAAGAACCGAAAACAAACCAACAAAATAAAACACAGAATAGCGAATGAGGCAAAACTCCAAGATTACAGAAAAAAAGAAACATTTTATTTCCCAGCTTGAATACAGTACATTGGCCTTCTAGTAGCTTCCTCAGCCTGTTCCCAAAAAACTAACTTCTATCTGCACACCTCCCTTTAAAAAAGCACCAAAACTAAAACTCGAGTGACCACTACAGCCACCACCAACGGCAGCTACAACCCAAAATTCAAAAATTAGCTCAGCGAAAGGAAACAAACAAGTAGTGGGGATCCATCATAAAAGGACAGTTAAATCATCCTCCCTATCTTTTTAAAAATTATATACCTCCAGTTTGAGAGGAATCTGATTTGTAAACTTCATGCTGAATTTCGTGGCTACCAGTATGGAGGTGCAGACTTTCCAACTGCCTTGCCTTCAAGGTATTCTCTTGGGATTCCTTGGCACAATCTGAACCACCATTAAAACTTTTCAACCCATGCTATTCCAAGGTCAAGGAGAGTCCAGTGCCAAGTTTACGGAGAGCTGAGCAAATAATTGCTGCTACTACCACCCACAGACAAACGCAACTTCTTCCCAACCTTTCAATGTTTACTTCAAATGAAGATCACAGCCAACTGAAACTTCAACACCTGTCTCCTAAAATGCACCTACAACCTTGCTAGTTGAATCTTGTTGCAACACCACTTCTTTTTCATCAATTCTCTATTGTATGACTTTCTTCAATGTATTTACACTTTTGGTGCCCAAACATGCTTCTAGCTTACTTCTTGGCTTATCTAGAAATTTGTTTCTCTTTAAGCTCAAGTCTAGTTTTTGTTAGAAGAGAAAAAGCTAACATTTCAAATGATCCCTCCTCTTTTCACAGTTTTAGATGTCTCCATCCATCATGTTGTATCTCATAAGTATTATCTCAACCATGATGGATTTGTCACATTCCTGCAAACTCTATTTTCTTTTTGTATTTACCACCTAACATCCCTATATAATTTGGACTAAAGCAGGAATTATAAGGCTGAAATTATAATCATGCTTGATATTTTGAATGTTTGTATGGATTGAATCAAAGTTTTAGGACTCGGACTTGCAGCCAAAAATAGGACTTGGACTTGGGACTCGACAAAGAAGAAAACCGTAGTTTTACAAAAAAATTATAAGAAATTAATGTATTTAGAGAACACAAGAGCCTAATTTGATTATCAATTTGTCATAATTCAAATATTACACTTCATATGATCTTCAAACACTCAATATTTGAAATTTCATCATTCATAGTTTCAAACTTTCAAATGTATAACAACATCATAAGTTTATAAATGTTTACATATAATGATATGTCAAAATGAGAAAAAAAACCAAATACAATCTACATCTTCCTCTTTCCCCTCCTACTACAACTCAATTTTTCAGGCCTAGAACTAGAAGGTGCTACAGTATCCAAATGATGATGAGTTGTTTCTTCAAAACTGTCTTCGTCCTCCACCATTGCATCCAATTCTACTGCTTTTTTTGCTGCTGCTCTCTCTAATTTTGCAAGATCTTCTTCAATAAGGAAGACATCATCATCATCATTTTGTTCATTGACAGTCCATTCACCATATGGATCAATATCATCCAAGTTGATGGACTCGTGTGAAATGCCCTCCGCCTTTCTAATTCGAAGGTGAAGCTTGTACCGAACGAAGACTAGATCATTGAGGCACTACTGGGTCAACCTGTTTCTATTCTTTGTGTGAATGTTCTCAAATACGCTCCAATTACGTTCACACCCAGAAGCATTATATGGCTGCGACAAAATACGGATGGCTAGCTTTTGAAGATTTGGCATTAATTCTCCCACCATAAATCTACAAAAACACATTTAAAAAATATAAGAATAAAGTAAAAAATGTAAGAATCAAGTTTCCTACTTTTTTTGCTTTATTCTCATATTTTTTAAATGTGTTTTTGTAGATTTATGGTGGGAGAATTATGGTGCTAGCACACCAATTCTTCAAAAGCTAGCCATTTGTATTTTGTCGCGGCCATGTAGTGCTTCTAGGTGTGAACATAATTGGAGCGTATTTGAGAACATTCGCACAAAGAAGACAAACAAGTTGACCCAACAGCGCCTCAATGATTTAGTCTTCGTTTGCACAACCTTCGCCTTTGAACTAGAAAGGTGGAGGGTGTTTCACATGAGTCCATTGACTTGGATGATATTGATCCATATGGTGATTGGACTGGCAATGAACAAAATGATGATGATGATGTCTTCCTTACTAAAGAAGATCTTGCAGATTTGGAGCAGCAGCAGCAGAATTGAATGCAATGGCGGAGGACGAAGACAGTTTTGAAGGAACAACTCATCATCATTTGGATACTGTAGCACCTTCTAGTTCTAGGCCTGAAAAATTGAGTTGCAATAGGAGGGGAAAGAGGAAGATGTAGATTGTATTTGGTTGTTTTTCTCATTTTGACATATCATTATATGTAAACATCTATAAACTTATGATGCTGTTATACATTAGAAAGTTTGAAACTATGAGTATGAATGATGAAATTTCAAATATTGAGTGTTTGAAGATGATATGACATGTGTAATATTTGAATTATGACAAATTGATAATCAAATTAGGCTCTTATGTCCTCTAAATGCATTAATTTCTTTTTCTTTTTTTTGGTAAAACTACAGTTTTCTTCTTTGCTGAGTCCTAGCTGAGTTTTTTGCCAAGTCCCAAGTCCGATTCCTATTTTGAGCTGCCAGGTCCACGCCGAGTCCGAGTCCTAAAACCTTGATACTGATAACCTTCACCAAAGACCCTATAAGGAAGGAAGAGGGCATTAGTGGAGCTACTCTCCCTCCTATGACTTGGAGACAACCCTCATTTATGAGGAAAGGTGCAGGCATACAGAGGATGGTAGCGCATTTAGAAGAGATGGCATCCCTCCTCTTTGGCCGTCCAAATCTACAAGTCAAGGACAAAATCTGGTGCATAGGGCAAAGAAAAAGGACTCACGACCCCTTTAAAATGCATTTCGAGCAGAGATTGAAAGGGAGAAGGCAAAGAAACGTGTTGGAATGAGGTTGAGCAGAGTTTAGGAAGGACTGCAGGGCGATCAAGTGCTGGACATGACAGATTGGCGACGTTTTAACAGGTAAAACATCTCCATGTCAAGTTAGGTGTTGCTCATTGGGGTTTATTCTTAGCAATAGCTGTTTAAATTTGCATATATAACAATTAGCTGCAATTTCCCTGTCTTTGGTGCCTAAGGGTTTCATTTTCTTCTAATTTTCTTATGACAAATACTTGTGAAGAAAATTTCAGAACTGTATGTAGGTCTAAGAACATCTTAGAATTTGTTTGATTTTATCCAATAAGCCTTGAAACCAAAACCTGCTGAAACCCACAAAAGTTTTTGTTAATTAACTCATCATAACATGAATTTTTGTTTTAGTTTTACACTCATTCATAATTGCATAAAGAGAAGATTTACAGTAGCTGCAAGTTTCAAAAAATGTTGAATCCAATAGCCAAGAAATGTTACTGACCAAACGGTTAGATTACTAATTTTACCATTATGGAATAAGATTTTATAACTACAATAAATATATAAACTCTACCACTGATAGAAGGAAAAGAGCAGACTGCTTCGTTGATAAAGGTATTAATTAATGAAAGGAATTATGAAAGGGCCATATATCATTAACACTCGGTTGAAAATAAAAACGTTTAGCCCTCAAATTAACCAAACAAATTGGTCTTCCCTTGCACTCACAGTTTTCAAACCAATTCCTTAACCGTATTGTAAAAACCTTAGAAGCAAGAGGTCAGACCTCGTTATGAATATTATCTTTTGGTTTTAAATCCTTAATCCAAGTCTCCTCTTTAGGCCATCTACGTGGTGAGATGATTGCACGGAGACTATAGGTCAAAATTGTTAGTGATATAACATGTTTCAAACACTTGTTCAATGCTGGTTATCTTAACTGCAAGATTAAATGCTATGCAGATAATAAACAGTCACTATTGTATACTTACTAGTTCCTTACAACTATACTCTCTTATTCTGGGGTAGATTTTCGGTTTCGGTGAGCTTAAAGTCACAGTATTTTCAGCGAGAGAAGTATTACCCCTTCAAGGCAAGAGTAGGTAAATTGATAGAAACCAAGAACAAGGAATGATAGTGCTCAAATAAGATTCTGTAGACCACAACTATGCTTAAAAGGTCTTGGATTTCAAGAGTCATTAAATTCACAATAAATATATTTATATAAATAGAATGTTGGCAGTGGGTGTTCCTTGTATAATTCTGGTATGTGTGTTCGTAGGTGACTAATGCCAAGAGCTACTACCATATCGTTTGGATTAGTCGGCCTTCACCCATAACACAAAGGCGAAGAGTATTTGGAGCTATCCTAGTTGTGATACTAAAGCAATTCAATAGGATGTTACCAATGTCATGCATGTAACATATGCCAAGAGCTGACCGTTATATCAAGAGAGTCAGTTGGCTATCACCAATAGGATGGAGCTAACTAATGTCAAGTGCTACCCATATTGCAGAGGGGTTGTCAACAATATCACAAGTATGAGCATTGTAATTTGATATTTGCTTATTCATTGTTGTGTGAATTGGACAATATTATGTGTTTATAAATGCTACTAGTTAAAATGATTTTTTGTGTTGACAATTGCTCGTTCAAAAAAGAAAATTGCTCCTATGGCTTGTTTTTACAAGATTACTTTTCAGTCATGTTGTCAAGTCCTACCTAATAGCAAATAACAAGCATCCATCAGCACCACATCATATGGCACTTCAAATTCTTGCCTTCTTTTAGTTCTTCACTCATAGAAGTCCTGAGGAAATTTATTTCCCTCTATTGTAGCTGCTATCAGCCCTTCTACTCAACCATCTTGCTTTTTTTAATTCAATTTCTCCACCATCTTTATAGCTTATTCGTATGCCTCATCCAAAGCAGATACCTTCACCAAGGCAAGGTCACCATGAAGTTGAAGCTTAAGACCCTTAGCATACCTAGCTACTTCTTGCTCTTCATTCTATTGTATATCAGTCCAAATTTGAAGCCTCATAATTTCATAAATAGCTCGATATAAACTCGAATACCTGACTTCCTCAGCCCATTAAAAAAAAAAACTAACTTCTACCTAGCACACCACCCCAAAAACGCACAAAAACCAAAAATTAAAAAAAGAAACACATAATTGACTATTACAGCCGCCAATAACAGCAGCTACAACTCAATTACCAAAATATCTCATTAAAGGAAAACGGGTGAGTTGTGGGGGACCTGTCATAGAAGGGCAATTACATCAAAAATTAGGGACAATGGCTGCTTCTGAAAAATATTTTCAAAAAGAGAGAGGGAGGTGTAGGGCTTTGCAAGATAATATTGCGGCATTAAAATTCCTATTTACAACTAAACAAATTTATTTTACATATTTCTTTCAATTTTCTTTCATCATTTACACTTCCTAAAATTTCGACAATGCTGAATAATGTTGTTAAAATCCAACCAGAATTTAGAATCCATTAGATTCACTACAGACATCAGCACTTGTTACCATTAGGTAACTAGTCTCAATTATGATTCAATTCAAGGAGAGGAGTTGGAAGAATAGCTGTATAAGCTTTGAGGTACAGAGTGTATGATAGTTCATAAATCATAGAATGATTTTGGTTTGGTCGGAAGCCAATATTGTGATTGACGTGGTTTGAATATTGTGATTATTTTGTGAGTGTAATAATAGTGGAATTTTGATGCAAACACCTCCATTCCTGCAATTTAGTATCGAGAAAACATATACTTTACCTACACATCAACTTGAGCAGGGGACTCTATTCTTGAGATTCATACTCAGGAATATAATAGTAACAAATCAAGATGCAGAACTTAAAAGTAGGAGACATGTTCAGATCATACCAATCAAAAAAATACAGCACTGTTTCTTTTATTCAAGATAAAAAACAGATACAGAAATGACACCCAGCACTACAAGCCTTAGAATAGCCCAAGAAAAAGAACATTGTTGCTCAGCACCATCAACTACTCTAATATCTGTAACCTTAAGTATTCCCAAATTGCCTTCGAAAAAAAAAAGAACTCCTACCCAAAACCCCCAGCACCCTGCTATCAAAGGAAAATTCCCCTAAATAAAAACCACAAGCAGCCGTTGCACACCAAAATTCAACACAATTAAAAATATGGGAAAATGACAAAGGAGTGGGGAACCCTACCATAAAGAAGGCGGTTATATCAATTTTGGGATTGGAATTTCTATTTTGTACCCAGGTTTACTGTACTGGAATTTGTGCTTCACTATCATTATAAATGTCTATGCTTTCTTCAGATTAGAGAAAAAAAAATTGCATGTGGTATATGACACCAATTTTTCTGTCTACATTAATTGTAATGGAAAACAAACCAAGATCATGGAAATACAATGGGTACTTAAGTTTTTATCTAGAATATTTTTGCCCTCGGGTACTTGGTTATACAAGCAGTTATCCCTTGCCACCTATAGGTTTTGTTTTCAGCTGTACTTCGTCAAGCTGAAGAGGACAATTTTTGCATGATTCTCAGAAAGGACTCTTTCTTGTGAGTGGGCCAAATAAGCATCCTCATAATCAATTGATTCAATCATATTTTTCTCCATTTTAAAGTAAAGTGATTTGATAACAAATCTAAATGAGATGATTAGTAGAATGGTAAACCCTCTTACTTGAAAACAAGAGATTCAGATTTAAATCTTACCATTTAAATAAAAAAAACTTAGATCTGATTAATGTTTATGCACAGCTTCCCATGCCACGTGCCAAGATTGAGACTAAGACAGCTCACAAAAGAAAAACAAGCAGCTGTCAATCATAGATTTTTTTTTAAAAAGTGGAGGAAATTAAAATATTGAAAGCGGAACTTGACATGCGTTAATAAAAAAAAGACAAGAAACAGATACCAATACCTTTAGAAATAAAAAGGTTTAAGTTTTAAACAGCTCCAATGAAGTCATGAGATACTAGCATTTATCATTCTTCTTCATTCCAAGGAGTCAGTCCTTCCACACATTGAATAACTCCGTAATCACTCTGTATCTATGTTACCAGAAACGTGACGGGAGAGGGCCGTTTCGCGTCACGACGGCCGAAACGGGTTTTCCGTCGTCAACGGCCGTTTCTATGGCAAGCAGACGTTTCCAAACCGTTGCTGGTAAAAAATAGCTGTTTTTTTGGGGATTTTTCATAGTTATCAAAGAATCGGCATGGCGTGAAAGAATGCGCATGGGCGATTAAGGTCTACTTGACTGGAGATCATACAGTTCAGCATTGAATAACGTCTGCTTGACTGCAGATTATACGGTCCAGCATTTAAAAACAAAAAGTTTGTACAGTAAACTTTAGTTTTTTAATGCCATGTTGTGCTTATCTTTTTACGAATGTCATGCAGCCCTTTCTCCCTCCAAATTCTTGACTGCTTTTCCTAGGATGGGTTTCTAAATGATTAGAATCTTAATGACATATTTAAAACAATTATTTTATTAATTATTTTTTTAAATTATTTAAATATTTAAATAAGGTGTTTCTTTTTTAAATTTAGGTAAACACATTTTTTAAAAAGACTTTGTATAAAATTAGCATGTCTTTATAAAACAAACTTTTAAATCTGACAAACTTGAAACTTGTATGCATTTTTATATATGGGACAAATTTATAATAAATCTGATTGAAAATATATATGTATATAAAATCCGTTTCTTATACGCAACCTTTGAATATCCCGTTTCTGTCGCGTTGCCGTTGCCGTTGCGGTTTCCGTTTCTCGTTTCTGGTAACATAGCTCTGTATGCCTTAAAAGAAATCACCAGACTATATTGCCGGTTAAAGCAAATAAAGTTTCATCAAAATAAACAACTTTTAGAATAACAGGAAAAAAGAGCATGGAATCAAATACCATAAATACAGAGGACACAGTATGAAGTTCAAAGGAGCGTGGAATCAAATACCATAGATACAGAAGACACAGAATGAAGTTCAAAGGTCATAGCTTTTTCAGCCTACATTTCTTTCAAACCATTCATTACAATTATCCTTGCTAATAAGGATGCTCTCCTCAGGTACAAAATATCTTTAAGGAAGCACATACATTCACCTTCATCGTATTCGTCAGGTAGATGAATTTCCATTCTTTCAAGAAAGGGCATGCTCTGAAGCAAGCAACTTATTACTGCAATTTCCTTGTAGTCAAACTCAAGTATTTCTACCTTAACTTTCTTGAGGTTAAGGTGCGGAGAGGCAAGGCAGACAGGTATAGGATCCCTTGACAGCTCCTGCAGTCGAGTGCCATGAATAAGTAACTTTACCAAGGTTTCCTTTCTCACACTATAAGCCAAGTTCTTGTGTGTGTATGTATTTAAAAGGTAGATTTTAAAATCTCAGCTTAAAACTTAAAAGCTATTGAGCTTAGGGTTTAGAAATATGTGTAAATACCTGAACGAAGAAGCCCATTATACAGAGAGACTGAAGATTTGGAAGCCTGTCAAGCAGGTTCAGTAGAGGAACATCCATCTCTGCTTCCCTTTCAAAGGGATCATCTATGTAGATCGTAAGTTCCTTCAAGGACTGGAAATTGCCTACAATGTGAAGAAATCTACTTGCTGAAACAACTCCAGGTCTTTGTACTCGTGGGCAATACATGGATAGTTCCTTGGGAGTACTTGCACAGTTCATTTTAAGCTCACAGACGGCATGAGAAAGCTCATAGAACCCCACACCATTTACACTCAAATCCTCAATCATGTGCCCCGACAGCTTTTTGAGCTTGGGGCAGTTAACAGACAGAGACTTTACACTTGCCGTACTCAAATGTTCAATGGTGGATACACCACTTACATTTAAATCCTCGATCGTGTAAGCCGACAGCTTTTTGAGTTTGGGGTAGTTCACAGACAGAGACTTTACACTTTCTATACTCAAATGTTCAATACTGGATGAAAGGATTACGACATTACCTAGCTCAACAAATCCCATTATTTCAAGTTTTTGCAGAAGAGGACAGAGCGAAATCAAGGAGAGTAAAGATTCATCTGTCAATTGAACATCATCGAGCCGACAAGTAATGAGATGGGGGAATCCAACGAAATTATTGGGAAAATGGTGAGAACGTAGTTACGCAGACGTAATGTTGAAAGACGCGTACATGAAAAGAGGGCAGGAGGTGGGATTTCTTTTATAGCACCGTCCAACAGAGTAAGGTGTTGGACATTACACCAGGCAGCATATCTTACCCATTTGCACACATTTTCATGAGAGAAGCGCCAAGGGCCACTAGCTATATAGGTGCTGTGGAGGTGCAAGGCCTCCAGATTGTGAGAATGCAGGAGCAAGATATTAGATATTATGCTCTCAACACTTGGCCTGAGAAGAGGATCGAAGGCACGGCAACCTGGACCCAAAATAAGATATGGGGACAAAGTGAGTTTAGGTATCTGGGTGTAGAGGAATCTCCACCTCTTGGAAAGAATAGAAGATTTGACAGCATCTTTTATTGGGATTTTTGATAGTATGAAAGAAATAAGAAAATCAGGAAGTGTGTAGAATGCATCTTGGGCAGACATGATTATGACATAAGATGCAGAACAAGAGAGTTATGAGAATGTGTGTGAAAAAACAGAAGGGGACATCGAAGGCTCAAACGCGGACCATTGCAATTAAATTTCTTTCGAAATGAAACATAGTACATATCCGATGGCGGGAAATCTAAAAAAAGAATTGTCGCGGGGCAAACGTAATAGTGAAATCAGCATGCCCATGGCATTTCCCATTTAGTCTTGT
>VDFB02271358.1:856822950-856979791 GCA_007258455.2 Sequoia sempervirens | reverse complement strand
TCCTATCAAGGATTCTGACAAGTTCTTGTTGAATTATGAATAGTAATGGGACAAGGTTTAATTGAGATCTCGATGCCTTTAGATGGAAGTGCTTTAGGATAATTTTGTGATAAGTTCCTTGCATATTATTAAACATTATTAATTGTTGGGAACCCTTATAAGAAACCTTGTAGGGGTATGAAATAATAATCCAAAAATTTACAATTTTGTGATTAATCAATAAACTCAATGAGTTGTGGTTAAATTTGGAATGTGTATTTGTAAATAGTCAATTATGACATTGATCTTAAACCCTTGTATGGTTTTGGAGTGATTTCTGGATTCGATTGTGTATGAATTTTTTGCATCAACGTTTCGGATCACACTCCGTGATCCATCATCAGGATGAGAGCTGAGAGCAACAAGAGAAAAAAATTGGGCAATTGCAGACCTAGACCAATCTTAAAAAGACCAAGAGGTGAGAGGGGGAAGATACACGTGGGCCAAGACAACCAATAAATTAAAAAATTAAAACATAAAAGAATTGAAAGAAAGAAAACAAGACATTAAAAAAATAAGAGAATTGAAAGAAAGAGAACAAGAAAACCAAAAGGTGTGACTCAATAATTGAGACCACCAATAAATGATAAAATAAAAGAAAAGAAAAAAATGAGAAATAAGGAAATGAAGTGAAAAAAACTAAAAAATAAAAAATAAAAAATAAATTGGAAACCAAGAGAAGAAAGGAAAAAACGTTAATACAGATCAAAAAATCAAGAAACAACCAAATAGCCAACACTAAAAGGAAAAAATAAAAAACTCAATAAAAAGAGAGTAATATATATATATAAGTCTAAAATAGAACAATAAATCACGAAAAGAAACACACAAACAAAAACTAAAAGAGAAAATTAAAAACTTAGAACACTCAAAAATAAAGAAAGAAAAATAAGAGAAATAAGGAAATGAAGAGAAAAAGAAAGGACTAAAAAATTAAATTGGAAACCAAGAGTAAAAAAGAGGAAAATAAATTTAAATACTACTCAATAAATCAAGAAACAAACCAAAAACCAAAACTAAAAGGAAAAGACTTGAAAAACTCAATAAAAAGAGGAATATAAATATATATATATATATATATATAAAAGATTAAAACAAAACAATAAATCATGAAAAGAGACACACAAACAAAAAACAAAAAAATCAAAACTAAGAAAACACAAAAAAAATGAGTATATATATACACACAACTTACAAGCATATATACATAATCATACATACATAACATATGTATATGTATATGTATATATGTGTGTGTATATATATATAATCAAAAGCCAAATACGAGGAAAGAGAAGAAAACCAAAAAAACAAAGTATTAAAAACCAAAATTAGCAAAAGACAAAAAAATGAAGGATAACACATAAGAAAGAAGGAATAAACATGAAGCAAGAGAAACGCCCACCGAAGGAAAAATCAAGGAGAAATTAAAAAACAAGCACAAAAAGATGAAACACACAAGAAAATGCCCACGAACAACTAGAGCACAAGCCAAAAGAGCAAGACCCTCGAACAAAAGGAAAGGGGCAAGACGGACGCGACGGGGAGGGGGACGAAACGCCGGACTGGGAGAGGAGGCAACAAGGAAACTAACGGGATGAAGGGGGATGGTGAGATCTAAGGTTGGACAACAAAGGATGCCAAGACTGACTCAACCTCCAGCCCTCATCGCGGTTAAGGTTAAGGGGGTGATTGTGGATTGAGATGGCTTCTTTAAGTTTCCTTTTAAAGAAGTTATCTTCTTTGAACAAGATTTGAGTGTCTTCCAAACAAATGTGGTGTTTGGTAGAGGAGGAGTGGTCAGCTAGGGAAGATTTGAGGACTCGTTCATGTCTGATGTCAGCACAGTGTTCTTTAATTCTAGTGCTGAACGAGCGGCCAGTTTCACCAATATAAGGAATTCCACAAGAACAGACAACCTTATAGACTCCAGAGTCGTGTAGGATATCCTTGGAGTCTTTAAGGGAGGGGAAACGATTTCTCAAGGAAGAGAAGGGCTTGAAAGCACACCGAAGGCCTTTTTTATGAAGGATCCTAGGGATTTTTTGAGAGAGACCCTCGATGTAAGGGAGGGAGGCTACAGGGAGATCAGAGAAGTGAGAGGGTTTATCAATGGGAGTAAGACTCGACTTGGCATGGGTAAAAGCTCTAGAAATTTGTTTACTAGAGTACCCATTCAAACTGAAGACTTGGCGAAGATGGCATAACTCAAGGGGAAGGTGATCCTCATCACAAATTTGATAAGCTCTCAAGGCGAGGGTTTTGAGGACACCACTTTTTTGGCTAGGGTGGTGATGAGAGGAAGAGAGAAGGTAAAGATCCGTATGGGTGGCCTTACGGAAAACCCGATGACCAAGGGAACCATCGGGTTTCTTAAGAAGCAGAATGTCAAGGAAAGGAAGTTGCTCACAAGATTCAATTTCCTTCGTGAAGGAGATGCAAGGCACCAAACTGTTGAGGTGGTTATGGAATTCTTCTAACTTATCCAAGCCATGCGGCCAACACACATTGGTATCGTCCACATAACGCTTCCACCATTTTGGCTTGAGAGGGAACGAATGCAGAGCCATCTCTTCAAAATGTTCCATGAAGAGGTTAGCAATGACCGGCGAGAGGGGGGAACCCATAGCCACACCATCTACTTGCTCATAGATGACCCCCTGGAAGGAGAAAAATGTGGATCTTAAGCAAAATTCCACTAAAGTTGCCACCTCCTCATTCGATTTACGTCTGACTATAGAAATAGAGTCAGGGATGGGAACTTTGGTGAAAAGAGAGACAACATCGAAACTCACGAGGAGATCATTGCTCTCTAACCTTTTGTCCTTAATAAATTGGACAAAATGATTAGAATTTTTTATGAAGGAGTCAGAATTCCCCACATGAGGGGAGAGAAGTTTGGAAAGGAAAGAAGCCAAATTATAGGTTGGAGACCCAATTGTGTCGACAATGGGTCTCAAAGGAATGCCATCTTTGTGAATTTTGGGTGCCCCATAGATACGAGGGGTTATTTCCTTGTGAGGAAGGAGGCGCTTTTTCGTATCATCATCAAAGGAGGAAGAGGACACCAAGGACTTGACTTTTTTGAAGATCTTGGAGCACGGGTTGTGAGATAAGGGTTTATAGCTGGTGGGATCAGAAAGGAGAGCAAGCATTTTTGAATTGTATGGTTTTCTTTTTATTGTATTCTTTCTACCTCATTTTCCTAAGGAAAGTTACTTGAATAATTATGGAAGCTTGAGTTTAGGAACCTATGTCCCTTGAGGGATTAAGGTAAGACGAATAACATATGACTTCGATGTTGTTTGGAATCAAGTATGCAAGCAATCCTTGGGTGATAGATACCCTTGGACCCAAGTTAGTGTTGGTGAAAATAGGTTTTTTACCTATCTAGTTCACTTATAGGCCCTATTTACATGTTAAGTTTACTTAGGTCCTAGGGAATCTTTCTAGAAGTCTTAGGTGTCACATGACCTTAACTTATCTTATGATGATGTATTTAATACTTGTGGCCTAGTTCATTTAATAATGTTGAGGTAGTTGTCTCATTGTACAAGATTAAGACACATGTCATGATCTTGTCTAATCCTATCTCACAACCTTGTCTATATAAGCAAGGAATCTTATGTACATTTACATATTCAATTATTCAATCAATTGATCTTGCATCCATAATCAAGCAACTTATTCTTGCCATTTTCTCTCTTGTGGAAAATATTTTGGTCTAGTAGTTGTTCCTGGGGTGTTAGGAGTTCACCATTAACTCCTACACAATAAACTCGATGAATTGTGGTTAAATTTGGAATACATATTTGTAAATAGTCAATTATGGCATTGATCTTAAACCCTTGTATGGTTTTCTTTTATCATATTCTTTCTACCTCACTTCCCTAAGGAAAAATATTTGAATAATTATGGAAGCTTGAATTTAGGAACCTATGTCCCTTGAGAGATTAAGGTAAGACAAATTACATGTGACTTCGATGTTGTTTGGAATCGAGTATTTGAGAAATCCTTGGGTGATAGATACCCTTGGACCCAAGTTAGTAGAGGGTTCAAGGAATAGCTCGAGAGTTGGGGTTGTTCCTAATCATGGTCATCCATCCTTCTTGAGTGGGCCTCATCTAAAAGTTGTAATTTGTATTCAATGGTTAGGAACTCATCCTTTCAGTTAATATGTCCCCACTATATAGATATGAGCTAATAAAAAGGCAATCCATCATCATCAAGCTTATCCACTCAGAGGTTTTGTGGTGTTTGGCTTTCTAAAACCTACTTCAATCTTGGATGAACTTTTAGAGTTTGTCATCATGGTATGTCTTGATGTGAATGTGTGAGAATGCCTCTAAACTTATTTGAAGTAAAATATTTAGAGTTTGTGTGTTGAACATTATCACCTTGTGTCTTGGATTGGTGACAAGTATAGGAAGGTGTAGGTTAGTCTCGAGACTTGGTGAGGTCTATTCTTCCAAGAAATAAGGGCATGATGAACCTGGCCATGATTTGACTATGAATGAGTTGTGGAAACCTACTAAGTTGCATTGAATGATGATGTTGAATTAAGCCATTATAATTTGATGGTGTGAACAACTCTTATTATCTATGGATGGTTTGCTTGCTCCAATTATGTATTTAACATGAAATTCATTATGACTACTTGTGATAACTATGAGAATTTATGGTAGTTATTACTAAATATTTTATGGAGTTTTTCCCTTAAATATGTTTGGCATATATTTCTAATTGGTACTATGCAAAAAATGTTATGTACTTAGAAGTATCATATCGTTTAATCTTACTACTATGGGTTTAATTTCTATCTAAAAAATAATGTATTTCCAAATAATAATTTAATAAAATAAATGGTCTTTGAGACTGCTTTATGAGTTTTTAATTATGTATATGTGTTCAAGTAAAGACCAACTGACATCGGTTCAATATGTTATTTGTGTGATAAGTTTTTACTCTAAGGTGTATAAGACCATTGTATAGTCTAATAGATCCCTTTGGGCTAATGTAACCAAATTAACTAGCCTAAGGTATAAATCCTTCAAATAATATGTTTTAGATCAACATTTTTGTACTTTCTAAATATCACAATGTTGAACCAAGATTGATACAAAAGTTGACTTCTTAGCATCACAACTAGGGTTGAGAATGGGACTCTTCAAAGGCATAGGTAGAGGATATTTTTTCTCTTAATGTAACTTGCCCCACTCATCTTGAAGTGATCACCAAAATCATAAAACCTATGACCCACTTATAGATAGGCTTACTCCAACATGATAAAAAAGTCAAGAGTCTACTCTACCCAAAGAAGCATTTCATTGTATCATAAAGTTAGTCAACTTTCACCAATAGTATGTAGGTGATAGATGCCAAGAGCTACCCAACTTCATAAGGTTAGCCAATGTTCACTACTAGCATGCAAGTAATAGATGCCAAGAGCTACCCATCTCAAGAGTTCAATATTGGCATTGGTGCAGTGTTGTGTTTGTCTAAAATATAGTTCTCACAATTATTCTTGTTAAACTAGTCTAAGTGATCAATAGTATAGACATTAATCTTGGCATCTTGATTATACTTACGTAGTTATAAAATGAATTTGAGGTTTAGTAAGCTATGAAAGTCTTTTTAATGGCCTTATGTGATGTATGTTATTACACTTGTTACCTTGTTGGCAATAACAAATAATATGATATGCTTGTTCATCAACATAGTTGGCAATAATCTAGAAGAAAAGATGGAACCCACAATTCAATATTGAATGCACTAACATTTCTCTTTCTAACTCGGATGTAATTAAGGCTCATCTATTAGTGAACTCAATAAAGGGGAAGATTCTAGCAATAAGGTTACCACCACTTTCCCTTTTGCCAACTAGTCACGATGTGTGCATGTGATGTTTAAGTTATTCACATTGTGTATGTGTGATTTGTTGGAATATAACACTCCAATGTCATCAACAAAATAAACTTGTGTCAATAGAATAGTATGGAGGTGTCCAAGTTGTTATCTGTTAAGTTCAATGTGTTGTCTTTAGTCCAATTTGGTGTCAAACGGCTACGATTAGATGTCATTTAAATATTTTGCTATTTTATAGGAAGACTATTTAATCTTCTTCTCTTATAAATATGTATTCCCTATTTATGAATAATGAGCAATGGGTGTTTACTTTTTGTTTCAATTTATAATATGGTATAAGAGCTAATGGGAGGTCCATCAATTATTGTTGAAGAACCATCAGATGAAAGTGATGATAACTTCATTGAAGATGAAGCAGTTGTCCTATTTTGAAGAGACCAACACTTTGAAGGCAAGGAAGGATGCAATAGAGGATAGATAGATGCTTAATAGTCTAAGGTGCTAGTGGATCGAAGAAACTCTACCTCATTAGGGTATGAGACATGCATGTGAGGATTGGTGTCCAATAGCTCAAGGGAGATCCTAAAATCTAGAAGTTCAACATTATACCTTTACAAGGGTAATGAGACACTTCATGTGCAAATGGTGTCCAATGATGTTGGGAACTTAGATTATAAATAGGTAACTATACTTGGGAACAACTTGAAGAATTATTATTGGTCTGAGAATTGTTTTACGAAGCATACCTTCTTCATAATGTATTTCCTTTTATTTTAATGTTATTAGTTAGTTTGATGTTGAGCATTAAGAGGGGGTGTTGGAATATAACACTCCAACGTCATTAACAAAATAAACATGTCAATAGAATAGTATAGAGGTGTCCAAGTTATTATCTGTTAAGTTCAATGTGTTGTCTTTAGTCTAGTTTGGTGTCAAACAGCTACAATTAATTATCAAAATATTTTGCTATTTTATAGAAAGATTGTTGAATCTCCTATAAATATGTAATATGTGTTTATGAATAATGAGCAATGAGTGTTTATTTGTTGTTTCGATTTTTAATATGATGTATGCATGAGCTAATCATATTATGTATTTGAGGCATGCAAGAAATAATCACATTATGTTTAGGTGACATATACATAAATTAGTAACATTGTGTACATGTGTTTTGTAAATGAGTTAATCATTGTGTATATATGTGATGTACTTATAAGCTGATCACTATGTGGATTGTGTAGATGAGTTTTGTTATTTTGGTATGTGAACTACAACCCCTATAATTCGCAAAAATGTACATGTAAGCAAGGCCATCTCGAATGAATCCTCAAGGATTAAATCTGCAACTACAAAGTTGTCATGTTATGTGAGCTTATCTTCTTTAATGTAAGATTGTACATTTGTGGTGTAAAGCTACCACCCTTGCAACAATTAAGTAAAGTTATGAAACTAACTCCTCTAATTGAAAAGATCAATCAATAGGATATTGAAGTTGTAATGAAATTCAAAAAAATGTAGTAACCAAAAGATGATTATTACAATTTATTCCAAAAATTGATACTCAATTGTTGATAGCTTCATTTAGGTCTAGACAAAAGTCCAAGATGGTCTGACCACTCTAATCTAAAAATATTTTTTATTGTTATTCCATCATAATTTAATTTTCTCCAAGGACCTTCATCAAATTTCAGGCTTGTTACCTCTATTATGTAGCCCATTATTGGGGTTTAATTGATTTGTTCCATCAACTTAATACTTCCATTTTACATTGACTTTCACTCTCTTTCTTCAAGTTCAGAGCTCACTACCTCTAGGAATGTTGCTTCAATTTGAACTATGCCTTCTAATGATGTACGCTTTTCTACAAAGATCCTCTAGTTTCATTATGAGATATCGTATGGAAACCTAGCAACACGCTATGATGTACGCTTGTCAACGAAATAGTTGAGCCGTTCCAGGAGTGTTCTCCTTTTAATAGAAACTGTTTTGACAGCCCTGTTTTGGTGTGCTAGGTAGGCATAGTTTAGAAGTTTGCTTAATCAGGGGACTACAAACATTTAGGGTTGTTTTCTATTAATAGTAATAGTTAAGAGTTGCATGTGTTTGCAGGAAAAAAGGAAACAAATGTAAACTGCTAAATATGATCGCTGGCTTAGAACTTTGGACAGTTGGATTAGAATAGGAATTCCTTGCTGGACTGGGCAATATACGAACACATTTGGGTTTGAATGAACAATAAAGTTCAAAATATGTAAATGTTTACTTTTCCAAATAAGAAGGATATTCGCTGTGTTTTCTGTTTGGCTTTACAAGGTTAATTATTTACTGCATGTTGTGCTGTTTGCTGCTATACTCTTCTCTTGTATGCAGTGATGGATTGTTATCAAGAGTGAGTTAACGGCTTGCAGATCTGAGAATAGAGATTAATTTACATTAGTTAAAGTGATGAGTTTTTTTGGCTGATTTTGTTTGTTGATGCATATCTTCACCATATTTCCCTTCTATCTGCTGTGTTCGTTGTTGTACCTGCAATAGGTTTTTTTAAACCGGAAGCAACAGAGGTTGTCTGCATCACATTACCCAAACACAAGGTGGGAGAAAAGATATTCAAAGGAAGGAATTGTGTGTGATATACTAGGAAAAGAAGCTTTGTGAGCTTATTGTTCTTAACTACAGCTTTGCACATTTTTTTCATGGCTTGCATCAACAAACTCTCAAAGGAGAGGAAAGATGAAGGAAAATATAAGGAAGATCTCATGAAAAGAAGAAGATTGAGGAAATGACATGTGAGATAGTTCATATATTTGATTAAGGCAAGGAACCAAAAAGCAGATTTGTGTGGAGGTGGACCGCAAGGATATAAAAGTGATCTTTGATAAGGGGATTCATGGTTATTGGAATTCTTGTAGCTCAGCACATCTTTATACATAAAAACTTGTGGGAAAAATGGGCAACTGAGAAGTTTTAAAGACACCTCCAACCACTCTTGATGAAAGATTTTCTTAAAGAATTCTTAGGTGCTTAACTTTATTAATTGTCATTTTATAAAGAATAAAAACCAATACGTTTACCTATAGCTTGAAATGCGGACACTAGACTAAGAAGAGGCCACCATGGATAGAGTTGTTGCTCCTATTAATCTGCATCAGCTTGTCCCATGCAGTTAGAAAATAAGAAAATTTTAATTATAATTATTTTGAATGGACACTTGATGCAGACCACCTCTGTAACTGCAAATCACAAGCTCTGAAACCGATGAGGCGGCCTCTGTAGCTGGAAATTACATGCTCTGTTCTAGTCATTAAAGAACCGAAAACAAACCAACAAAATAAAACACAGAATAGCGAATGAGGCAAAACTCCAAGATTACAGAAAAAAAGAAACATTTTATTTCCCAGCTTGAATACAGTACATTGGCCTTCTAGTAGCTTCCTCAGCCTGTTCCCAAAAAACTAACTTCTATCTGCACACCTCCCTTTAAAAAAGCACCAAAACTAAAACTCGAGTGACCACTACAGCCACCACCAACGGCAGCTACAACCCAAAATTCAAAAATTAGCTCAGCGAAAGGAAACAAACAAGTAGTGGGGATCCATCATAAAAGGACAGTTAAATCATCCTCCCTATCTTTTTAAAAATTATATACCTCCAGTTTGAGAGGAATCTGATTTGTAAACTTCATGCTGAATTTCGTGGCTACCAGTATGGAGGTGCAGACTTTCCAACTGCCTTGCCTTCAAGGTATTCTCTTGGGATTCCTTGGCACAATCTGAACCACCATTAAAACTTTTCAACCCATGCTATTCCAAGGTCAAGGAGAGTCCAGTGCCAAGTTTACGGAGAGCTGAGCAAATAATTGCTGCTACTACCACCCACAGACAAACGCAACTTCTTCCCAACCTTTCAATGTTTACTTCAAATGAAGATCACAGCCAACTGAAACTTCAACACCTGTCTCCTAAAATGCACCTACAACCTTGCTAGTTGAATCTTGTTGCAACACCACTTCTTTTTCATCAATTCTCTATTGTATGACTTTCTTCAATGTATTTACACTTTTGGTGCCCAAACATGCTTCTAGCTTACTTCTTGGCTTATCTAGAAATTTGTTTCTCTTTAAGCTCAAGTCTAGTTTTTGTTAGAAGAGAAAAAGCTAACATTTCAAATGATCCCTCCTCTTTTCACAGTTTTAGATGTCTCCATCCATCATGTTGTATCTCATAAGTATTATCTCAACCATGATGGATTTGTCACATTCCTGCAAACTCTATTTTCTTTTTGTATTTACCACCTAACATCCCTATATAATTTGGACTAAAGCAGGAATTATAAGGCTGAAATTATAATCATGCTTGATATTTTGAATGTTTGTATGGATTGAATCAAAGTTTTAGGACTCGGACTTGCAGCCAAAAATAGGACTTGGACTTGGGACTCGACAAAGAAGAAAACCGTAGTTTTACAAAAAAAATTATAAGAAATTAATGTATTTAGAGAACACAAGAGCCTAATTTGATTATCAATTTGTCATAATTCAAATATTACACTTCATATGATCTTCAAACACTCAATATTTGAAATTTCATCATTCATAGTTTCAAACTTTCAAATGTATAACAACATCATAAGTTTATAAATGTTTACATATAATGATATGTCAAAATGAGAAAAAAAACCAAATACAATCTACATCTTCCTCTTTCCCCTCCTACTACAACTCAATTTTTCAGGCCTAGAACTAGAAGGTGCTACAGTATCCAAATGATGATGAGTTGTTTCTTCAAAACTGTCTTCGTCCTCCACCATTGCATCCAATTCTACTGCTTTTTTTGCTGCTGCTCTCTCTAATTTTGCAAGATCTTCTTCAATAAGGAAGACATCATCATCATCATTTTGTTCATTGACAGTCCATTCACCATATGGATCAATATCATCCAAGTTGATGGACTCGTGTGAAATGCCCTCCGCCTTTCTAATTCGAAGGTGAAGCTTGTACCGAACGAAGACTAGATCATTGAGGCACTACTGGGTCAACCTGTTTCTATTCTTTGTGTGAATGTTCTCAAATACGCTCCAATTACGTTCACACCCAGAAGCATTATATGGCTGCGACAAAATACGGATGGCTAGCTTTTGAAGATTTGGCATTAATTCTCCCACCATAAATCTACAAAAACACATTTAAAAAATATAAGAATAAAGTAAAAAATGTAAGAATCAAGTTTCCTACTTTTTTTGCTTTATTCTCATATTTTTTAAATGTGTTTTTGTAGATTTATGGTGGGAGAATTATGGTGCTAGCACACCAATTCTTCAAAAGCTAGCCATTTGTATTTTGTCGCGGCCATGTAGTGCTTCTAGGTGTGAACATAATTGGAGCGTATTTGAGAACATTCGCACAAAGAAGACAAACAAGTTGACCCAACAGCGCCTCAATGATTTAGTCTTCGTTTGCACAACCTTCGCCTTTGAACTAGAAAGGTGGAGGGTGTTTCACATGAGTCCATTGACTTGGATGATATTGATCCATATGGTGATTGGACTGGCAATGAACAAAATGATGATGATGATGTCTTCCTTACTAAAGAAGATCTTGCAGATTTGGAGCAGCAGCAGCAGAATTGAATGCAATGGCGGAGGACGAAGACAGTTTTGAAGGAACAACTCATCATCATTTGGATACTGTAGCACCTTCTAGTTCTAGGCCTGAAAAATTGAGTTGCAATAGGAGGGGAAAGAGGAAGATGTAGATTGTATTTGGTTGTTTTTCTCATTTTGACATATCATTATATGTAAACATCTATAAACTTATGATGCTGTTATACATTAGAAAGTTTGAAACTATGAGTATGAATGATGAAATTTCAAATATTGAGTGTTTGAAGATGATATGACATGTGTAATATTTGAATTATGACAAATTGATAATCAAATTAGGCTCTTATGTCCTCTAAATGCATTAATTTCTTTTTCTTTTTTTTGGTAAAACTACAGTTTTCTTCTTTGCTGAGTCCTAGCTGAGTTTTTTGCCAAGTCCCAAGTCCGATTCCTATTTTGAGCTGCCAGGTCCACGCCGAGTCCGAGTCCTAAAACCTTGATACTGATAACCTTCACCAAAGACCCTATAAGGAAGGAAGAGGGCATTAGTGGAGCTACTCTCCCTCCTATGACTTGGAGACAACCCTCATTTATGAGGAAAGGTGCAGGCATACAGAGGATGGTAGCGCATTTAGAAGAGATGGCATCCCTCCTCTTTGGCCGTCCAAATCTACAAGTCAAGGACAAAATCTGGTGCATAGGGCAAAGAAAAAGGACTCACGACCCCTTTAAAATGCATTTCGAGCAGAGATTGAAAGGGAGAAGGCAAAGAAACGTGTTGGAATGAGGTTGAGCAGAGTTTAGGAAGGACTGCAGGGCGATCAAGTGCTGGACATGACAGATTGGCGACGTTTTAACAGGTAAAACATCTCCATGTCAAGTTAGGTGTTGCTCATTGGGGTTTATTCTTAGCAATAGCTGTTTAAATTTGCATATATAACAATTAGCTGCAATTTCCCTGTCTTTGGTGCCTAAGGGTTTCATTTTCTTCTAATTTTCTTATGACAAATACTTGTGAAGAAAATTTCAGAACTGTATGTAGGTCTAAGAACATCTTAGAATTTGTTTGATTTTATCCAATAAGCCTTGAAACCAAAACCTGCTGAAACCCACAAAAGTTTTTGTTAATTAACTCATCATAACATGAATTTTTGTTTTAGTTTTACACTCATTCATAATTGCATAAAGAGAAGATTTACAGTAGCTGCAAGTTTCAAAAAATGTTGAATCCAATAGCCAAGAAATGTTACTGACCAAACGGTTAGATTACTAATTTTACCATTATGGAATAAGATTTTATAACTACAATAAATATATAAACTCTACCACTGATAGAAGGAAAAGAGCAGACTGCTTCGTTGATAAAGGTATTAATTAATGAAAGGAATTATGAAAGGGCCATATATCATTAACACTCGGTTGAAAATAAAAACGTTTAGCCCTCAAATTAACCAAACAAATTGGTCTTCCCTTGCACTCACAGTTTTCAAACCAATTCCTTAACCGTATTGTAAAAACCTTAGAAGCAAGAGGTCAGACCTCGTTATGAATATTATCTTTTGGTTTTAAATCCTTAATCCAAGTCTCCTCTTTAGGCCATCTACGTGGTGAGATGATTGCACGGAGACTATAGGTCAAAATTGTTAGTGATATAACATGTTTCAAACACTTGTTCAATGCTGGTTATCTTAACTGCAAGATTAAATGCTATGCAGATAATAAACAGTCACTATTGTATACTTACTAGTTCCTTACAACTATACTCTCTTATTCTGGGGTAGATTTTCGGTTTCGGTGAGCTTAAAGTCACAGTATTTTCAGCGAGAGAAGTATTACCCCTTCAAGGCAAGAGTAGGTAAATTGATAGAAACCAAGAACAAGGAATGATAGTGCTCAAATAAGATTCTGTAGACCACAACTATGCTTAAAAGGTCTTGGATTTCAAGAGTCATTAAATTCACAATAAATATATTTATATAAATAGAATGTTGGCAGTGGGTGTTCCTTGTATAATTCTGGTATGTGTGTTCGTAGGTGACTAATGCCAAGAGCTACTACCATATCGTTTGGATTAGTCGGCCTTCACCCATAACACAAAGGCGAAGAGTATTTGGAGCTATCCTAGTTGTGATACTAAAGCAATTCAATAGGATGTTACCAATGTCATGCATGTAACATATGCCAAGAGCTGACCGTTATATCAAGAGAGTCAGTTGGCTATCACCAATAGGATGGAGCTAACTAATGTCAAGTGCTACCCATATTGCAGAGGGGTTGTCAACAATATCACAAGTATGAGCATTGTAATTTGATATTTGCTTATTCATTGTTGTGTGAATTGGACAATATTATGTGTTTATAAATGCTACTAGTTAAAATGATTTTTTGTGTTGACAATTGCTCGTTCAAAAAAGAAAATTGCTCCTATGGCTTGTTTTTACAAGATTACTTTTCAGTCATGTTGTCAAGTCCTACCTAATAGCAAATAACAAGCATCCATCAGCACCACATCATATGGCACTTCAAATTCTTGCCTTCTTTTAGTTCTTCACTCATAGAAGTCCTGAGGAAATTTATTTCCCTCTATTGTAGCTGCTATCAGCCCTTCTACTCAACCATCTTGCTTTTTTTAATTCAATTTCTCCACCATCTTTATAGCTTATTCGTATGCCTCATCCAAAGCAGATACCTTCACCAAGGCAAGGTCACCATGAAGTTGAAGCTTAAGACCCTTAGCATACCTAGCTACTTCTTGCTCTTCATTCTATTGTATATCAGTCCAAATTTGAAGCCTCATAATTTCATAAATAGCTCGATATAAACTCGAATACCTGACTTCCTCAGCCCATTAAAAAAAAAAACTAACTTCTACCTAGCACACCACCCCAAAAACGCACAAAAACCAAAAATTAAAAAAAGAAACACATAATTGACTATTACAGCCGCCAATAACAGCAGCTACAACTCAATTACCAAAATATCTCATTAAAGGAAAACGGGTGAGTTGTGGGGGACCTGTCATAGAAGGGCAATTACATCAAAAATTAGGGACAATGGCTGCTTCTGAAAAATATTTTCAAAAAGAGAGAGGGAGGTGTAGGGCTTTGCAAGATAATATTGCGGCATTAAAATTCCTATTTACAACTAAACAAATTTATTTTACATATTTCTTTCAATTTTCTTTCATCATTTACACTTCCTAAAATTTCGACAATGCTGAATAATGTTGTTAAAATCCAACCAGAATTTAGAATCCATTAGATTCACTACAGACATCAGCACTTGTTACCATTAGGTAACTAGTCTCAATTATGATTCAATTCAAGGAGAGGAGTTGGAAGAATAGCTGTATAAGCTTTGAGGTACAGAGTGTATGATAGTTCATAAATCATAGAATGATTTTGGTTTGGTCGGAAGCCAATATTGTGATTGACGTGGTTTGAATATTGTGATTATTTTGTGAGTGTAATAATAGTGGAATTTTGATGCAAACACCTCCATTCCTGCAATTTAGTATCGAGAAAACATATACTTTACCTACACATCAACTTGAGCAGGGGACTCTATTCTTGAGATTCATACTCAGGAATATAATAGTAACAAATCAAGATGCAGAACTTAAAAGTAGGAGACATGTTCAGATCATACCAATCAAAAAAATACAGCACTGTTTCTTTTATTCAAGATAAAAAACAGATACAGAAATGACACCCAGCACTACAAGCCTTAGAATAGCCCAAGAAAAAGAACATTGTTGCTCAGCACCATCAACTACTCTAATATCTGTAACCTTAAGTATTCCCAAATTGCCTTCGAAAAAAAAAAGAACTCCTACCCAAAACCCCCAGCACCCTGCTATCAAAGGAAAATTCCCCTAAATAAAAACCACAAGCAGCCGTTGCACACCAAAATTCAACACAATTAAAAATATGGGAAAATGACAAAGGAGTGGGGAACCCTACCATAAAGAAGGCGGTTATATCAATTTTGGGATTGGAATTTCTATTTTGTACCCAGGTTTACTGTACTGGAATTTGTGCTTCACTATCATTATAAATGTCTATGCTTTCTTCAGATTAGAGAAAAAAAAATTGCATGTGGTATATGACACCAATTTTTCTGTCTACATTAATTGTAATGGAAAACAAACCAAGATCATGGAAATACAATGGGTACTTAAGTTTTTATCTAGAATATTTTTGCCCTCGGGTACTTGGTTATACAAGCAGTTATCCCTTGCCACCTATAGGTTTTGTTTTCAGCTGTACTTCGTCAAGCTGAAGAGGACAATTTTTGCATGATTCTCAGAAAGGACTCTTTCTTGTGAGTGGGCCAAATAAGCATCCTCATAATCAATTGATTCAATCATATTTTTCTCCATTTTAAAGTAAAGTGATTTGATAACAAATCTAAATGAGATGATTAGTAGAATGGTAAACCCTCTTACTTGAAAACAAGAGATTCAGATTTAAATCTTACCATTTAAATAAAAAAAACTTAGATCTGATTAATGTTTATGCACAGCTTCCCATGCCACGTGCCAAGATTGAGACTAAGACAGCTCACAAAAGAAAAACAAGCAGCTGTCAATCATAGATTTTTTTTTAAAAAGTGGAGGAAATTAAAATATTGAAAGCGGAACTTGACATGCGTTAATAAAAAAAAGACAAGAAACAGATACCAATACCTTTAGAAATAAAAAGGTTTAAGTTTTAAACAGCTCCAATGAAGTCATGAGATACTAGCATTTATCATTCTTCTTCATTCCAAGGAGTCAGTCCTTCCACACATTGAATAACTCCGTAATCACTCTGTATCTATGTTACCAGAAACGTGACGGGAGAGGGCCGTTTCGCGTCACGACGGCCGAAACGGGTTTTCCGTCGTCAACGGCCGTTTCTATGGCAAGCAGACGTTTCCAAACCGTTGCTGGTAAAAAATAGCTGTTTTTTTGGGGATTTTTCATAGTTATCAAAGAATCGGCATGGCGTGAAAGAATGCGCATGGGCGATTAAGGTCTACTTGACTGGAGATCATACAGTTCAGCATTGAATAACGTCTGCTTGACTGCAGATTATACGGTCCAGCATTTAAAAACAAAAAGTTTGTACAGTAAACTTTAGTTTTTTAATGCCATGTTGTGCTTATCTTTTTACGAATGTCATGCAGCCCTTTCTCCCTCCAAATTCTTGACTGCTTTTCCTAGGATGGGTTTCTAAATGATTAGAATCTTAATGACATATTTAAAACAATTATTTTATTAATTATTTTTTTAAATTATTTAAATATTTAAATAAGGTGTTTCTTTTTTAAATTTAGGTAAACACATTTTTTAAAAAGACTTTGTATAAAATTAGCATGTCTTTATAAAACAAACTTTTAAATCTGACAAACTTGAAACTTGTATGCATTTTTATATATGGGACAAATTTATAATAAATCTGATTGAAAATATATATGTATATAAAATCCGTTTCTTATACGCAACCTTTGAATATCCCGTTTCTGTCGCGTTGCCGTTGCCGTTGCGGTTTCCGTTTCTCGTTTCTGGTAACATAGCTCTGTATGCCTTAAAAGAAATCACCAGACTATATTGCCGGTTAAAGCAAATAAAGTTTCATCAAAATAAACAACTTTTAGAATAACAGGAAAAAAGAGCATGGAATCAAATACCATAAATACAGAGGACACAGTATGAAGTTCAAAGGAGCGTGGAATCAAATACCATAGATACAGAAGACACAGAATGAAGTTCAAAGGTCATAGCTTTTTCAGCCTACATTTCTTTCAAACCATTCATTACAATTATCCTTGCTAATAAGGATGCTCTCCTCAGGTACAAAATATCTTTAAGGAAGCACATACATTCACCTTCATCGTATTCGTCAGGTAGATGAATTTCCATTCTTTCAAGAAAGGGCATGCTCTGAAGCAAGCAACTTATTACTGCAATTTCCTTGTAGTCAAACTCAAGTATTTCTACCTTAACTTTCTTGAGGTTAAGGTGCGGAGAGGCAAGGCAGACAGGTATAGGATCCCTTGACAGCTCCTGCAGTCGAGTGCCATGAATAAGTAACTTTACCAAGGTTTCCTTTCTCACACTATAAGCCAAGTTCTTGTGTGTGTATGTATTTAAAAGGTAGATTTTAAAATCTCAGCTTAAAACTTAAAAGCTATTGAGCTTAGGGTTTAGAAATATGTGTAAATACCTGAACGAAGAAGCCCATTATACAGAGAGACTGAAGATTTGGAAGCCTGTCAAGCAGGTTCAGTAGAGGAACATCCATCTCTGCTTCCCTTTCAAAGGGATCATCTATGTAGATCGTAAGTTCCTTCAAGGACTGGAAATTGCCTACAATGTGAAGAAATCTACTTGCTGAAACAACTCCAGGTCTTTGTACTCGTGGGCAATACATGGATAGTTCCTTGGGAGTACTTGCACAGTTCATTTTAAGCTCACAGACGGCATGAGAAAGCTCATAGAACCCCACACCATTTACACTCAAATCCTCAATCATGTGCCCCGACAGCTTTTTGAGGTTGGGGCAGTTAACAGACAGAGACTTTACACTTGCCGTACTCAAATGTTCAATGGTGGATACACCACTTACATTCAAATCCTCAATTGTGTACGCCGACAGCTTTTTGAGTTTGGGGCAGTTCACAGACAGAGACTTTACACTTTCTATAAACAAATGTTCAATACTCGATGAAAGGATTACGACATTACCTAGCTCAACAAATCCCATTATTTCAAGTTTTTGCAGAAGAGGACAGAGCGAAATCAAGGAGACTAAAGATTCATCTGTCAATTGAACATCATCGAGCCGACAAGTAATGAGATGGGGGAATCCAACGAAATTGATTGGGAAACTGGTGAGAAGGTAGTTACGCAGACGTAATGTTGCAAGATGCGTACATGAAAAGAGGGCAGGAGGTGGGATTTCTTTTATAGCACCGTCAAACAGAGTAAGGTGTTGGACATTACACCAGGCAGCATATCTTACCCATTTGCACACATTTTCATGAGAGAAGCGCCAAGGGCCACTAGCTATATAGGTGCTGTGGAGGTGCAAGGCCTCCAGATTGTGAGAATGCAGGAGCAAGATATTAGATATTATATTCTCAACACTTGGCCTGAGAAGAGGATCGAAGGCACGGCAACCAGGACCCAAAATAAGATATGGGGACAAAGTGAGTTTAGGTATCTGGGTGTAGAGGAATCTCCACCTCTTGGAAAGAATAGAAGATTTGACAGCATCTTTTATTGGGATTTTTGATAGTATGAAAGAAATAAGAAAATCAGGAAGTGTGTAGAATGCATCCTGGGCGGACATGATTATGACATAAGATGCAGAACAAGAGAGTGATGAGAATGTGTGTAAAAAAACAGAAAAGGACATCGAAGGCTCAAACGCGGACCATTGCAATTAAATTTCTTTCGAAATGAAACATAGTACATATCCGATGGCGGGAAATCTAAAAAAAGAATTGTCGCGGGGCAAACGTAATAGTGAAATCAGCATGCCCATGGCATTTCCCATTTAGTCTTGTTCATTTAGATGAACTGTCTTAATGCTGCAATAAAATATTCATAATTTATAAGTTACATACTATTGTATTCAATTTGATTCATTGTCCAATTCATATTCTTATTTATATTCATTTTATTCTTATTCATATCAATTTTTATACATTTGTCTTTTTATCTATTCTAATTTCATATTTGCAAGTTTTTTTACAACTAATCATTACAGTCTCAACGTCCATTTTCAAATGATACATGATCAACTTAATTTAATTTCAAGGAAATAATCTTCATATTGAAATAATTATATTCCAAATTCAACTCTATTGTGTCTTTCTACTAGCTATTGAATTGACACACTTTTGTGTGACATGTTATGTCATGGTATTTAAAGACATACAATGTGCAATTAATTCACATCAAAGAAAAACAAGACATCAAAGACAACTATTAAAGCATATTGTGATTTCTAAAGGGCAATAGAGAATCAAATCCACATCATTATCATATAGACCATTTGCAAGTTTGTGTATGTTGTCTTTCATATCATTCATCATTGTTAATTCGACTTACTAGGGGATTTGACTTGGGAGAACCAGTTCACCTATTGAGTTGGAAAACTCACAAATCGTGTCTCTCAACACAACCTTTACAAATTCGAATATTGAAAAGGCAAAGGTGGGCAGTTCCTCAAGTGCACATTCTATCAATTCATCCATGCACGACATAGATCAATTATGTGCATTAGATTAAAGATCACAACAATTGGGGTCAAACTTGTAGCGTTCAATATTAGCTAGCAATTTTCATGTGTTGGTTTATATTTTGAGATAGTCATTGCACTTGGCCATTAAGTTTCAAGAGGTGGAAAACCAATTTAGCAAGCATCAACAACATCATTCATCCATCATTGGTTTTAAACACAAGTACCCCTAACCTTTACATGTTAAATTTTCATATATTATTGTAGTAATTTATCCCAATTATATTATTTAGGTTAATTTATGCTTAATTAGTTGCATTTGTATAATTAGCCTAGATTATTTATGTAGTGTGATTTATTCCTCTACATTATTTAGTGAACCCAATATTCTTACTTGACCTAAGGTTTTATCTTAGGGTTTATGTCATGCCCATAATTTACACTTAAAGACATAACACAACACAATTTTTTTTTTGACTAAACATATGAAACCACCATGCACCAATTGATTTATCTAGTCACGAGTCTATCTTTACTGTCATTATCCTTATTGGTTAGTGTTGTAACCTATAACGTTGCTAGGTTGAGCAACAATATTAGCCTTAGTAGTGGTTTGGTCAAGCATGATATTTCAAACACAACAAGGAGAGGATGATGATCTAGTCAATATACGTTTACCACGCGCCATTAGCATCCCCTCATGCTCAACAAAATTTAACGGTGTTAATGTTTGTGGCATTTCTAATGGTGAATAATAACAATGATATTATCCATTAAGTTGGCCAGGGTTGTGGTTAAATCTCTTACCCCTTTTACCATTATTATTATAGTTAACATAGTTCATAAATATGCCACTAATTAAAACTAGCTCCCTAATAATAACATTAGTATTTCTCGATAATATTAACATTAATATTATTATCAAATCTTTTAGTATTATCATTAAACTCCATATCAGTCTATAGACAATAATATTGAATAATAATACTTGAATGATTAACATAAATATTAACTACTAATGTTATGCATATTGGTGTTTTCTTATTATTATGGTCAACACTATATCTACTAGAATGCCCTCCAATAGTGAAATATGTGTTCATTATTAAAATCCTTTTAAGTATCACGATTAATAGATACTAGGATGTTATTAGTTTCATCGTCTTGCGTTTAGACTATCTCCACCGTAACATTAATATCATTTGTCATTATGGATATCATAGGTACTGAGTAATAGTATTGTTGTCACTAGTAATTCGAGGTTTCATAATTTTAAGGTCATTTTTCGCTATTCAATAATGTTATGAATGGCATTGCCACTTATACCAATACCCCCATTAAGTTTAAATTATTATTATTATATTATTATATTATTATAATTATTATTAATATTTTGTTGTACTATTAGTACAATTATTTATATCAACATTAATATCAATTTAATTGAAATTGACATTTATATAGATATAACCATATACTATTATCCAATATCAAACTCTTATCTTTACTTTTATTTTTTCTCTATAAGGTTATTAATATTGATGGTAATAATAATGTTAACATTTTGATTGTCTTAATATTAGTATGAATACTGATCTTGTGAATGCTAATACTAAATATGAATGATAACACCATTTCCAAAGAAGCTAGTGTAGCGACTATATAATGTTACAATAATATCTATAATAATTCTATAATCTCTAATTCAAATTCTAATCAAACTCTACCATTAGCACTTATGTTATTCAATTTCAAATATTACTCACTCCACGCTAGATACTAAACCCATATGTCGTGTTCTATAAGTGAGTGGGGGCTTAATTTTCAGGAAGAGAATAAAATTCATTTTAATGGGTTTTTCCCATGTCCATTCAAAACTCCCGTGATATAAGCTTAATTGTTGAGTGTTTAATTAGTTTACTGAAATCGATCTGCAATTTAGCATAGAAGATAAACTCTTTTTAACAAAACTTCTAGTCCATTTTAAACCAAGTGGCCTAGGTGCCACTTATCATGTGGCTTGGGGAATGGCATTAATTTATTTCTATAATAAGCAAATCTGCCCTAAAGATTTGGCGCCATGTCTTCAGAAACCCTATCTATTTTCCTTTACCTATTTGCTTTGTTTACCGTTTCCTGCATATGTACAGGGAAACAAATGGAGACGATGGATGGGGTTTGAGGCAAAGGCGGCCTTTCCTGGGGAATCATTCGTTGTTACAATAGCTTATCTCGAAGCTGAGAGTGGGAGGGATGGAGATGACCTCCATTGAGGAGGTTGCGGCCTCCATAGAGGGTCACAACTCCCTCAATGGGGTCACACCCTCTAAGATCAAAGATTTAAAATGTGTACGAAGGTTTATAAGTATTGTAAATTTGTTTTCCTATGTGCTAGAAATCTATTGCTCCTATTTAGCTTTCTTTTCACAATTTAATGCTCCCATTTATTCCTGTGCAGGTCAATGATGCAACGATGGTTTGGACAGAATATTTTTTTGTTTTTTTTTTCTCTATAATTGCAGGCATCAAAAAAAGGGGGGTGTGGGGGTTGAACCCCATAGGGTGGGCCGGCCTCTTTGGAGGAGGTTGCACCCAACACCTAGGCTATGCCTCTCTTCTTCTTTTTTGACATTATTATTATACATTTTTTTAAAAGAATAGACCTCATTTTCTTATTTTTGTTTGCCTGAAACAAAGGGAGGAATATGTTTCTTGCCAGATTGGGGTGAGATTCAGGACAAGATAGCACTATATTGTTTTGCCATGACGACAGGGTTTGTGGGAGTATTTTACTACTACTATATGTATATATATTTTTTGTTTATATTGATCCCTCGCGAGACTATGTCATATATCTAATTGAATCTAAACTTCATTCCCAAATAGAGACTCTAAATTAATATCTACTTCACATTCTAAACTTTCTAAAGTGTCAATAAAACCAAGAATAAACTAGTAAACATAATTTCAGCCATTATTGGTATACCCATTACTAGCAGGTTCATTTCCTTCCATTTTTTTGTTGCATAAAATAACAAAGTATGACATCACTAATATCTCCTTGACTATTTACTTAATGATTTACTATGCTATAAACCAGGGAGAGTCTCCATTTAGCATCTTAAATTTAGACTAGCAACCATTACAAGTCTTGCAATCTCTTTATAAAGCATTTGCATTTTCTATACAAGGAACATAACCAAATACAAGATCAAACCCTGACCTAGTTTACATTGTAATGTTTTTGCTAACACAATCTAGTCTCAACATTTTGTAGGACAAGTAACTCATCCATATGCCATTCATTGGAACTCATTGTACTATTAAACAAAAAATTCATCACAAAAAGGTTTACATTCCAGTTGTTTAAAGTTCTACAGAACTTCCTTTCATTACATCATTTGTTTCTATGGAACTTGTACACAAGAAATAATAACCACCTATAACATCTACAACTCCAGATTTTTTTATACTCGAGCACAATCGGTATTACAACGATGTTCATCTTTTGCATGGAAATGACAGGACGAGAGAATAAACAACACTTTGCTGCACAAGAAGACCTCCTTTCCAAGTCTAATTTCTACACACCCACATAAACATGGCCTACACACCAACACAAATATGGCCTCCATAACCAGTGGGAACTCTCCTCCCAACCATAAGGATAAAAACAACCCACCCCCAAGCTAGGGGAAACACTAAGGTGACAGGCCTATTACATAGCCACCACAAATACAATATGACACACACACACACATTGCAGCCACATTTCCAGTCTTCCCAAACACATTATAGCAGAGATTTTTTTTGGAACACAACAATCTACTGAGAGGGGGAGTGAATCAGTAGATCTTAAAATTTTAACCCTTAAACACTTTATGTAGATTAATTCTCTAAACCCTTAATGTGCAGATTGAGGCTTAACATGCAAATACATGAATATGCACACACACAAGCATCACATAACATAAGATGTACATGGAAAACCCAAGATGGGAAAAACCACGGTGAGAAATGTTGTTGGGAGCTACTATCCTAATCCAGCCTCACAATCAAATCTTCAATTACAATGCTTTAAGGGCACCAACCCTAGGGAGACACCAATCCCCTAGTTTTAGGAGCACCCACTCCAAGGAAGCATCCACTCCCTAATATGAGCACCTACCCAGATATCTAATGGCACCCACCAATCATATTTACAATAAGAGATGTAACAATTTGATTACAGTTCTATATTGCAACTTTCTTCTCAACTGCTCAAACCTCTGTTGTTGTCTTTGCAATGCCCTTCTCTGCACACACTTCACTCTCTGTTCCTCTCTCTCTTCTATTCTTCACAGTCAAAAATTGATCTTCTATTTTGTATATTTTTCAATGACTTGTGGAGATTAACTTGAGATTCTCACATGTGTTTTGATCGTCCAGAACCTTCTGCTAGGGTTTTCCTTCTTACTTCTTTAGGAAGCACATTCTACACCAATCCACACCCACATTAAATTCAGATTCAAGGAATTTGCTAAGAATAGCAATCTGCAAAACCCTAGAATTAGATATGCATTTAATTTATTTTTCTATTAATCCAATCTAATCTTGATTTTTCTCGACATGGCGATTTGTGTCGCTGACCTACAAATCGAATCTCCATTCATATTGGTCGTTGTAGTAGTTGCACCAATTAAACTTGTCCTCTATGTCAGTTACCATTTGAAACACTCATTTACACAGACTTAGCCATTTGAGATCTTCACATTTGAATCTGGGTTGTCAATCATGTCTCTTTACACCATGATCCTCTAGCTCTCCATTCATCTTGACATCTTTAAAACATGATCGTTAGATCAATCTTCTTTAAATGTGTGTCGTTGATCTTTATTGACTGGTGATCACTGTTAGATATTTTCCTTTTGATATCCACTGTCAATATCCTTTAAACATTGCTCGCTATAGACAAGGTCCACCAAGACACGCGTCCAAAGCCTACTGTCCCTCGAGCTTTGACAACAAGCCCACTAATTCTCAGTGGGTTGGTGGGCTATCACCACCTGTCTACAGCTAATGTCACGTTCCACTACCATCACTCACCTTAAATTGTAGCTATTAGATCTTTTCCTTTAAATCTACATCGTTCCTGGCTATACCATTGGCAAAAGACACGGGCCCACAAGAACATAGTGGGCTAGGGGGTTGTCATCATTTTTCATCCACATCAGCATCGTGCAACTCACAACAACAATGTGAGTTGGTCTATTGAGCAATCACTAGGTTCCACGTGTCTTCATTTCATCACCTTCCTTTGTCGCCTCTCTTAATCTGGTCCCACAAAACTATGCAATGAGCACCATCCAATCAACAACATTCAATCTCCATTATTCCCCGTTGTCCCACAGGACTTAGTTGGGACCCACCAAAAACTCAAAGGGATAGCAAGGACCATTGATTTCCAATGCTTGATCTCCACCGTTGATCAAGCATCATCATTGTGTTGAAGGGACTTAATATAATTCCTATCGATATGGTGAAGTCTCCCCAATGTAGGTCCAAATATTTATCGCTCAACTTAGGAAATATTAAGATCAACAAACATTAGCTCGGTCAGTAAACATAAGATGAAGGGGCCAGTCATACCCATGACTTCAAAGACATATTTTGTAACTTATGTGACCTACAACTTCCGATAGGAAATCAACAAAAAAATAGAATTTTTGTTCACAACGCCATGACTGCAACCCTAGGGTTTAACTGATAAACCCTAAACCTTGTCCAAGAGCACACATAAACCATTTTTGAGCTCACCCTTCGACCTCTAGACTTGCAAATTATGTTTTTGAGAAGCTCTCAAAAAGCCCATGTCAAATCTAGCAATAGATTCTCATTTAAATGCCTATAAGCCATTGTTGCAAAAAAGGTGACAACATTTTGTCAACTATGCAATGTTTGCAAAATGTGTTCCTTTGCATACACAACTGCTCACACACTTCCATAACAAGATCCACATCTCTCATAATCATATTCTATCATCATGACAACAATCTTCCTTGCATGATATCCCCTTTTGACATCAATGACAACAATATACCAACAATATCCCCCTTTGTCATTGATTGCAAAACTAAATGCTCAACTTGCCAATGGTCTGATAATATCTTAGCTCAATTCTCCCCCTTTTACATACCTCTCTACTTTGCTCACGCTTATGAGCATTTGACACTTTCTCCCATGCTCCTACTTTGAGCATTTTCTCAACTTTCTCCCCCTTTGACATCAATGGAAAAGGGCACACTCCCCCTAAAAACATACTCCCCCTTTGACAAGCAATTCAAAGAGAAAGTGAGAATCCTTGAATCTACAACCATTAATTCGTTAGAAATTTGTATAACAAGTTTTACTTGACTTGATCTATCCTTAATTTTCCAAGGATGAATGAAGAGCCAATGAAGCTCCCCCTAGATTCATGCCCTATCACCAATGTTTAGTGATATGATGTGGGAGAAACTACTCCCAATTTTTGCCTCATATGTTCAAATTGCTCTGTAGGAAGAGGCTTGGTGAAAATGTCACCCACCTGCTCTATTGTTGGGACATACTTCATGTTGACTTCCTTGTCTGCAACCTTTTCTCTAATGAAGTGATACTTTATGGATATGTGCTTTGTTCTAGAGTGCATTGCTAGATTCTTTGAGATGTTTATTGCACTTGAATTATCGCAAAGAATAGAGATAGGTTCATTGTACTCTACCTTAATGTCCTTAAGTGTCTGCTTCATCCATAGGACTTGAGTACAACATGTTGTTGCTGCTACATACTCTACTTCTGCTATGGAGAGTGACTAATTCCTACTTTTTGCTCATTCACGACACAAGTTTGTCTCCCAAGAAAAATGCACCACCACTAGTGCTCTTCCGATCATCCACACTTCCTACCCAATCTACATCTATATATGTTGTTAGAGTAAAATATTTTCTCTTGGGATACCATAGTCCATAGTCAACAATACTTTTGATATACTTGAAAAATGATCTTTATTTCATTGACATGAGACTCTTTTGGTGTATCCTGAAATCTTGCTACCATACACACTGCTTGCATTATATCTGGTATTGATGCAGTCAGGTATAGTAAGCTTCCAATTATTGACCTATACATAGTCTTATTTGCATCTGGTGATTCATCTTATTTGCTCAACTTACAACCAGTTATCATGGGGGTACTAATCGATCTGCTATCCTTCATACCAAACTTCTTGAGCATTTCCTTAGCATACTTAGTTTGAGATATAAATATCTCATTTTATGTTTGTGTTATTTGTAAACTAAGGAAAAATGACAACTCTCCTAACATTGACATCTCAAATCCATCTTGCATGTGTGTAGAAAATATTTCACACATTTTATCATTGCCACCTTTGAATACGATGTCATCTACATACACAACAACAATAATCATGTGCTCACCTTTTGATTTGAAATACAAATTATTGTCTACACATCCCTTTTTTAATCCTTGTTGTTGCAAGTACTAGTATAATCTAGAATACCAAGCTCTTAATGCTTGCTTTAGACCATATGTTACACCCCAATTGTAGAGTTACTATTTACTATTACTACATAGGGTAAATATGAATGTAATGTAAATTCTTGAGATGAATAAATTATGCTTGTACCTTGTTATCAGTATGAAAGTTATCTCATTTGATGATTGTCTCATTTGATGTTACCTCAGTTGATGTTATTCGTGGTGAAATACTACCATTTATGTGAATGAAAGGTTATTGAATTATTATTATTATAACTTTGGAGATGTTTATGTATACTGCATATGTTATGAACAATTGACTACTATGTGCATGTGTTAGTGGATGCAGGTATGTATTCCATTCCTCCAGGCGAAGGGGAAGTATCACTCGGGAGAAGATCTTGGTCGGGTAAAAGGTAAAAGTAAACTATCTGAGCATACACACACACCACATTAGAATGATTGAGTTGAGTCAGTTTGTGGGTAATAGGTAAGTCATCCTTAGCCGATATGTTTGCATTTGAGAGTCTTGTTTACTTTTGCATGCATAAGGTGATGTTTATCTAAGCTTTTGAGATATTTCTTATGCTATTACGATTATATTGACAAGTGGGATGTACGTGGAAGTATGTTTATATATATGCACATGCATGTCAATAGGATCTAACGACACGTATATGCATATGTATAGATGTACCATACATAAACACTTATCAATATGATGGTAATCGTGGATGGCTTTATGTGAAACAAATGTGAACATATATATATGTGTGTGTGTGTGTGTGTGTGTGTGTGTGTGTGTATAGTATATACACATATCCATATGTGTGTGTATATCGATACATGCGTACGTTGGTGAATGGACACGCTCATGTGGATGCATCGATATAGATATACCTACACATACATGTACATAGAGGCATATACATTTACACACACTCACACACACACATATATATCAAATGTATGCACACACAATATATATATATATATATATCTATATATATATATATATATATATATATATATATATACATATATATATATACATATATATATATATACATATTTACATATATATACACATATTTACATATATATATACATATTTACATATATATATATATATAGATATATAGATATATATATATATATACATATTTACATATATATATATATATATATATATAAATATGAATATATATATATATACATATTTACATATATATATATATATACATATTTATATATATATATATATACATATTTACATATATATATATATATAAATATGTATATATATACATATTTACATATACATATTTACATATATATATATGTATATGTAAATATGTATATATATACATGTTAGTATTTAAGTATATATATGTATATAATATATATATTAAACATATTATATATGTTAATTACATTCGACTCTCTTATTCATTAAATCCGATTTATATCGATGTTTTGTAGTCGATAGGGACTATGAAATGGAGGTTGATATTGACTATGTCAATGGAGGCCGATTTAATGGCTTGTGGTTGTTAATAGAAATTGATTATCATAATGAATGGCACGCAATATAAGTCGTTGCATTACATTTGATATTGATTTCTATTAAAATACTGACCTGCTCGATGCCTTAAGTGAGACCAAGCTTGACTTTATCTTACGTATTAAACTGTTCAAAGTCGATTCATTCACCTAGGTCGATGGAAACCTGTTGTCATGAAATAAGAATTGACTGATTTTAGCCATGCCAAATATGTAGGAAAAGGATTCGGAGTTGGTGCCACCTTTGTGTTTGATTTGTTGTAGATGTCTGCTCATTGTAACTATTCAAATTATGCATATGCTGATTGAATTAGTCTTTAGAATGTTGTCACAAAACAAGTCAACCTATAGGTGAATAAGTTGAGTATTAGCTTGAGAATTCACCACCTTTTTTGATAGGTTTCATGTGTTGCTTTGCATGAATCTTGTTGTCCATTAGCATGCCTAAATTGTAGGCTTTGAGGTTGCTTGGTTGCTCTATAAATAGATGAACCATTTCACTTGAGAGGGATGCATTCTTTCCCCAAGAGATTATACATCTTTTGTAATTCATTATTTTTGAGTTACTACCAACCATACTTGTCTTATTTTATGAGTGAGATATAGAGAGTATTCTTTTGTGAGTAAGAGTTATCTTTGTTGTTTGAGATAAGTAAGCTATCAACAAGTGAGATAAAGTTGTTTGTGAGAAGTTGATTATCAAGCTAATTGCTATTAGAGAGGGTTGCATTGCTGTCTTTAGTTGTATAAGCAATAACAGGCATGAGTATTTCTTCTTCTTTGTTATTTTACTTTGAATGATGTGTCTTACATGCATGGTAGAGATGTCTTTTCCAATATATGCTTTAGATAACTTAGATTGTTTTGAAAAGGAAAGTTGAAGCTATTATGTTGTTTCACATTGTGTTTTTAAGTACTCCATAGTAGGAGATGAGTGTTTATCATAGGTATTATATACTAGGTATGATTGAACATGAAAAGCACATATGTGTATTTAGCTAAGTTATTGATTTAACTAGTATAGCTTGAGTTTACTCCTAGGAGAGATCATCTAGTATGGGAGGGAGTTTTATATACTTTTGAGTAAGTAGGGAAATCCAAGTTTATAGGTTATCTTTGGAATGATGGACTATCCATAGAAGGAAATACCTAACTTGTGTACTTACTAGTTAAATAGGTTTATTCCAAGTAGATTAATATGATTGTAGGTTATTTGAGATGATGGACTATCCATTGAAGGAAATATCTATGCATAGCTTAAGATAGCCTTAAGTCAAATCGGCCCTAAGTAGTGTATGTGATAGATGAATTCATTCGAAGTATTGAATGAGAACAATTTGGCCACATTAGTGTGAATGTCCGAGAATCCACTCTAGATTGTGTGACTACCGAGACTACACTGGCAGTTCACTGTGATCCTGTATTACATGCTAGACAGAGATTGTAGGGTTACAAGTTCTAGTTATGTAGGACACAACACTATGCTTAGTTGGTTGTCATTATTGGTTACTCTACTAATATCTTCGTCGAAGGGAAGGGCCATCTATCGAATGATAGATGTGAGGGGGACCGCATGAAGAGTCTATGGTTGGTGGAAAAGCACCTAAGTGATGCTTCTCCTCCACAACAGGTGATAGAAGAACCAAGATTTGAAAGGAAGGATCTTGGACCCTCTTACAACTATTTGTTCTAAAGCTCTTTGAGCCATGTATGTTGTATGATTTCTTACATTGATGTATTATATGAAATGAAAATGAATTCATGTTGTAATATGTTATGCATTTTGATTGGAAATTATCAATATAGAAAAAAAAAATTGCAATGATTTGTTACTTGATTATTTACTTGCATGGTAAAAAAAATAGAATTTTTTACTTCATAGAAGGGTTAGTATCTTACATGTGGTATCAGAGCTACCAGGTTTAGCTCTAGAACCTATGAGCTCATCATTTTTTTGTCTGTTATCTAATGTTGTGAATTCTTGTGCCAGGATGGTGCATCTCAGATTAACGGCTCGAAAGTCAGTAATCAAAAATGAGCGCTACCTCAAGGCTAAGAAGGAAAAAGAAGCCATTGTTAGAACCATAGAAGGAACCAACTACGATAATGCTATCTGGTTGAGTGACGCTGAAACCTTTAGTCACACACTTTCTCAGACCAGTGATGTGAAGAGGAAGATGAAGATGGAGGCTATGTATAATTACCTACCAACCATCACACTAGAAAAGTCTGAGTCATTACCACTTTCTAGGGATATTCCTTAAGAAGAAAGTGTTAGTCTAGCATTCATCTTTAGGGATCCTAGGGTTCTACCACTAGCCGAAGTAATAGCAATTTCTTCAAGTAACGAGTTCGAGGGATATGTACCATAGACACCGCCAGATGAGAAATGGTCTCATGAACAAATGCCTGTGAAAAGGGTAGACTACATTGTTTATGAACACCATATTGGCATTGCCTCATGTAACTATGTATCAGATGATAAATTTGAAGGTTATATCCTTTTTGAGATAGGTACGAACAAATGAGAGATGAAAAAAAAGATTGGGAACAACAATTGTCTCAATTTGTAGGTTATACTCCTTTAAGTTTAGTGTCTAAGAGTGAATCCAAAGGATACTCTCCACTTGACTATCTGAATGGTCACTCCATGTAATCGAAAGGATATTGAAATCCTCAAGAAATGAATAAAATTATGTGTTTATCAAAAGAAGCATGTGCTTAATCTTATGTGAAATTCTTGTGTGCATATGAATGTTTATTTTGTATGTTTTCCATAAGATAATTGATAACATAATTTAGTCTAACATGGATAAAACATTTAGGTAAAAACCAATCACATAAGCATGGTGAGGACATGAACTAATCCCAGTGGAATTCAAGAGGTTGGACAAGGAACCACTGGAGTAGAGGCTAGGCTTGACCAAATCTTGGCAAGGTTGGCTAACCTTGAACAAGAAAGAGTTAAGGATAGGGTAGAAAAGGAAGTACCCATTAATGATCATGAGGGGGAAAATTCTTCCCATGGGCATAATGAAAACCATAATCATGAGAAGGAAAAATCACCCACGCCATCTGTGGAAAGGAATAAGAAGCTTGTAGCTTATGAACTTTCTAGGGACATGAAGAAGGTTATTCCACCTAAGTTTGATGGTAGTGCTAGAGGTGATGAAGTTGAAGTGTGGCTTGTTTAAATGGAAAAGTATTTTGAAACATGAAACTATGATGAGATTACTAAAGCCGAATGGGGTGCGTATCAGTTAGCAAGGGAAGCCTCTAACTAGTGGATGAACAAGAAGTTGGAACTTAATATCAACTCATGGAAGCTAACATGGGGATAATTTGTGGAGATTTTCCACAAAACATGGTTACCACAACTTTACTATAACCAAAAAAATTCGTATTTCCAAGGTTTGAGGCAAGGTAACATGACAGTCAATGAATATTGGGAGAAGTTCACCTGACTTTTGCACTATGTTCCCATATATCATAAGGATGAGCGCTTCTGTATTAGGAAATTTATAATGGGACTCAATAGTCAGATTGGAGGAGAAGTGGATATGCATGGTCCAACAACAATGGATCTAGTAGATGAGAAATAAATTAAGCAAGAGCAAAAGCTTAGGGTTAATTCCACTTGTTAGGAGAGAAAAGAACAAAAGAAGGATGTGGAAGTTCCTAATAAGATAATTCCTAAGAAGGAGGAATCTGTGAAAAATTTTCCAAGGAAAAAGGGGAAAAGATTCCACAATAATTGAAAAGAGAATAGGAGAGAGCGGAAAAGGAATGATTCTAGCATGGGCAATACCAATAAGGCTAGTGATAATAGCAACAAATTTGGAGAAACCATAGGGAAAAGAGGACCGCCTGTGAGATGTTTTATATGTAGAGAGGATCACTATGCTAGTGAGTGTCCCAATAAAAATTTTGGATCGCGACCATATGGTAACCCATTACCCATTCAACAAGCAATGTTTTAGCATAAAATACATGCAGTAGTGGAGGATTGTCAAACAGAGTACCAAGTAACTCCAGTTGAAACACTAGGTATTTTGTTTGGATTACCTATTTCTATTCTTATTGATATTGGTGCAATTGAGAATTTCATTTCACCTAGAATAGTTAAACAATTATTTAGAAAGGCAGGACACATGACAATGTCTTGGAATGTAGAGTATGCAAACCAGACAAGAGCAAAGGTGGATCAATGTCTATTCATGGCTAGGCTAGAACTACCTAGTTTTACTACAGAAGTTAACCTTTATGTCGCACCTCTAGGATCATATGATGTTATCCTAGGTATGAATTGGTTGTGGAAACATCTAGGGCTATAGTAGACTGCTATGCTAAGACTGTAGAATGCCTAGATGATTTTGGAAATAAAGTTAAATTCCAATGGATGCCTAGGGAGGTTAAGGTTCAAAAAATTATGACAATGCAACTTATAAGAGCTAAGAAGAAAGTGTAAACTCTTCACCGTAAAGATTGAAGAACTTAGGAAGGATAGAGGTGATTCAGAGTTCCAAAGTTTACAGGAACTAGAAGATGGTGAAATAGATGAAACTAGAAAATCGGATATGGAGAAGTATCCAATATTAAGAAAAAATTTAGATGTGTTTCCAGGGAGTTACCAGGGTTGCCTCTGAAAATAATATTTGAATTCTCTATAGATATAGTTCTAGGTTCAAAACCTATTTTTAAGGTACCATATAGAATGACAACCACTAAACTTATGGAACTCAAGACACAATTAGATGAATTATTGTCGAAAGGACTGATAAGGCCAAGTGTATCACCTTGGAGAGCACCAATCATCTTTGTTAAGAAGAAGGATGGTACATTACATTTGTGCATCGAATATCGTATGCTCAACAAAGCTACGGTCAAGAACAAGTATCCTTTGCCATGCATTGACGACCTTTTTGATCAAATGAGGGATGTCGTTGTATTCTCTAAAATAGATCTGAGATCTAGATATCACCAATTGAGAGTTAAGGATGAAGATATCTTTAAAACTACATTCAGAACCAAATATGGACACTATGAGTTCACTATTTTACCTTTCAGTTTAACAAATGCACCTGCAACATTCATGAACCTAATGAATAGTGTGTTTAGGGATTACCTTGACAAATTTGTACTAGTTTTTCTAGATGATATATTTATTTATTCTAGAAATGAGGAAGAATATTGCAAGCATTTAGAAATGGTCCCACAATGTTGAGAGAACATGGGTTGTATGGTCAAATTTCCAAGTGCACATTCTTCCAAGAGAGGGTACATTATTTAGGTCATGTGATTTCGACAGAGGGAATTATTGTAGATCCAACTAAGATCAAAGCAGTAATTGAGTGGACTATACCTAAGAACGTATCAGACGGGTTTGGCAGGATATTATAGGAAGTTTGTTGCAAACTTTTCTAAGATCGCTTTTCCAATTACCTCTTTGGAAAAGAAAGGAAAGAGATTTGAATGGACTAAGAAGTGTCAAGAGGATTTTGACCTACTCAAGGAGAAATTAACCACCGAAACAATCTTAAAAGTACTAGATCCTAAAGGTAGCTTTACGGTTATCACAGATGCATGCAAAGAAGGGTTAGGAGGTGTGTTGATGCAAGATGGGCAAGTAATTTCTTATGAATCTAGAAAGCTGAAACCATATGAGATGAGTTATGCATCGAAAGATTTAGAATTAGTAGTTGTGGTTCATGTATTGCAAATGTGGAGGCACTATTTGCTAGGAAAACCCTTTGAGTTGAAAACTAACCATAATGGGTTAAAGTACCTTTTTACTCAACCTAAATTGAATGCTAGACAAAGAAGATGGTTAGAGTTAATAGTTGACTATGATTTTAATATCAGTTATATTAAGGGAAAAGAAAATTGGGTTTCCGACGCATTAATTCGAAGATGACACATTACCTATATAGTAACAATCCAAACCGATTTTAAGGGCAAAGTACTCCAAAAGTGCAAGGAGGATGAGTATTACTTGCAAGTTAAGCAAGCATTCATAGATAATCCACAAGATTCTAGGTATGAATGTTTTCAATTTGAACCTAGTGGAATACTTAGATATAAGGGTAGAATGTATGTACCAGACGTAAAGCAATTAAGAAATCTAGTATGGAAGGAAATACACGAAGCACCATACCCTGGACATCCTAGAGTGACAAAAATGATGGTTGATGTAAAACCATTATACTTCTGGAAGGGAATGAAAGGAGATGCCACTAGTTTTGTGGCAAGGTGTCTTGAGTGTCAAATGGTGAAAGCTAAGCATCATCATCCTGTGGGCTTGTTATACCCACATGATATACTAGAAAGGAAGTGGCAAGTTATAAGTATGGACTTTGTGCAAGGATTGCCTATGTCAAGGAATAAGCACAATGCCATTCTGGTGGTAGTAGATAAGCTTACAAAGGCAACACATTTTATACTAGGGAACCTAACTGATGGAGCACCTCTCATAGCAAGAAAATTTGTGTAGGAAGTGTTTAGATTGCATGGAATTCGTGAAAAGATTATTTCAGATAGGGATGCACGAGTCACTTCTAGGTTTTGGCAAACCTTTTTTTTACACTAGGGACTCAGTTAAATATTAACTCAACATATCATCTGAAAACGGATGGGAAAACTGAAAGGGTAAACCAAGTATTGGAAGACCTACTTAGGCTATATTGAATGGGTCAACAGTACAAGTGGGAGGATTACTTACCCTTAGTTGAATTTTCTTACAAGAACTCCTATCATTCTGCAATAAAGATGGCTCTTTTCGAAGCTTTGTATGGCCGAAAGTGTCAAACTCCTATAAGTTGGGATAAACTTGAGGATCGATTGAGTCTTGGGCCAAAAATGTTGTTGAAATGGATGAACAAGTTAAGATTGTCAAGCAAAGGTTAGCTGAAGCTAATAGTCGACAGAAAAGCTACGTTGACGCTAAGAGAGTGCCCCGTAATTTTGCCTTAGGTGACAAAGTATTGTTGAGAGTGAAACCTCATAAAAGCTCCATTAAATTTGGAAAGTCTTCTAAGTTAGCCTCACATTACGTTGGACCTTTTGAGATTCTAGAGGAAATGAATCTAGTAGCCTATCAGATTGCTTTGCCACCAACTCTTGCTAAAATGCATACTGTCTTTCATGTGTCCTACACTAAAAAGTATATACTAGGGGATAATCATGTAATTGATTGGACTGCTTTATAGGTATGGGAGCTCGGAGTAGTAACTCTCGAGCCCGTCAAGGTGCTAGGAACACGTAAGCTATGCTTACGTAATAGAGAAGTCTTGCAATGCAAAGTCCAGTGGGACTAGTACACAAAAGACATAGCTACTTGGGAGGACTATGCGGAAATTCAGCAGGAATTTCCTCATATTCTTAATGCTTTTGAGAATGTTTGAACAATGTGATGTTAGTTGTTATGTTTTAATAATACCTTAGGTCATCGGGGATGATGATTCATAAGGGGGGAGTATGTTACACCCCAATTTTTAGAGTTACTATTTACCATTATTACATAGGGTAAATATGAATGTAATGTGAATTCTTGAGATGAATAAATTATGCTTGTACTTTGTTATCAATATGAATCTTATCTCATTTGATGATTGTCTGATTTGATGTTACCTCAGTTGATGTTATTCATGGTGAAATGCTGCATTTATGTGAATGAAAGGTTATTGAATTATTATTATTCTAACTTTGGAGATGTTTATGTATATTGCATATGTTGTGAACAATTGAATGCCATGTGCATGTGTTAGTGGATGCAGGTATGTGTTTCATTCCTCCAGGTGGAGGGGAACTATCACTCGGGAGAAGATCTTGGTTAGGTAACCGGTAAAAGTAAACTATCTGAGCATATGCACACACCACATTAGAATGATTGAGTTGAGTCAATTTGTGGGTAATAGGTAAGTCATTTTTAGCTGATATGTCTGCATTTGAGAGTCTTGTTTACTTTTACATGCATAGGGTGATGTTTATCTAAGCTTTTGAGATCTTTGTTGTGCTATTACAATTATATTGACAAGTGGGATGTACGTGGAAGTATGTTTATATATATGCACATGCATGTCAATAGGATCTAATGACACATATATGCATATGTATAGATGTACCATACGCAAACACTTATCAATATGATGGTAATTGTGGATGGCTTTATGTGAAACAAATGTGAACATATATGTGCGTGTGTGCGAGTGTGTGTAGTATATACATGTATCCATATGTATATGTATATCAATACATGCATACATTGGCAAATGGACACGCTCATACAGATGCATCGATATAGATATACCTACACATATGTGTACATAGAGGCATACACATTTATACACACACACACACACATATATATGCATACATTCAATATAATGTGTTTATTATATACTATCTTTCATGTACCCATATATATATATAAATACATGTTAGTATTTAAGTATATTTATATATATGTATATAATATATTTTATTTATAATAATATATATTAAACATATTATATAGGTTAATTAGAATTGACTATATCTTATTCATTAAAGCCGATTTATATGGTTGTTTTGTAGTCGATAGGGACTATGAAATGGAGGTCGATATTGACTATGTCAATGGAGGCCGATTTAATAGCTTGTGATTGTTAATAGAAACTGATTATCATAATGAATGGCATGTGGTATAAGTCGTTGCATTACATTTGATATTGTTGTCTATTAAAATGCTAACTTGGCCGACATCTTAAGTGAGACCAAGCTTGACTTTGTCTTATGTATTAAACTGTTCAAAGTCGGTTCATTCACCAGATGGGTCGATGGAAATCTATTGTCATGAAATAAGAATTGATTGAGTTTTCCCATGCCAAACATGTAGGAAAAGGAATTGGAGTTGGTGCCACCTTTGTGTTTGATTTGTTGTAGATGTCTACTCATTGTAACTATTCAAATTATGCATATGCTGATTGAATTAGTCTTCATAATGCTATCACAAAACAAGTCAACCTGTAGGTGAATAAGCTGAGTATTAGCTTGAGAATTCACCACATTTTTTGATAGGTTTCATATGTTGCTTTGCATGAAGCTTGTTGTCCATTAGCATGCCTAAACTATAGGCTTTGAGGTTGCTTGGTTTCTCTATAAATAGCTGAACCATTTCACTTGAGAGGGACACATTCTTTCCCCAAGAGATTATACATCTTTTGCAGTTTAGTATTTCTAAGTTACTACCAGCCATACTTGTCTTATTTTATGAGTGAGATATAGAGAGCATTATTTTGTGAGTAAGAGGTATCATTGCTATTTGAGAGAAGTAAGCTATCAAAAAGTGAGATAGAATTGTTTGTGAGAAGCTGATTATCAAGCTAATTGTTGTTGGAGAGGGTTGCATTGTTGTCTTTAGTTGGATAAGCGATAATAGGTATGAGGATCTCTTCTTTTTTATTTTACTTTGAATGACATGTATTGAATGCATGGTTGAGATGTCTTTTCTAGTATATTCTTTAGAGAATTTGGATTGTTTTGAAAAGGAAAGTTGAAGCTATTATATTGTTTCATATTGTGTTTTTAAGTACTCCATAGTAGGAGATGAGTGTTTATCATAGGTATTATATACTAGGTATGATTGAACATGAAAAGCGCATATGTGTATTTAGCTAAGTTATTGATTTAACTATTATAGCTCGAGTTTACTTTTAGGAGAGATCATCTAGTATGGGAGGGAGTTTTATATACTTTTGAGTAAGTAGGGAAATCCAAGTTTATAGGTTATCTTTGGAATGATGGACTATCCATAGAAGGAAATACCTAACTTGTGTACTTACTAGTTAAGTAGGTTTATTCCAAGTAGATTAATATGATTATAGGTTATCTGAGATGATGGACTATCCATTGAAGGAAATACCTATGCGTAGCTTAAGATAGCCTTAAGTCAAATCGGCCCTAAGTAGTGTATGTGATAGATGAATTCATTCAAAGTACTAAATGAGAACACTTTGGCCAAAGTAGTGTGAATGTCTGATACTCCACTCTAGATTGTGTGACTATCGAGACTACATTGTCAGTTCACCGTGATCCAGTATTACAGGCTAGAAAGAGATTGTAGGGTTACAAGTTCTAGTTATGTAGGACACAACACTATGCTCAATTGGTTCTCTATCAATTACTCTACCAATCTCTTCATCGAAGGGAAGGGTCATCTATCGAGTGATAGATGTGTGGGGGACCACATTAAGAGTCCGTGGTTGGCAGAAAAGCACTCGAGTGATGCTTCTCCTCCACAACAGGCAACAAAAGAACCAAGATTTGAAAGGAAGGATCCTAGACCATCTTACAACTATTTGTTCTAAAGCTCTTTGAGCTATGTATGTAATTGTATGCTTTCTTACATTGATGTATTGTATGAAATGAAAAGGAGTTCATGTTGTAATATGTTATGCATTTTGATTGGAAATTATCAATAAAGAAAAATAATTTTTTTTATTGTAATGATTTATTACTTGTTCATTTACTTGTATGGTAAACAAAATTATAAATTTTTACTTCATAGAAGGGTTAGTATGTTACACCATACAACGCTTTCCTCAATCTGCATACTTAGTCATCATCCCGCGAGAGCTAAAAACTGTCTAGTTGTTCTATGTAGACTTCCTCTTCTAGGTTTCTATTAAAAAATGTAGATTTGACATCCATCTGATATACCTTAAATCTTTTATATACTGAAAAATGCAAGAAACATTCTAATTACTTCCAATCTTGCCACTAGTGCAAATGTTTCTTCAAAATCAATGCCTTCAACTTGTGCATATCCCTTGCACACTAGTCTTTCTTTATTCCTTACCATAGCTACTTCTTCATTGAGCTTTTTTCTAAATACCCATTTAGTGCCTATTACATTTTTGCTTGGTGGTCTAGGAACCAATTCCCATGTTTTGTTCTTTTCAATCTGATGTAGTTCTTCCTCCATGGCCTTCATCCATTTCTCATCCTTGCTGGCTTTAGTAAAGTTCTTTGGCTCAATCTTAGATAGGAGAGAAAAATTTACCTTCTCCTTATTCCTTGCTAGTCTTCTCCTAGTCTGAACTCCATTTTTGTCCCCAATTATCTGATTTGTTGGGTGATCTTTTTGCACATAGTTTGCAAGTGCCTTCTTAACTTCTTCTTTAGATTATTTTTCATTATTGGCAGCATTGTCTTCAAAGTCTGAATCATCTTTAATTTCTTGTCTATCTAATTTGATATGCTTTATGCTCTCATCAATCTTGACATTAATGCTTTCTACCATCTTGTTCAGCCTTTTGTTATAGAATATGTAGGCTTTTCTTTGGGTGGAATATCCTAGAAATATTCCTTCATCACTCCTTAACTCAAAACTTCCCATGTTTTCATCTTCTCTTTTAATATAACATTTGTTTCCAAATACCTTAAAATATTTAACAAAATTTGGTCTACTGTATCATAGTTCATAGGGTGTGTTGTCACTATGAGCTCTTATTTGAACTCTATTCAAAATATAAACTGCAGTATGAACTGCTTCCCTCCAAAACATATATGCTAACTTGGCCTTATTTAACATTGTTCTGGCCATTTCCTTCACCACTCTATTCTTTCTTTCTACAACTCCATTCTACTATGGAGTTCTTGGCATAGAGTACTGTCTTTTGATTCCATGTGCCTCATAGTATTCAATAAATTCACTTGATGTGAATTCTCCTCCTGTATTTGACCTCAAGCATTTGATTCTTCTACCTATCTCCTTTTCTACCATTTTCTTGAATATTCTGAATCTTTCAAATGCTTGTGACTTGTCTTTCAAAAAGGTTACCCATGTCATTCTTGTGTAATCATCTATTAGCAACATGAAGTATCTTTCTCCTTTTAGACCTCTTTTCCTTGTAGGTCCACATAAATCAGTATGGACCAACTATAAAGGCTTAGTTGTTGAGTATTCCTTAGTTGGAAAACTAGCCTTTGTTTGTTTTCCCTCCTAGCATTCTTTTCATTTAATATTTGCAAGCTTGGTTATTTTAGGCATGTGTCTTACTAGACCCCTTGATCTCACTTTCACCAAATTATCAAAATTCACATGCCCTAATCTTCTATGCCACAACCAACTATCATCAACTTGCCCTAATAGACACCTTTGACCCTTTACTTCACAAAGATTATAAAGATTGCTATCAGTTTGTAATCCTTGTGCAATTTTTTTCCCATTTCTTCTTATTTTGCATCATTCTGAATCAAATGTGACCTTGTAGTCATTGTCACACATCTGGCTCACACTTAACAGGTTGTGCTTCAATCCCTCATCATACAAGACATATTTTGTGGGATTTTTGCCATCTAGACTCAATATGCCTTTCCCACATATCTTAACTGTTGTATTGTCACCCAAACTCACAGATCCACCATTGCATTTCTTGAGTTTGATGAACTTTATTCTGTCTCCAGTCATATGCTTGGAGCAACCACTATCTATTACCCATAAATTTTGTTTCTTTGCATGCAATGCTATTTGGGAAATCATAGATTGAGTGGAACTTTGCTCTTTCTCCTTCCACACCTTCATAGGTTTCTTTTCAACTTTCTCTCCTTCTTTCTCAGGAACCTTAGTTCCCTTTTTCAACTTGGGAGGTATGATTTTATAAACTTCTTAGACTGAACACTTGGTCTTATAAATTTTGTTCTACAATTTCTAGCTACATGACCAAAATTGTTGCAGTTGTAATAGATTATATTCATATCCATCAAGGGAGCATAAGATTTTTTGCTTACAAATTTTGTACTCCTTTTAGGGGCTACTCTACACTCTCTATCCCTATGACCAAATTGATTACAAACATAGCAATAACCATAGAAGTATGATGAATACCTAGTCATAGTGTTTCCTTGAGTTAGATAAGGTGGTCTTCTTTGTCTTCACCTCCTTGCATCATGCACTCTTGTAAATCCATTAGCATCCATTCTTGTTACGTTCTGCTTCTTTTGTTGATCAGGGATTGATCGTTTGTCCTTCTTGTCAGCAACAAACTTCTTTTCTTCCTTAGTTTTCTCAACTTTTTCAAGTTTCTCTTTGAGTTCACTCCCTTTGAAATCACTTTCATTGACAAACATAGACTTTTCTTCTACCCTAAATCTTTCATATAATTTTGCAGAAGTGTATATGAATGTGCTCTTACCTTTCTTAAGCCCTAGACCAGATTTTTCTTTGCTAGAGGGATTTTGTGTGCTTAATATCTCATCCAAATTTTATGAGCCACCTTTTAGCTTTAGTCCTTTTTCAACATTCTCCTTAGCTTTCTCCAAATCCTTTCTCAAGGCAACTACTTCTGCCTCAAGCTTCATCCATCTATCCATTTCAAATTCTAATTTGGATTTCATCACTTCTTCCATTATTTTGGCTTCCTCCACTTGAATTTTCAGACTTACTACCATCTGATTAGATTCCTCAAGACCTTTGGTTAAATTTTCTAGCTCTTTTTGTGTAAGCTTCTTTTCGTGCTTATCTCTTTAATTTCTCAATCTCATCTTTGAGATAATCTATCTCATCTAGGGCACAAATGAGTTCTCCTTCCAGGTTAACTTCTCCTTCTTCTTCACCAATATTTTCAACCTTTCAATCCTTCTATTCCTTAGACTCTTTTGCCATGAAAAAGGAATTCATTTTCTTTTATAATAAAGGCACAATCTTGCTCATCATCTGAGCTATTAAAATCATCTAATACAACACTATTCTCCTAGATGTATAGACTTTTCTTTTTATTCTGAAAACTTCTTCTCTTAGGATAGTAGGATTTCTTCATTTTACTATCCACTTCTTGCTCAAAGTTTCCTTTCTTGTTGTATGGTCATTTAGCAGCAAAATGACCCACTTTTCCACATTCAAAGAATTTAAAAGGCAACTTACCTTTGTACTTTCCAGATCCTCTTCTAAGTCTCCTGATGAATTTTTCCTCTTCTTCATCAGTCTCATCATTCTCAAATGTGGTAGTCTCAACCTTGTCTCTCTTAGGAGATACATCCTTCTCCTTATTGGCAACCTTGAAAGTAGCTTCCTTCATGGATGGTTTTGCATCTCCCATCCTCATTTCATATGCAGTGAATATACCATGCAACTCATCAAGAGTGAGTTTGTCTATTTCTCTTCCTTCCTCTATTGCAAAGATCTTGGGATCATATTTGTTTGTCATTGACCTTAGAACTTTTTGTACAATGAAATTTTCTTTCACTTCTTCTTTGTACCCTCTAATAGAGTTTACTATATCTTCAACTCTTAAAAGATAATCTTCGATCTTCTCCTCTTTAGTCATCTTCAATCCTTCAAATCTAGCTCTCAACACTTGTAGCTTTGCCAAATTTACCCTATCATTTCCTTCATAGATATTTTTCAACTTATTCTAGACATCTTATGTAGTCTTACAATACATAATCTTATCGTACAAAGGTCTAGAAAAATTGAAAAATAATGGAATGCCTTGATCTTTCATTTTTCTTATAGTCCTTTTTCCCTGCAGCATCAGTGGGAGGAGTGAGAGGAATGACATAATTGATCTTGATAGACATCCAAACATCAAATCCTAGAGATCCCAAATATGCCTCCATTTCATGCCTCTAAAAATCATAATCTTTTCCATTGAGCCGAGGTACCTTGTTTGTGGAAAAAACTTCTTGATAGTTCATTATGTTCACATTGCCCGAATCTACTCGAGCTAATTAAGCTTCACCTAGGGAACTTGGTGCTCTAATACCAATTGTTGAAACACAACAATCTACTGAGATGGGGGGTGAACCAATAGATCTTAAAGTTTTAACCCTTAAACACTTTGTGCAGATTAATTCTCTAAACCCTTAATGTACAGATTGAGGATTAACTTGCAAATACATGAACATGCACACACAAAAGCATCACATAACACAATATGTACATGGAAACCTAAGATGGGAAAAACCACAGTGAGAAATGATGTTAGGAGCTATTGTCCTAATCTAGCCTCACAATCAAATCTTCAATTACAATGCTTTAAGGGCACCAACCCTAAGTAGACACCAATTCCCTTGTTTTAGGAGTACCCACTCCCTAATCTAAGCACCTACTCAAATATCTGATGGCACCCACCAATCAAATTTACAATAAGATAACAATTTGATTACAATTCTATGTTGCAACTTTCTTTACAACTGCTCAAACCTTTGTTGTTGTCTTTGCAATTCCCTTCTCTGCACACACTTCTCACTCTCTCTTACTCTCTCTTTTGTTCCACACGGTCAAAAATTAATCTTTTTTTGGTATCTTTTTCACTGACTTGTGGAGATTGCCTCGAGATTCTCACATGTTTTTGGATCGTCCAGAACCTTCTGCTAGGGGTTTCCTTCTTACTTCTTTAGGAAGCACATTTTGTATCGAGCCACACCCACATTAAATTTGGATATAGAGAATTTGCTAAGAATAGCAATCTGCAATACCCTAGAATCAAATATGCATTTAATTTATTTATTTGTTAATCTAGTATGATATTATTTTTTCTCGACATGATGATCTATGTCGCCGACCTACAAATCAAATTTCCATTCATATTGGTCATTGTAGGAGTTGGACCAATTAAACTTTTCCTCTGTGTCGGTTACCAGTCGAAACCCTCATTTACATGGACTTAGTCATTTGAGATCTTCACATTTGAATTTGGGTTGTCGATCTTGTCTCTTTGCACTATGATTCTCTGGGTCTCCGTTCATCTTGACATCTTTAAAACATGATCGTTAGATCAATCTTCTTTAAACGTGTGTTATTTATCTTTACTAACCGGTGAACATCGTTAGATCTTTTCCTTTTGATCTCCACTGTTGATCTCCTTTAAACACCGCTCACCATAGATGAGGTCCACCAAGACACGTGTCTAAAGCCCACTATCCTACAATCTCTAACAATGGGCCCACTGATTGTCAATGGACTAGTAGGATATCACCACATGTCTCTAGCAGATGTCAAATTCCACTACCATCGATCACTTTAAATCATAGCCGTTAGATCTTTGCCTTTAAATCTACATCAGTCCCTGCTATACTATTGGTGAAAGACACAGACCCACAAAAAAATAGCAGGTTGGTGGCCTATCTCCATTTTTTCGTCCACATCAACATCGTACAACTCACAATAATGATGTGAGTTGGTCTATCGAGCAATCACTAGGCGCCACCTATCTTCGTGTCATCACCTTCCTTTATTACCTTTCACTTAACCTGATTCCACCAAACTTTGCAGCGAGCACCGTCTGATCAACAACATTCAATCTCCATTGTTCCTTGCTATCCCATGAGACTTAGCCGATACCCACCAAAAACTCAGAGGGCTAGAGGGCACCGTTGATTTCCATGGCTTGATCTCCACCATTGATCAAGCATCAAGCATCATCGTTGTATCGAAGGGATTTAAAATAACTCCTATCGATATAGTGAAGTCTCCTCGATGTAGGAATTATTTTTAGCTCATCCTTGAACCTCTGGACCTACAAATTATGTTTCTGAGAAGCTCTCAGAAAACACATGTCAAATTTAGCAATAGATTCTCATTTAAATGCCTGGAAGCCATTGTTGCAAAAAAGGTGACAACATTTTATCAACTATGCAACATTTGCAAAATGTGTTCCTTTGCATATACAACTGCTCACACACTTCCAAAACAAGATCCACATCTCTCAGAATCATCTTCTATCATCATGCCAAAAATATTCCTTGCATGATATCCCCCTTTGACATCAATGACAACAATATACCAACAATTTTCACTTCATTTACACATTTTACAGGAATCGACAACATAATACACACAACACAAGGTCTCTTCTCCAAGATCCCAAAGAGGGGGAGTGGGGACATCAACAAAAAGAGGGAAGTGGCAAAATTTTGTGCAAATATAGCCTTGAATATACTCATTTATCTTCCTATAACAACCACCATACTTCCGCTACACAACCACCATATCACACCCAATCATCTCCATAGCATGCCATATATCACATATAATTTTTTTCACACAACCCAAGCAAGTTTTCATGGGTACTAATACCCTTATAACAATCCCCTCTTATGGACATCTCACCCACTCAACCCCACACAAAATGAAACCCCCATACAATGGTGGGTTCATCCAACATGACAAACAACCCTCAAACAAACATCCACAAACAAACATCACAAATCTTCACAAACAAAATGCTTAGACTCATTTTCATAAAATTGACAAAAAAATGGGTTACAAAACCAACCTAAAATATCCTCAAATTGGCAATGGTGAATGAAACCAACAATACACTACTCCAAGTTTCTTCTCTGAAGCTTCCTTCACTCCTTTCAAAGTTGATAGCCAAAACTAGAATGAATGAGAGAAAACTAATGCTAAAGTATTTTCAAAAACAAAACTCCCATAAGAACCCTAATTTCTGATCTTCAATTATGGGGGCAATAAGTGTTGCCTCCACAATTGATCACCCTTCACTCTCAACCCAACCCTTCACACTTTTGGTGTGAGGGTTCTTTTAAGCATGCCTAAGAGTCCTATGCCTTATCCTCTTTTAAATTTCGTCACTTATGAAAAAGGATTCATAAAAGAGGTCCTAATGCTCAAAAATTAACTTTTAAAATCATGAAATTACCCCCAAGCCCTAGCCTTACGACCTAGGGTCATGAAAAAACCATAAAACATTAATGAGACACATTAAATCACATTAAAACTTGGACTTAAAATGTCACCATAATCAACTTGCACAAGAAACTACACTGAATATAAAACAATAACTCTCACAAGCACATCATACACATTATCCACATTACATAGAATCACGACATTTAAGACCTTATCCTCTCCAATGAGTTAGGTCAATTACACAATAAATGCACGTATGTCACCTTGGTATTTCCCCAAGTCCACTGGTCATGGACTAAACCTACACACTCAATCACAAACATTAATCTATCATCATAATAAAATGAAGCATGAAAGATATGACATGATATCTATGTATTAGCATTTAAAGGACTAAATAACTCATCACATTCATTCATCCATCCCATGACATTAGAATAATAACATTAGCAAAATCAATCTCCAAACATGATAGATCATAAATGCACTACATATGATATTTGTCAAAATCCGTCTAACCATATTAACATATGCTCATAGAAAAATGATAACAAAATCATTAGATTAGTTCAATTAGCTTCATAACATGTAAAACCATATTGATAAAGATAACATACATCCATGAGAGTAATATATCTATGGTAACATCGGAGTGTGTCAAAGTCAAAATCTACGATATCAAAGCATCCATAATAAAAAACTGTCTATGCGGATCATACAAATCTCATAAGTCACAAAATCCCTTGTACTAAAAAGATAGGTCTCACAGTTTCTCACCTTCATTAGGGTTTCAAATTTTTTTTTTTATTAATTATATTTAGCATCAAATTTAACTAAGGTATGATTGTGCTCTTGTGTAATTATTTATTATTATACTTCTTGTAAGGTTTTTCTTACAATTGCTTGATCTTAATACCCATCCTTATTTTTTCCTTTAGGGTTACATTCCATAATTCTTTCAAGTGTATTTAATGACCTATTTTTTTAATTTATACTAACCCTTTGTTTCATTCCCATGTCATTTTGTCTTATTGGATTTTGTGAGCTATGTACATGCCAAAATATCATTCATCTCATACTCTTTTGCAAAGGATTCACACTTGAATCCTCCTATAGATCGATCTACTAAAAATGGTGTGCCTAATGATGTCCTCATAAGTACCATCATTACTTCCATCGTTAAGCATGAAAATTTTTGGAATTGTGTGCCTCAATCCCACAGGCTGAAACCTCTTGTGAGCAATTTTGGTGAGACTGTGAAGATGTCTAGCCAACCTACTAGTTGATCCTAACTATCGCTGTGACTTCTAGAATGTCTTGGCGATTGGCATAATCAGCAACCTTCGATGTACCCTTGGATTGTCGGAATGATGTCTCGGTGACAATAGGAAGTCTTGCTGATATCGGCGTGACCTTTGGTCTGTCTGGCCGATGTGGTAATCGGTATGACTTGCTCCTATCGATATGAAGTCTTGGTGACTGGGAGATGTTTGGCCGAAAGGTTTGGTTCCTAGCGGATTTTGGGGAGACTCATGGCGACTAATGTTTTTGGGGAGACCTTTTGCTGAAAGGCTTTCTTCGGTGTGATGTCTCATCGATAGCGGTGAGTCTCGCCGATGGGTATACCTTTGGAGTCTTCGTGATAACACAAAGACTTCGGCGTGAAGTCTTGGCGACTGGGAAATGTCTAGATGACAGGTTGGTGTCTAGCGAATGTCGGGGAGACCTGTGGTGAAAGAAGTCTTCGGTGTAACCTAAGGGTTCTGTAGGATCTCTTGGCGACAGGGAGATGTCTCGCCGACAACTATATACATTCATCGGGGTAACTAAAAGGGTTCGCTATGAACTCTTGGCGACGGGTGTTAGTCTTGCCGATTATCGGATGTCTTCGGTATGACTCCTGGCAAAAGGTGGTCTTCGGCGTGACATGTTGAGCTCGCTATGATCTCTCAGCGATAGCGGTAAGTCTCACCGATAGTGAAACATATTGGTATGACTTGAAGGCATCGATATGATGGATTGGCGAAGAGTGATTGTCTCGCCGATATGGTAGTCTATTGTTGGTATGACTCTTGGCGACTGCTCGGTGTTCGGTATAACATGAAGGCATCGGTATGATCTCTTGGTGAAAGATGATAGTCTTGCCGATGGGAATACTCTTGTCTATGTGACATGTTGAGTTCGCTATGACCTCTCAGTGATAATGGTGAGTCTTGCCGGCTGTTGGGAATTTCAGAGTGATCTTTTGAACATCGGTATGATGTCTCATCGAATGGTGATTGTCTCGCCGATGAGAATGCTAAGGTCGATGTGACTTGGGAACTTCAGTATGATGTCTTGGCAAGAGCGACAAGTCTTAGCGATAACTTTCTGGACTCGGTATAGTGTCTTGCCGATAGTGAAGACTCTTAGTGATAATGACGAACAGGCTTTGTGGCATCGGGGAGACATGGTTAGTGTCTCACCGACATGCGACACAGATTGAATTCCCTTGACCGTTTGACTATCCTATGTGGTGTCTCCTGGACCAATCAGAGGAAGCAAAATTCAAATGGTTGGCGGTTGGATTTTTTCAATAGTTGCGACATTGGAGCTGAACTATATGCAAGGAAAAATCTACACAAGAGTGGAAACATCTACGATGTTGAGTTGAAGATTATTGTTTGACAGTTATGATCTTCAACCGATTCACAAAGCTGAATGAGAACAAATGCATATATGTATGCATTGGATGTTTTGAAGTAAAGATAAGAGCCGAATGAGAAAGTTGGCAAGAGCCGGTGAGAGCGATAGAGAGAGGGCCGAGAGGCTGGCTTGAGGCCGAAACAAAGGAAGTGATCAGATGCTACCAATTGTATCCAAAATGAACAAGATGTAATCTCTGAAAAGGCTATGAGCCTAAATTGTGTTGTAACTTTCTGTTGCTGAATAATACAATGGCTCGATCTTTGGAGTGTGGGGTTTTTTTTATCTAAGAGGACTTTCCCCACGTAAATCTTTGTGTTCTGTATTCTATCTTATCTTTCATCTGTATTGATTCTATTTCTAGAATCTATTATTGCTTGCTGTTGAATTTACATGTGCTTCTCTCAGAAAGATCAATGTGGGAAATATCTGTGTCTGTTTCCACTTTAGGACATAGTAGTATGTGTCTTTGAGGCAACCTAATCAAAATTAAAGTTACCAAAGGCACTACTATTCTTGGAGGTTTCTCTGAGATGCCCCCCTATTTTCTTTACAAAAATGAAGATTATAATTGTGAAGAACATGTGGCTCAACAATAACTTGCTAATTTAGCTAATATTGGAAGTACTACATAATTGAAAAATATGATTCATAACTTGCTCATTAACAAACCATTTGTGTTAGAGATCTTACAAGTCATCAACGTGAAGGTTTCTCTTCCTAGCTATTTGAATAGTGCATCTACCATCCCTCCTCCATCCAAGGTCATGCCTTCTTCTACCATTATCCCTTCTTGTGGTGTATCGTCCTCTACTTTCCATGTGATTTTGTTCTACAATGTGGCCTACCTCCTAATTTTAATCCTCTCACCATAACCACATCCCATAAATAATTTTTCACAACCACCTCTCCTTCTCAACCCAGTACCACTACACTTAGCACCTCCATAATACCTACCTCTTACATAGCTCCTACATCTTCCATTACTCCTAACAAATCCATTATCCCACCAGTGCTATCCCTACTTGGACCACTACCTCTTAATCCATTATAGTTATTCCACATTTTGTTTGTCCTTCTCTCCCTATCTACTCACCTCATTACATTTATTTATCTATTCCTATTGACACCTAAAATCTATCTCTACATTTTAACCTAACATCACCTACATTCTATCCCTAATCCCACATCACTCCCACACAAATAAATTATTTATTTAATTAGCTTAACCATCTCCTCGTAGGTAATTAAATAAATTATATTTATTTAATTAGCTTTCTCAACATTAGTTTTTTATTAACGATAAACAGGCTTTGAAGGGTACCTAAAATCCTAAACAAAAAAGAAAGTGGCAATAAAGATAAAACAGTAAACTACCCACCCAATAGCACAAAAAACCAGCTGATTAACAAACCATCAACAAACCATTAGTAGAAAAAAATAACCAATACAAAAAACAAAAAGACACTCCCCACGACCATTAAAGCAGTTCCTTAAGCATTTTTTCCAAATCCAAATCCTTAGACACCAGCCTGTCATACATCTCCATGATTTCCTCAACATCTCGAGCAGGGTCCTTTTTACCTTTCTTTGTTTTTCTCTGAGTACGCACACTTGGACCAACCTCCAAATTAGTAACATGCACATCCATCCTAGCATCCTCCCCGTGTTCCATAGCTGCATGGTCATCAAACAATCCCTTCCTAGTCAATTCCTTTGCCTTCTGATTGAGGAAAATCATACCTTCAGTCGAGGCCTCCAACTTCTCTTTGCTAATGTTTATGATTGTGTCCAAATCCCTACAAATCTGTCTATTTTATCTTTCCAAAAAAGCCACCCTCAGACCATAATCACTCTTCAAACTAGTAAGCTCATCCACCACTCAACCCACACTGGCATTTAAATATCTGGTAAGCCCAAAAATAGATTCCTTCTCCTTAAGATTGTGTAGAGTAGAAATGTTACAACGGGCAATGGTGTCATGCTTTGTTGTGGAGGTCATGCACCTCTTGGACAAGCCACATAAGCAGATTAAAAGAAATATCTGCCCCTTCTTTAACCAGCCCTGACGCCTAAGAAAAATCCATTGCTCCCCAAAACACACCCCTGCCTTGGTGTGAACCAACTAGAGGATCCTCCTCATGCACACCTTTAGAGAAAAGCTTAGCCTTTCCCCTATCCTTGGACGCAGACATCTGAGCAAAGTCTTTCAGATTGACCACTGAATTCCTCTTACCAGCCATAGGGGACCCACCAATCCTAGAGTCATCACCTTGAATATTCCCTGCCACCTCTTGAAATTTATCATCCACAACCTTTGCACAACCCTTAGACCTCTTACCAGCAGAACCCTCAACAACACCCTCCATCACCTTCAACTTGTGTTTATCACATAGGTTAGCCTTGGAAGTTGAAGGCTTAACACCACTCGTCGATGGTATATAATCCAGATCGGTAGCATAGCCATTGGACCAACCCTCTGACTCCTCCAACTTTGTACCCTCTGAATCCTAAATTTCTTCAATCCTACATTTCACACTTCCTTTTCCCTTCTTCTTAGGAACAAGGGACCGAGGGGTTCTAACAATACAATTTCCTTTGATAAACTCAATAATAAGTAACATCAAACCTTCATGCAAAAAGGGATTTCTAGGGTTTTTCCTAAAATTCGAAATACCCTCTTCCAAAGACAGCAACAAGTAAAAAGAGAAAGACACCAGCTTACCATGGAAAAAGTGGTTGAGCAACACAAAGTGATGACCATATAGCGTCATATATCTGCCATCAAGAGTGAAGTAATGCATCAATGCCACCGCAACCTCCTGCCAAATTGGTTTAATCTTGGTTCTATCATAGCCCCCGCAGTCCAAACGAACCATTTTATCCCTTTCTCTATCACAAAGAAAATTTTGTCTGGTCAACTGTGAAATGTTCTTATCCCTGTAAAATTTTCTACCTTCCATTGACATACCCATGACCTCAACAATAAAATATTCATTAATGGTAGTATCCCTACCAAACATACTCAGCACACGACCATGCCAAGCGTCGAAAAAATCCTTGGACACAGAGGACTTAAAGCCATTCAATCTCTCCATGAAGGGAGTAACACCACCTCTCTGCAAGATTTCCCAAAAATCGACATTGTCTCTAGTTTCATCACAAGGAAAAGGCTTCGTTCGACACCTATCCCCACCCATCATCGAATTACCAGCAAAAGGAAAGCACAACCGAAAAAAGCTAGTAGCACTTGCCAGAAAAACACCCAGAAAGCGTGTGAGGCTATCAAGGGTAGTACCAATGGAAATGCTTGCTCAACATTAGTTAATTAAATGCATTTATTTAATTTTTTAAGCTAATTATATTTATTTATATATTATCTTTAAGATAACTGAACAATGTAATTTGGGGAAAGCAAACAGTATGAACTATGAATTATATTGATTAATTTTGTACAATATTATATGATGATGTCTTTGTTTAGTAGTATTAGAACTAAATTTTATTGAACATATTCTTAATTTTGAAAGTTGGTATTTTTAGTATTTAGCTTGTAATTAGGGGTAAAGGATTTATTTGATTACATGATGCATGCTAACCTCTTAAGCAAAAAACTCTGATGTGGGAAATATCATGTGAACTAAGGAAAGGGTACTACAGTTGTATGGGTTGTTGTATGATTATGTACTAAATAGAAGGTAATTTATCATTTAATTTGGTATTATTGAGATTTAATTAAGTGAAAACAATTGCAATCATACTATATAGCATCTCCTTTGATCATTAAGATCATAGTTAATTTAAGTGGCAAGTGTCAATATTAGCTAGAATAAGACTATTGTAAGAATATGGGGTTATACCATAAGGTAAAGAGAATCAAAAGATTAAGAATATTATTATTATGTGTGTGTCTTCATACCCTGGTCCACTAGATATAGTTTTTTCATTCATCTAGAGTATGACTCAATTATTAATCATGCTTAGGGAAAATTCATAAAGTTATTATGATATGTCTTATTAGTTCTAGAGGGTTTTTATGTAGCCTTGTTGATGCATAAATTTTTTTGACTAAGAAGGATGTCCTAATTTATCATATGATTATGATATATGATGTTATTGAGCCATATTATAATAGGACATCAATTGGATTCATACAAGGTCTTTCAATAGTTTCTGCACTATGAAGATATTTTGACTACTAAATTGTCAGGTGCTTAGAGATGACTAGATTATTTATGTTATATTTCTATATATGGATTTGATTTTAGTAATGATAGTAAGTATCAATATGAAGTTAGGTGGAAACAAAACTAGACTTATTTGATAGACTTGATATAAGGTGGGTATTAATATCAATTGACCTAAATGTATATGCATATTCAACCCAATATTTTATTAGCATCAACATGGGATGATAGATAATTATTGTATAAATACAATCTTTCATACATAGTAGAAAATATGGAAGGGGTTGTGGAGATCTAGTTTGATTCTCTATTTATCCTAAGGGGTTTGTGCAAAAATAATGAACCACTACTCACCTTGGTTTTGTATGCATTATGAGTTTTATGAAGTGGTTGCAATACAATTGTTTCTTGTTGCTAAGTAATAAACCTAGTATATGCATCAATTAGATGATCCTATAAGGCATTTTGATAGGTTCTTGTTGAACTGTGGATAATAATGGGGTGATGTTTAATTGAGGTCTTCATGTCGTTGATTGAAATTTCTATAGGACAATTTTGCACAAAGTTCCACGCATCTTGTTAAGAATTCTTAATTGATGGGAATCCTTATAAGAAACTTGGTTGGGGTATGAAATAATAATCCAAGAATTTGGTGTTTTGTGATTAATCAATAAACTTAATCAATTGTGGTTTGATTTGGAATGGGTATTAGCAAATAGTCGATTGTGACATTGTTTGATCGTAAACTTGTGTATGGCTTTCCTTCTATTGTATTATTTCTACCTCACTTCCCCGAGGGAAAATTTACTTGAGTGGTTATGAAAACTTGAGTTTAGGAACCAATGTCCCTTGAGAGATTAAGGTGAAAATAATTGCAAGTGACGCTGGTCCCATTTGGAAGCGGGCATGTAGGTAGTCCTTGGGTGATGAGTGCCCCTTGGTACAAGTCAATATGGGAGGGTTTAGGGAATATCTCCAAGATTGGGGTTGTTTTTAAGCATTCAATCATCTATTTATCTTGAGCAGGATTTGTTTAGAAGTTGGAATATGTATTGAATTGTTGGGAACTCATCCTTTCAATTGATATATCCCCACTATATAGGTCTGAGCTAAAAAAAAGGTAACCCATCATTATCAAGATTATCTACTTGAAGGTTTTGTGGTGTTTGGATTTCTAAAATATACTTTAATCTTGGATAAAATTTTAGAGTTTCTATCATTATGGTCTATCTTGATGTGAATATGTGAGAATGCCTATAAACTTATATTTGAAGTAAAATAATAAGAGTTTGTGTGTTGGACATTATGGCCTTGTGTCTTGGTTCAGTGACAAGTATAGGAGGGTATAACTTAGTCTCAAGACCTAGTGAAGTCTATTCTTCCAAGAAATAAGAGCATGATAAACTCAGCCATGACTTGACTATGAACGAGTTATAGAAACTTACCAATTTGCATCTGTCATGTCCCCTTTCTAAAAATAGTAAGTTTAGGATCATCATTATCCCATCCTATTTTTTATGGGTTAATAGGATTTTCAAAGGGAAAAAAATTAATTTAATATTTCAAATTGTCTTAATATTTCTTATTTTAAAGGATAACAAAATATTAAATTTATTGTTCCAAGTTTCAAGGGGCATTGGGAATCTCTAAGAGCTAACTAGAATTTACTATACATCCTCATTGTGTATTCATTTTTTACCCATTTTGGTCAAAGAAAGGTCTCATTGATTCACCTCAACTCAACCCCCTATTGACACATGATAAGAGTTAGAAAATATTTACAAAATCAACTTTTTCAAAACGCAAGCACACTTTAGAAAAGTTGAAATATGGTTGTTTTAAGAGCAAGCCAAAATGCGCTCACATTATAATGCAAGAGTGTTTTGTCTTGCTCTAAAATGGTAAAAAAGGTAGGACACCTATGATCTAGGCCCACATGCTCTGTTATTCTCCCGCTTATACATGTGATTCGACAAAAAAACATTTTTTCATGTTGTTGGGGAAAGGACATCTAATTTTTACACATTCCACCACCTTTGCATCAACTTTCCACCACCTTTTTTTGGTTTTCCAACTTAGGAAGGAGGAAATAACAGAGTTTTAACATCAAATTTGATTATATGAACTCAAATTTTCATGTTTGTAGTGTTGCAATGTTAATTATGATTGAATTGTTATAATTTAATATTATACATTGGATAATTCTATAGTTTTTAGTAATTCTCTTAGAGTTATATAGAATTGAACATTGAAAGGGAAATAAGTTTGTGAAAATCTCAAATTGTTGAGTACTTTGATGCAAGAAAAAAAACTACACATAATTGGGTAGTTTCTCCAATCGAATCTCTGATTTTAAGGTATGCCAAGTCTTTATACATGTTCTTTTTATTTTCCTTCATTCTCTTATGTTTCTTTATCACTTCTTATCATACATGCTTAATACAATGTTTTGATTTTGTTATCATGTTGATTTTGGGATTAGATTTTGTTAAGTATTAAAAATTATGAGTGTTCAACATACATAGCCTTAATCAAATGCATTAGATTTTTTCTAAGGGATTAGATTAGATTTTGTTAAAATTCATATTCCATGTATCCTATAAAATTTTAAGTGCTTTATGTTCCATTTGTAATTTTTCCATGCTTCTTGTGAAATCATGTCACATACTTCAATTTTTTCAAAATTATGGGGTTCACTTCAACTTGAAAATGAAACTAATCATTAGAAACTTGTTGGAAAACCCAGTTGGGAAACAACTTCAACTTCACCCCAAACTAGAAAAATTCACTTATAGATGACAAATAATCTACATGAAAATGTTGGTTAAGGTCTGATATGAAATGTGCAACCAACTTAACACCTTTTTATATGAAATTACATTCAAATTTGAGTAGTCAATGCTCACAAGCATCAAATAAAAATGTTGATAGGATTGGAAATAAGTGAATAAATCCTCAAATTCCAAAAAAAATTAAAAAATGAAGCCCTAGGGTATTGAAATTGTATGTATCTAAATTAGAGACCAACCTTCAAAATGTATTTATTTGATTTGCTACTTGCTGGAGAAGCTTAAATTGACTGATATGCACATTTTAAGACCTACAATATTCAAGTTTTGTTTGGAAACAACAAATGTATAGCTGCCATATGTTGTAGGAATCTCATGGTGAATATCTAGCAATTTTGGTGGCTAGAGATGAAAGGAAACATGCCACAAAGGCTGGAAAATGCCCCACAATTTCTCATATTTGATTTGGTACTGCCTTATGATGATAGAAAAAAATAATAAGAGATGGAAGATGGCAGCAATGAAGTCCTAAAAGGCTAGATCTAAATGATGAACCATTGAAAATGTTCGTAAATGTCCAAAAATGCCTCCAAATAGAAATAAATTTAGATTAAACTTGCCTAAATTGAAGTCAAACTCTCCTCCAAGGCTAGTGTACCCAATTGAATTTAAAGGTACCTTATTCATTTTAGGGTCAATGTTATTATTCTAAATATTTGTATTAGTAGGATGTGGTAAAGCAATATAATGAGAAACTTACACATTAAAATAAATAGATTTGATAAATAGAACCATAATGTGACATAACATTGGGAACCATAAAAAACCTACTAATGAATCTTATAGTATTAGAAAAAATGTTTCATACTTGGGGTTACCCTACATCAAAATGAAAGCACCCAACAAGCGTGACAACCAAGCCCCTAGACAGTTTGGCCCAAGGTGCCAAAGCCATATAAGGACATGGCATGACTAGTGGACCTGAATGGACTTTGTTGCCTTGTCCTCTATCTTTCTTAATTCTTCCTTTATGTTTGGAAGTGTTTTTAGCTTATGCTCCTTTAGAAACCCATTTTTTAAAGATAATGCACTTTTTTGTTTTTTTGTCAAACTTTATCAAAGTTGACACATCTTATGTTGGTTTGATCGATTTCCTCATGCTCTTTGTTTCCCTCTGCATGCCTTTTGTTGCCCCTCCTCATTCCTCTTTTGGACTATCATATATTGTTTGTATCGTAATTTCATGAAATTTTTGTAGGTTTGTGTAAGTTATTTATTTACTCTATAGTAATATGGTGGAACTGATATTTATCTCTTTTTCATGCTACAAATAAAATTCTTCATCATTCCAAGAAAATGATCAAGGATTAAACCAACACATGAAGAGAAAGAAGTTAATAATGCAAAGAAAAAAGAACATATGAGGAAACTTCATGAGAAGAGGAAATTGGACACGATAGAAGAAGACATGCCAATTGAAGAGGAACATGAACCATCAACGAGAGATATGGTATTGGGAGCACAAAGGGAGTGAATGCAAAACCTTCATGCAATAAGATATTTGAATCATGTAGTTGGAGACACGTCCTCTACCGCAAGTCAAGATGGAGGGACACCATCTACCAGATCTCAAGTTGAAATTACATCATCACTCACATGTGAAGAAGGAGGTATGCCATCATTCCAATCTCAACTTCAAGGTACATCATCTATTCCATCTCCAATCAAAGGTATGGTATCTATCCCATCTCATTTAAATATTGATGAAATTCCTAATGTTGAGGAAAATTTACCTTCGAGAACAACTCCTAGAATTTTGCGTAGAAAGCCTAAGTATTTGATTGATATTCATGAGAATATTTTTTAGCCAATGGAAGATAAGATTCCAAAATGTACTTGTAGAAGATATGCTTATAAAATTTGGAGAGTGTTCTTTGAAAAATTAAATGAGACTAGAAGATGTCAACTATTTGTTAAAATGATGAGAAATCTAAAGTATAGGTCCATTATGAAGATTCTTGGGTTGAGAACATCATAGGCTTGAAGTGAAAAATCTATTGTGAAGAATCTAATGAGTGCATATGAGAGTGTGGGTAACACCTCACACACAAAAGATAGTAATGCCGTGAAAATGTTTTTACATCAACAATAGTAAGTAATCAAATGAAGAAATCTTGTCTCATTAGAAAGACAAGTCAAGCATTAAGAATAAATAGATTTTTTTTATCAAGATCCATTGGAATGTGCCAAAGAAATGAGGACACCGATGACAATGAATTATGGGCATTATCAGGGAGACTACTGTTGGCATCCTACAATGATCTAACAACTAAGCCCTTATAGCTGTGATTTTGAGATTGGACATCTAAACTGAATAGCCATTCAATCATCACGAAGATGCATTTAACTTGTCAAACTAGGGACATGAACTTGAAATGGATCAGCACACTATGTGCACTAAGGATCCCAAGTAGCCATATTCATTCTACAACTAAGAGAAACATAATGTTGAAGGTAAATTGCTTAGAAGGAAATAACATAAGTACTGAACATCAACCAACAACTATGCTAAGCTTAAATGCATGACATAAATGAAAATATGAGCAAACAAACAGGAAACTACTCTATCTACTTTGGTTGTAGGAATAAAAATAGAATGGAATTCTAGTGGCTGCAGGAACAGTTAGTGCCAGATTCTTAATCAATTACTGAACATAAAGTAATAACTAAACTAAACTAAACTAAAGGACAAAATGCTCACCAAGTGGGCCCCCTTGGATGAGTATCCTCTAAAACTAATGTAAACTCAGATGCATGAACTTATAACTTCATCTTATTCATTGGAAAACATGAGTACAATGAAGCAGTGTAACTGTATTGCTGAAAACTAAGAATAAAAGTACATCATCAGATTGTGCAACCTCCTGGGAAGGAGCATCCAACTCTTATTTATAGGAAAAGAAGTGACTAACTAAGCAAGGCAGTCAACTCCATGAACTAGGAGGATGCCACTTTAGGGAAAGCAGAGAAAGTGGAGAGGTGGTTACACATGCATGAAATCTGGTCAGACATGCTTACCTCAATGCAGATTTAGCACAGTAGTAACACCTATATTCGCTCAACATCAATAAAGATCATTTACAAGGTGGTTACAACTCGGTTTTCATGAGGAATATCCTGCTGTCGACCTCTTTGAATGATTCCCTTCATTGAATTTTGCATGACCACTTTGTTAGCCGTTATGGTGAATGACCATCTAGCAAAATCTTCTCAATCTAATGGCCTCGAATCATATATGCATGGCAATATTAGTATGCATAATAATTGCATATCTATAACTATCTTAAAGAACATTCATTAATCCACATGTAGAATTAACACAGATAATCCATATAACATGTCAATGTCATTAAAGATTTGCAAAGATAAAATTAGTCCCAACGTCTATGGTTTCAAGGAAATATCAACATTCAAACATCAAGGTTCATGACAATTTCAACAAATAGATCATAAATTCTACCAAAATTAAACCATAAACTAGACTCATCATCCCCCCAACCTATGATTTTGCCGGTCCTCCAACAGGGGAAGGGTTGTTATTCTGCTTAGTCAAAGCCCTAAAATTTGCAACCACCAACTGTCCCACATAAGTGGTTGTGCATGAATCAGGATCATGTTGAAGGTAAATTGCTTAGAAGGAAATAACATAAGTATTTAACATCAACCAACAACTATGCTAAGCTGAAATGCATGACATAAATGAAAATATGAGCAAACAAACATGAAACTACTCTATCTGCTTTGGTTGTAGGAACAGTCACAGAATGGAATTCTAGTGGTTGTAGGAACAGTCAGTGCCAGATTCTTAATCAATTACTGAACAAAAAGTAGGGAGACTACTGTTGGCCTCCTACAATGATCTAACAGCTAAGTCCTTACAGCTGTGATTTTGAGATTGGACATCTAAACTGAATAGCCATTCAATCATCATGAAGATGCATTTAATTTGTCAAACCAGGGACGTGAACTTGAAATGGATCAGCACAGTATGTGCACTAAGGATCCCAAGTAGCCATATTCATTCTACAACTAAGAGAAACATAATGTTGAAGGTAAATTGCTTAGAAGGAAATAACATAAGTACTGAACATCAATCAACAACTATGCTAAGCTGAAATGCATGACATAAATGAAAATATGAGAAAACAAACATGAAACTACTCTATCTGCTTTGGTTGTAGAAACAGTCACATAATGGAATTCTAGTGGCTGTAGGAACAGTCAGTGCCAGATTCTTAATCAATTACTGAACAAAAAGTAATAACTAAACTAAACTAAAGGACAAAATGCTCACCAAGTGGGCCCCCTTGGATGAGTATCCTCTAAAACTAATGTAAACTCAGATGCACGAACTTATAAATTCATCTTATTCATTGGAAAACATGAGTACAATGGAGTAGTGTAACTGTATTGCTGAAAACTAAGAATAAAAGTACATCAGATTGTGCAACCTCCTGAGAAGGAGCATCCAACTCTTATTTATAGGAAAAGAAGTGACTAACTAAGCAAGGCAGTCAACTCCATGAACTGGGAGGACGCCACTTTAGGGAAAGCAGAGAAAGTGGAGAGGTGGTTACGCATGCATGAAATCTGGTCAGATGTGCTTGCCTCAACACAGATTTAGCACAGTAGTAACGCCTATATTCGCTCAACATCAATAAAGATAATTTACAAGGCGGTTACAACTCGGTTTGCATGAGGAATCTCCCGTCGTCAACCTCTTTGAATGATTCCCTTCGTTGAATTTTGCATGACCACTTTGTTAGCCATTATGGTGAATGACCATCTAGTGAAATATTCTCAATCTAATGGCCTCAAATCATATCTGCATGGCAATATTAGTATGCATAATAATTGCATATCTATAACTATCTTAAAGAACATTCATTAATCCACATGTAGAATTAACATAGATAATCCATATAACATGTCAATGTCATTAAATATTTGCAGAGATAAAATTAGGCCCAACATCTATGGTTTCAAGGAAATATCAACATTCAAACATCAAGGTTCATGAAAATTTCAACAAATAGATCATAAATTATACCAAAATTAAACCATAAACTAGACTCATCATCCCCCCAACCTATGGTTTTGTTGGTCCTCCAACAGGGGAAGGGTTGTTAGTCTACTTAGTCAAAGCCCTAAAATTTTGCAACCACCAACTGTCCCACATCAGTGGTTGTTGTGCGTGAATCAAGATACCAATAGAACCCTTGTTGTTTGTCCAATCGGTTCCATCTTTGTCTCTTTGCAACAATATCATAGTTGTAAAACTTGTAGTTTGGCACGAGCCACATTAGGATGGGTGGCTGAAAAGTCAGTGGAAGCCAAAATCGTCCTTTCGTCCTCCCAATCTGTATATATTTGTCAATTCTTTTAAGTGCTGCAACATAGTTCTATATAGAGTGGGGCTCAAATTTCTTTAGCTCATAAGTTAGGTTGTTCCATCTTTGTGATAGGCATCTCTTCATAGTTTCCTCTTTTGCTTTTGCCACCACCTCATATTCACTGTAAAATGCTTCTATCCAAGGCATAATCCTATTGCCATAGCTAGGTCTGAGAAGCATTCTGCGCCACTCCCTATAAATGTCCCTTGGATTTCTTGATTCAACCCTGATGGGCAGAGGGATGTTGGATTCCAATTGCTTATAAGCCCCATATTGTTGTCCCCAACTGATCTCATTTTGTACCCAGGAAATAAATGCCCTCAATTGAACATCCCCCACATATAACAGTGGATTCTAATCATGGTCTTGAGTCATAGCATAATTGTGCAAGTAAAATTCACACAAAAAAATCTTCATCTCATAGGAAGCAATCCGATAAGCATTGAAAAAATCAATAGGAGTCTCAATAGAAGGGTTCAAACCTGAGACAATCCTTTCCAACTTAAAAGAAAGATATTTCTCCTTCAAATGTAATGCATAGACCCTTGGAGGGGCCCTACATTCTACTATCTAGGGTACCAAGGTTGTCATATCACCCACCTTCTTCTTTAAAGTAGCAATTTCTGCATCCTTGTCTACAATCTCCCCATCTTTCTTTTGAATTTCCTTCTTCAACCTATGTTTCTCTTCTTTCCATTCCTCTTCTCTTCTTTGCATCTCTTTCCATAAATGAATAGCTACCATGTGCATTGAAAAAGAAGGGGGGTTATGTATTCCTACCAACATTTTTCCTGGCACTAATGCTTGCTCTTCATATAGTACCAGCTGCAGGGATTCATGTTGTTCAGCCAATTTTGGCTGCAGGGTCTCTTGTTCCTGTTCTTGCTCATGCTGCAGGATCTCTTGTTGAGAGAAATCCTAATTTTCCTCATACCCTTGATTCTCAACTTGTTCTACAATATCATCAATATTTTCCAGTGTTATGTTTGTTGCTTTCTCAAATATATCCTCTTCCTCTACATTCACCTACCCCGTTGGAGCTTTTGTGTCCCCCTGTGATGTTTCTCTAGACTTAGGGATTTCCTGTGGAGGCATGTCAAAGGTTGGCCCAACTGGTCTTGATTTCCTGGGAGGGATTTCACGTTTTTCTTTGGCTACAAGATGAATAGTGTCAGCCTTCTACTTCCTAGAGCTTGGTACTTCTTTTTCTATCGACTGCTTTTTGGCTTTTCCTTTTCTTATTTTCGCGTCTCTCTTTTGTGCCCTAGTTTTCATTAGGATGCCAAGTGGAACATCATCATCAGAATCTGGGGAGGAACTTTCTTTGTCTAAGTTCTCTGTCTCAGAAGAGCTAATTTCTATGGTTTGTTCTACTGCAGGAGGGTTTGTACTAGGGCCTGTGCCAGAGGTTGAAGCACCAGGAGTGGATTTAGCCACACTCAATCTCCTGCTAGACCTATGGGGTTGAGGTAAAACCATAGGTCACAAATTATCTGGTCTAATTTGATCAATATTTACGAATTCTTCCCAAGTCATCTTAGATACATCATGCAGAGACTTCTCAACTAACAATTTAATCAAACAATGGTGGGAAACGAAATTGTCCCTACCTTTTTGAGTCTCGACTGCCATGATTGAAAGACGGTGGTAAAACATGTTTGACACATTCATCCTCCTCCTGTGCCTCATGTGATTCAAGAGTTTAAAGTGCACAACATGTAGATTTGACTAGCGTCCTTCACAAGTGATATATTTTATGACATGAACAACTACTTGCTTCCATGGCTCGGGCAAAGAGGTTATTTTTACACCTTGTTTGTCCACACTCAATGGAGGGTCGCTAGGTTCTGTAAATTCATCCCTAGTTGACCTAGCATCTATAGAAGTAGGGCAATTTTCACCGTCAGTAGGAAACCCTATAACCTCTACAATTCTTTCTTCAGTAGCCAATACTTCCATCCCTTTAACCGTGGCTTTTCCCTCAAACAATGTCTGGGAAAATTCTAATGCAATGTCTTCATTAAAACCATTCAGCTTCATGAAATAGTCTAACCAGCCACAGTTTATGAATTCAACTTGTGAAGGTGCATCCTGTAGTAATATGTCATGAACAATGGGTTCATTCCTAATTAACCCGCCTCCCATTGTTTGCAATCAACAATCACTCTGAAAATTTTCCTTCCTGTAATACTGCCAAATTTCCAACGCCAATGTCACCTGAATTTTCCTTTTCTATTTTACCTTTTGGTGACCTAAGATTATGATAGGATCAATAATGGTAGTAAATGAATAATAAAGGATGGCTATGATGGAGAAAAATGGCAGCAACAGTTGGTGTCACCTCACACGTACGAGCCATCATCTTACTCAAAATTCAAATTGGCTCAATTTAAACTTGCTGACGTAGACCAGTATGGACCGACACGTGGGAAAAGTACTCACATATTCCCCCCCCCCCCCCAACCTAAATTTGAGCATGTGTCCTCACATGTGAGGTGGTAAGGATGATTTGACAGGGATAGGAAATAATGACATGCTATGGTGAATGTCCATATTAATTCACAACAATTAAATGAATGCACTAAAGACAATTAATAGATAGCAATTAATGCACACATTCTTGATTTTTGGAAGATTTGTTGCAAATATTGTGGAGAAAGTACCAGTCGCCTTTTAAGAAATAAGTTGAGCAATTAATGAAAATGAGGTGGAATGAGGTGAAGTGGAATGAAGTGAAGTGATGGAAGAGAGAGAAAGGTGGAGATGGACGGGGGGATGGGTGGATGGGTGAAGAAGTGGACTCCCACAGAAGTGGAAGTCTTTATTATGACAAGTACATACCTTAATTAGCTAGAAGAAGGGACACTAGGTCCACTTCCTTCGGCTGCAGGAAGCTCGAGTGTTGCATGTTGAGTGAATTGCTGCAAGAACACCTCTTTGGAAGTTGGCTTGTGATACAATTTGAGGTGATGACCATTGACAAGCAACTTAAATCTGACTGGGTCAATAGTAGTGAGTTGAACAACACCATTGGGGTATACTTCATTAACCTCATATGGTCCTAGCCACCTTGTCTACAATTTTCCTGCATTATCCTCTAATCTTAAATCATAGAGCAAGGCCCAATCTCATGGTTGGAATTTCTTGTCCTTGATGAATTTATCATGCCACCTGATTCTCTAATTTTGCACTACCTCTGTGTGATGCAAGGCTGCTCTCCTCATCTCATCCAAAGCATTCAACTACATGATTATTTCTCTTTGTGCCTCAGAGATATCCATCCCCAAGTTTACTACAGCCCTAAGAGTCTTATGTTCAAATTCAATGGGCATCATAGTTGTCTTTCCATACAACAACTCAAAAGGAGTGAAGCATGTAGTTGTCTTCCAGGTTGTCCTATAGGCCCGGATAGCTTCTGGAAACTTGTTTGCCCAATCCTTTTTATGAACAACCACTGTTTTGGTTAGGATGGCTTCAATCTCCCTGTTAGTCACCTCAACTTGGCCATTGGCCTGGGGGTGATAAGGAGTAGACTTCCTGTGTCTTATGTTGTACTCATTGACCAGTGTTGCAACAAGGGTTGATGTGAATTAAGCCCCTTGATCAATCACTATCTTTCTTGGAACTCCATACCTTGTGAAATAATCCTCATAAAGAAATTCAACAACCTTATTGTCTCTTGCACGCTTCATGGCCTTAACTTCTACCCACATAGTTACATAATCGGTGCAAACTAAGATATAAGACTTACCATTTGATGGAGGATCAATGGATCCCAAAAAATCTAGTCCCCATTTGTCAAATGGAGTGATTACTACCTGAGGGAAAAGTGACATCTCATCAAATTTGGTTGGTCTACCCATCCTCTAGCATCGATCACATTTTATTGTATACCTTCCAGCATCCTTGTGGAGTGTTGGCCAGTAATATCCTGTGTTCAAAATATTCATTGTTGTCCTCTTGGTTGCAAAATGTCCTCCACATGGTTCATTGTGGCATGCATGCAAAATGTCATATATCTCATCTTATCTCACACATCTCCTTGTGACATGGTCTGGTCCAGTATAAAACAAACATCCAACAATCCATGAAAAAGGGAAAGATTTTTCAATGAGCGCCCTTCTCTCTTTTGGAGAGAAGTGAGGAACTCTCCCTGTGACTAGATAATTAGCTATGTCAGTATACCAGGGTGTTTACACACTAATGGAAAATAAGTGCTCATTAGGGAAAGAGTCATCTATGGCTTGATTGTCTTCTGATTTAGTTAGCCTTGAAAGAAAATTTGTAACAACATTGGCCTTCCCTGGTTTATCCACAATGGTTATGTCAAACTCCTGCATCAACAATAACCATCTTGCCAACCTACCGGTGATTAGGGGTTTATTCATGAGATATCTAATGGCTGCATGATCAGTGTGCACAAATATTTGATAGCCTATTATGTAGTGCCTGAATTTGTTCAGGGCATAGATCACTGCCAACATTTCTTTTTCTGTCATTGTATAGTTGAATTCAACTCCTTGCAAGTTTTTGCTAACAAAATAAATGACATTTTCACTAGCTCCTTCTTTTTGTCCTAAAATTGCTCCTTTGGCGTAGTCTAATGCATCTGTATGGATGTGAAAAGGAAGCTCCCAATAAGGTCCTTTGAGTATAGGAGCATGAGTCAAAGTTGTCTTCAAATTAGAAATTTTTTTGTCACAGTCTTCTGTCCATTAAAATTCAGCACCTTTGGTGAGAAGAGTATACAATGGTGCTGCTATTTTGCTAAAATCCTTGATGAACCACCTATAATAGCCTGCATGTCCCAAGAAAATCCTAACATCTTTTTGTTTTGCAAGTGTGGGCAGATTTGTGATTACCTCAATTTTTGCAGGGTCTACTTGAATTCCTTTGTGAGAGATGTAGTGCCCAAGAACTACACCTTCCTACATCATCATGAAACACTTTTCACTATTTAGAGAGAGATTGTGATCTTCACATCTTTGTAGGACTCTCCTGATATTCTCCAATGCTTCATTGAAATCAGCACCATAGGTGGTGAAATCATCCATATAAATTTCCATGCAATCATGAGAAATGTCTAAAAATATGCTAATGATTGCCCTCTGAAAAAGTTGCAGGTGCATTGCATAAGCCAAATGGAAGTACTGAGTAGAAATAGGTTTCCCATGGACAGGTAAAGGTGGTCTTCTCTTGGTCCTCAAGTGCAATTTGGATCTGGTTATAGCCACTAAAGCCATCTAGAAAAGAAAAATATTGCTTTCTTGCAAGTGAGTCCAAAACTTGATCTATGAAGGGTAAAGGAAAATGGTCCTTTTTGGTGGAAACATTAAGTTCCCTATAATAAAAAAAACTTGCCATTTCCCTCCTTTCTTGGGCACAATCACTAATGGAGACACCCACTGGCTATCTGAAATGGGGTAGAGAAATCTTGCATCTAGCAATTTTTGTAGTTCTCCTTTTACAATTTCTTTTAGTGCAGGGTTGATTCTTCTTTGTGGTTGTCTAACTGGGGTGCAATCATCTCTAATATAAATTCTATGAGTGTAAAGCTTAGGGTCCAATCCCTTCATCTCATGATAGTCCCACACCAACACATGTTGGTGGGTCCTCAGTAAGTCTACCAACAACAAATGTTGTTCTTCATTCAATTTGCTGTTAATATTCATATATTTTCCTTTTGACACATGTACTTGTGTAGTTAACTGTATCATATTTTCTTTATTAACACATGGTACCTTGAGTTCATATGGAAGTAATGTATGGGACATACCTGTTGCTACAGGAAGCTCAACTGTAGGAAGAGTGGCTGCAGGAAGTGTGGCTACAGGAAGAGTGGCTGCAGGAAGTGCGTGTACAGGAAGAATGGCTGCAGGAAGAGTAGGCAAAAGTGTCCTAACTGGAACATCAGAATGAGAAGATGATGCTTCCTCCACTTCACAATGATTCTGAATGATGTTAGCCAATACTTCATCTTCATCTTGAAGCTGCATGAAAGAGCTTATGTCTAAAATCATAAGTTGCGCCACAAAATTAACTTCCTCAGACTCTTCACCAACATGTGGCCATATGAGATTATCCTCATCATGGGATGGCTGAGAAAGAGGATAAAGAGTAAGATTTTTGGTGCTCTTTCCATAAAAAATGGTCATGTATCCTATCCTGCATCCAATATATGCATCTATTGTTGCTAACCATGGCCTCCCAAGAATAATGGGATACCCACCTAGTGTGGCTTTAGGAGAGAGAATCATGAAATCTGTTGGGTACTCCCATGAGTCTAGAATTATCACAAGATCCTCTACTATACCATTAGGCTTAACAGTAGAACTATCAGCAAGCTGCAGGACAGTAGGAGTAGGTCTCATGCTTTCAACATTTAGTTGTTGCAAGATATCCTTAGTCATTACATTTATTGTTGCTCCCAAGTCAATCAAAGCATTCTTTATTTGGACCCCATTTATAACAACTCCTACCACAGGACTACCTGGGTCATTGTACTTAGGGACAGTCACTTTCCCAAACATGATGCGAACTAGTTGTCCCACCACATGAATCATAGTGGGGTCTTTCTTCTTTCTGCTAGTTTCTTAAGGCATGCTTCCTTGATTTCCTTGCCATAGATTGGAACATCTTTTATGGCCTGAAATAGGGGTATTTGGACACATATATGCTTCAGCTGATCTATAATGTTAAAATTTGTGTCCTCCTTTTCTTCCTTCTTCTTGGAAACTTCCAATCTGTGAGGAAATGGTGGTTCTTTTTCAATTTTCTTGACTGGTGTTTGCTACCAAAATTTGCACCCTAAACTGAACGACACAAGTTTCAGCAATCTTGGAGAAACATTGGATTCACTTCTATGTGGGACTGTTGGAATGAAGTGAAACCTCTGGGTTCTAGGCCGGCTCCTATTCAGATAAACATCTAAATGCACTTAAACTTGAAAGGAAAGGGGGTAGGAAGAAAACTAAACAATAAACAACTGAATACTTTAAAACCTTTCAAGGTGATACACCGAAAATATGATGATATCTTGTTTTAACAACACACAACAATGAAAATATGACAATACTAAGTGCATAGAACACAACTTTGGTATATGAGCCACTGCATAAAATGTTTTATAGACAGGTATTAAACTAGTTTCAGACTTTAACTTAGCAGGACAATATAAAATCCTCACAACTAATCAAGCCTAAACTAGATAAATTTTCACAATCTATAATCTATTCAGCTGTAAGATATTCACTTCAGACAAATTTCAAGACATAACATGTAGGATTAAAGTAAATCTTAGCATGAAACATCAAATTGAAAATAGGAAAAAATTATACAAGAGTGAACTCCAAGTAGGTCCCAAAAGCTCCTAAACTATCAAAAAATGACTGTGAGGAAGTCGTCAAAATGTCATGAGTTACAACTGCCAAAAAACACAAACTCTGGCATTGAAAGCCTCCAAAAGTATCTGTTACTGAATGTAGAAGAACTGACTGAAAAATGAGCTTCAAAACTCATAAGTACAACTCACAACCACTTAGGGTCGGATCCAAAAAAATAGCCCCCAAAATAGGACACTCCACTTTCTAAAAGAAAGTCAGATACATGGAAAAGTCTCCTCAAGTCATTAACCACCCTATGACTCAAAAAAACAACCTCTGAAAGCACTCCAACTAACCATAAAGGCATCCAAACTGTCTGAGAGAAGTCAAATTCGACCCCTGAATCTTCTCTAACATCCCTAGATACCCTCCTAATGTTTGCAAACTGTAAACAATCTCCCAATATCCTTTCAAAAGGCATTAGATTTTAACAACTCTCATAAAAGCAAGCAAGGGTACGCATCTTATCCTTGCACAATAATAGACACATGATTTAAATGATTTATGAAGTCATCATCAAAATCATGAGCTTTACATTCATACTCTAATGCAAGAATAGAAGGGTATAGTGTATTTATTGTTTACAAGGTCGAAGTGGCAAATAAGTCATAATACTTAAGGCATATTAGTAATTCTTTTATTCAAAACAAAAATAAAAATGCAATAAAGCATCGAAATTAATTAGCCATTAGGGTAAAACCCTAAAAGACAAAAATGCGAAACAAGCAAAGGCATTTTCACTTTGTTTTCTGGAATCATTTGGATGAAGCTAAGTCCGCCGCCATTGGGAAAACCCTAGCTGAGCTTTAAAGCTTGAAATCTTTGCTTCTTCACCATTTTCTTTGCAGATTTTGAAGATATAAAACGGGGCAAGTCTAATCTTGTCTTCAAATGTCTTTTCCTATGTATTTCAAAGGCTGTTATAAACTTTTTAGCCTCTGAGGCCACAACTTCTGCATCTCTTTCTTATTTCTTACTCACCCATTCCATTCCTCTGTGTTCCTTTCTGTGCATTCAACGGCCATATATGCCTCTGTATGGAGTTTTGAAAGCTTGAAAACGACAGTTTTGAGGGTATTTCAAACATCGATCTATGAGTGAACTCCCTGCTCATAGTCTTTAAATTGCTTTCATCAAGATAAAAATGTTGTATTCAAATTTTGTTTGCAAAGAACATGAGCATATTTTGAATAAAGTGTTTTCTTGAGCAAAAAAATACGAGCACTTTTAATTTCCAGAGCCACAGCCATATTTTTTGTTTCAGATATCTGAAGCTTTCATGTGCATTTTTCTGTGTAAACTTCATTTTGATTCTTTTAAATGGTTGCAGCCATACTAATCCTCTTTGCTCCTATGGGCACGGCCATATATATCTATAGATTATTCTTGGTTTTCTGGCGTGACTTTTGATCTTTTCTGTAACTTCTTAAATCATTCATAGCCAAGAGTTTGGCTGTTTACAAACATAATGCACTATAAACTACTGACTGTATATTACTCTACCGGTCATAGCTTATTTTTCTTTTTAAAAAAAAACTGTCACAATATTCTATTATAGTTCAGCCATCCATGACTGCATCTATGACATACCTGTTAGATTGTTGTCCTTTAGCTGATAGTTCTCCGTTCATTGATCATAGCTTTTCTTTTGTATAAAATTGTGCCTTCATGTAAAGACTATAACAATCCCTAAGATTTGACTTGACTGTTATAAAAAATTTCTACATAGAAATGAAATGTTGTTTTAAAATGCTATCTATAGGTATTATTGCATTTCCTTTACCATTTATTCTCACTTGATAATAAAAAACTCCACTAATATGCAAACCTTGAACTCTCTCCATTATCTTGCTCTATGATTGCATGGTTGCACATACAATATCACTAATGATACCATGATATAAAACAATCATCCCTATTTCTTGCCCTATGCACTCAAGGATAGCTATTGACTATGGAAATCATAGATCTTTGACATGATAGATCACTGTTCACTTAAATTTTCAATGCAATCTGAGAGTAAAATTAACTTATAGCACTGATATTATTCAAACTTGCATATCATTACTATGAGCTGGGCTCAACCCTTGTGGGAGCCGCATTTGTCTCCACTCATTTGATATGAAAATAACTGCACATGGAACAAACAAGTTAGGAAAAATGATTGTCTTTTGTGTGTACATTGACCAAATGGTTATCCTAAACACCTAAGGCATTCATTGATCTTCTGATGCACATGGAGATAAATTGATACATGGATAGGTGGATAATATAAATGATCATGTATGGTTATAAATTTTCATTGCTTAGAGTATAAATCTAACACATTGCTTTGACTGCTGTAGGAACAAGAGAGCATAGAAACTAGGAAGGACAAGCAACAAGAACAACAGTGAAGCGAGACAAACATCAACCAATCATTCAGGCAATGACTGGTCATCTCTTCTACATGCTTATTTATTTTCCTTCATTTATTCATGTATTGATTTATCTTTATTTGTATCAAATAAAAGTCAGTCTCACGGCTTGCTGTGTGAGACACATGTATCTTATCACATTCAATAAAGATTACATTTTCAGAAATATGTGAATCTTTCTCTATTACATGCATGTGTATGAATGTAATGGTCTGTATTTGTAATCTTTTCATATTTTTCATTTATACATTTGAATGTGATGAAGAAGGATAATAAAATATACCTTATTTTCTCCAGTTCAAAACAAATTCTACCCTTTTGAACCAATGAGTGAAAAATGGGTAACAACTGGGACTAGTTCAAGATTTTTAGGTGCACTAGGTTGAATGGGGGTATTTTGAGGCTCCTCTTCTTCCACAGGAAGCTCAGTGATAATGGGTGTGGAAGGAGTTGGTATAGTAGTTCCTGAACGCAAGTGGATGTCACTCACACTCATAGCATATGTAGGGAATTGATTTGAATCAACAAAGTATATAGGTTGCTGTCGTGGTTTGTTATTTGGATTGGGTGTGGGATGAGCTAGTTTAGGTGGATTTGAGCTTGAATTAGTAGGAGGCATTATATCAGGTTGTTGGGGCTGAGAAGGTGGCTGCATGTAGCTATTTGGCTGGTTTAGCCATTGTTGTCCTCCCCTCCATTGATTTGTTTGCTGCCAATTTCCTTGAAACTGCTGCCAATTCCCCCAAGGTTGGTGCCATTGGGGTGGAGAGTTTTGATGATTAGGCCAGGTATTTGGAGGGTTACTCCAAGGTTGTGGTGGATATCCTCCATAGTTGTATGGATATGGGGGCTGCCATTGGTTACCAGATGAATAAGAATTGAAATATGGCCCAACAAAAGAGAGTGGATTTGGTGGAATACCTTGTCTTGGAGCCCAAGGCCTCCTTTGTGCAACATAGTAGACTTGATCTTCTTCAACTTGAATTGACTTGAACTCGGGTGAAATCTCCTTGCTTTCAATATTAGCTACCATCTTGCATTTGCAGCCCTTCTTCTTTTGTCTGCAATGGGGGAAATACTCTGCCAATGTTGCCTCTGCCTCCTCTTGTTTCTTCTTGGCCTGAAGTGCATCCAGCTAAGTAGCTAGATTGTTTATAATGTCTTGCTTGAAGTCTTCCAGCAAATGAGTAATCTCCATTCTTGAAACTCCACTAGTAGATGACTTACTCATGGAAGATTCGTAAGCTCTCCTTTTCTTTGAAGTTGCCCTAGAGTAGTTCTGGCATATCTTCTTGATATCCTCCCAAGGAACTTGGGAGATATCTCCTCCTCCCATCAGGTCCAAAGCATTAGTGCAGCTGTCATTAGTTCCTCTCAGGAAAAGTAGCTTTTGTGAGTCTTCATTAAGTGTATGATGTGGACATTTTTGTAGGAAAAACAAAAACCTTGCAATGTAATCCTCCAGGCTCTCATCTTCCTTTTGTTGCATCCTAAAAATGCCACCTCCTCTCATGTCACTGCCTTTGCAATACTCCTTGTATTTCTCAAGGAATTTTGTCTTCATGTCATCCCATGTCTCCATAGTATCTCTGCCTAAGCTCATGAACCATCTTAATGCAGCTTCTTTCAGAGTGGTAGGAAATAGCTTAAGCCTATGGGAATAAGTGGTATAGTCATAACTTCTGCAGAGTATATCAAACTCGAACAAGAAGGTATCAGGATCTTCTGTGACAAGTCCATAAAACTTGGGAAGGACTGAAGCAGGGATATTTTTGAGGTTATCTACTTCATTTTGATGAGCAATGGGGAAAAGAAAAGCTAGTTGGTTAGGTCTATTTCTATTTACATCACCCATGCCTGCTTGATGTAGTTCCAAAGAAAAGGGATTCTCAAGCTGATTTTGGTCTTCAAAGGAAACTTCAGAGCTAGTCAGATCAAAAAATGCATTAGCAAAGGGGTGTGGATCTTCTTCTTCTTCTCTTGGTAGGTTCTGATATTCAACTAGCTGGAATGGATCGGGATTGTTAGGAATGAATCTCCCATAAGCATCTCTTTTCCTTCCTTTATGCATGCGGTATCAACTCACTATCAGCCGACTCACACAAAGAATTGGTAAAGAATAAGGGGGGTCATTACTTCCTAAATGAGGGGTATACTAAGAAAAACTTTTAAAAATACTACAACAAGAAAATTATCAATGACTCCAAGGAACTCCGTAGTTTGACACCATCCCTGGCAATGGCACCAAAAATGTTGGCCTCCTACAATGATCTAACAGGTAATCCCTTACAACTGTGATTCAAAGATTGGGCATCTAAACTGAATAGCCATTCAATCATCATGAAGGTGCATTTAACTTGTCAACCCAGGGACGTGAACTTGAAATGGGCTAGCATAGTATGTGCACTAAGGATCCCAAGTAGCCATATTCATTCTACAACTAAGAAAAAGATAATGCTGAAGGTAAATTACTTAGAAGGAAATAACATAATTACTAAACATCAACCAACAACTATGCTAAGATGAAATGCATGACAAATGAAAATCTGAGCAAACAAACAGGGGACTACTCTGTCTGCTTTGGCTGTAGGAACAGTCACAGAATAAAATTCTAGTGGCTGCAGGAATAGTCAGTGCCAGATTCTTAACTAATTATTGAACAAAAAATAATAACTAAACTAAACTAAACTAAAGGATGGAATGCTCACCAAGTGGCCCCCCTTGGCTGAGTATCCTCTAAAACTAATGTAATCTCAGATGCACAGACTTATAACTTCATCTTATTCATTGGAAAACATGAGTACAATGGAGCAGTGTAATTGTATTACTAAAAACTAAGAATGCAAGTACATCATCAGATCGTGCAACCTCCTGAGAAGGAGCATCCAACTCTTATTTATAGGAAAAGAAGTGACTAACTAAGCAAGGTGGTCAACTCCACGAACTGGGAGGATGCCACTTTAGGGAAAGCATAGAAAGTGGAGAGGCAGTTACGTATGCATGGAATATGGTCAGACGTGCTTGCCTCAATGTAGATTTAGCACAATAGTAATGCCTATATTCACTCAACATCAATAAAGATCATTTACAAGGCGGTTACAACTCAGTTTGCATGAGGAATCTCCCGTCGTCGACCTCTTTGAATGATTCCCTTCGTTGACCTTTGCATGATCACTTTGTTAGCCATTACGGTGAATGACCAGCTAGTGGAATCTTCTCAATCTAGTGGCCTTGAATCATATTTGCATGGCAATATTAGTATGCACAATAATCACATATCTATAACTATCTTAAAGAACATTCATTAATCCACATGTAGAATTAACACAGATAGTCCATATAACATGTCAATGTCATTAAATATTTGCATAGATAAAATTAGGCCCAATGTCTATGGTTTCGAGGAAATATCAACATTCAAACATCAAGGTTCATGACAATTTCAACAAATAGATCCTAAATTCTACCAAAATTAAACTATAAACTAGACTCATCAACTACCATGAAAAGATAAACCAATTGTTGAAGCATTGATATCACTAATTGAAGAATTTTGGAAGAATAACACAAGGGTATCTTTGAATCAAAGGGATGCGATAAGAAGGAGAATTGGTAGTTGAAACAGTGAGCCACATCCAAAGAATTTTTCGGATATGACTCAAATGCAATTTTTTGGTAAATTTCTAGAGATATATTCTCAAGTTAAAAAAATTCAAAGATAATTTAAAATGTTAAAACCTTTCTATGTCAAAATAAATCACACACACACTACTTGTTTTGATTATATGGGAAAAATAGGTTTTGAAGGGACTTGAAAACCTTTACATCACATTACACCAAAATGCTTCTATGAAAGATAAAACACATTAAAGCATAAGCAGCAGCCAAGAGTAAAAAACAACCAAAAAAATAGTGACCCAACAACAAGAAAGCAAAAATAATTTTATTTTCACAAAGACACAAAAATCACTTCATATTCTTCTTGGTATTAGCCACCTCAATCTCCTAATTATAGTGCAAGTTAACCATATCCATCAACTCTTGTTTTTCTTCTTCAAACGTCTTCCTTAGGCTCCCCCTTTTTCTAGTGCTCAAGCCTTTAGCCTCCTCTTTGATAGTCTTCTTCCCCTTCCCCTTGGAAGTTTGGTCCTTCTCAAGCATGTCTACAAAGTACATTTGATCCTCACAGAGCTGACTGATCTTTCCAAATAGAACCTTGAGAGATTCTGCACTATTCTTTACAGAACTATGGCTAATCTGCAGTAGCTTCTTGATTTTCTCATTCATTTCCTTGATCTTTTCCTCCATTACACTAAGGTAGCTTTCACACTAGGCTTTGAAATTAGAAAATGAGCATTCCAAATCCACCAACCTCTTAATGAGTAGGTATAAGGAATATCCCTTCAGTTGGTTAGAAATGTTCTCCTTCAAGCCCCTAATTTTAATGTTGACCTTGTTGAATTCCTGCAACACCCATTTAGCAAGTTTAAAGGTGCAAGTAGCACTAGACCAAGCCATATCCAAAATAGCTCATACATGTTAGTATTATCATCACTAAAATAAGAAAAATCCTCAGACAAAGGATTAATATTTAAAGGCTTCGGCTTTCCAAGGTTTGGGTTCACACACGCATCCTCCTACACAACCCTCTCCCCCTAGGCCTCCTCACTGCCCAAATCCCCATCACCGTCCACATGTGGGGAGGTCTACTGCACAAGGGAATCCTCAATATCAACAACAGTATCAACACTGACCTTTACCTGTTCCCTGTTCCAAAACTACATTCTTACCCTTTGCACCACCTTTAGACCCCGACCTTTGTATTTTAGCAAGCCTTTGGGAAGCCCTCCAAGGAAGCCCCTCATCCACATTGTCCCTTAACTGAATGGAATACTCCTCCTCTTCCTTACTAGACACAACAAAACCCTACCCATGAAGTTCAACATTCTTCTTGGATGAACAACGGTGAGACCCACTTGAACTTAGTTCAGTTTCTTCTCCACTAGATAGGGACCCACAACAATCTAACTTTTGCAAAACAAGCTTCTTGGTGGGTCCCTTCTTCTTCAAATTCCATTTTTTCCTTTTCTTAGAAGGGGAAGCCACGGGGGACAAGGAAACACCCATACTATTATCCTCTTCCACCTTCCATTTTTCATCACAATTAGCACTTGTCTTCGAACCAGAAGAAAAAGAGTCTTCACTAATGGCCTTTTCTTTACTCTTAACTGACTTAGCTAGGGTATGAGCTCTCACATGCTCCATGATGAGAAAAATGAGGCCTTCATGAAGAATAGGGGACCTACGATTCTTTAGGTGGGCATAAACCTAGACTTCTAGGGAAGAAAGAAGAAAAAACAAAAATGACACATGCAACCCATGTCTGAAATGGTTTAGTAGAGTAAAATGATGCCCTATAATAGCAGTAAACCAACCATCAAGAGTAACATATTGCATTAACACTTCTACCACATTGGCCTAGATTCACTTAAGGGATAGTCATTCATATCCCCACGAGGGAAACTTCACCAGTTTATCTCTTTTATTATCTTTAAAGAACTAATCCATAGCATCTTTGTTACTCTTCCTCTCTTTGTAAAATTTTCATCCATTCATTAGCAACCTAGTAATGAATGCAATAAAGTATTCATTGATGATGTACTCCACACCATTTACCTTTAAACATCTATTGTTTGAGCAGTGAACAAACTTCACAAAGGCTTTAGGGTCATGGCCATGAAGCTTTTCCAAATAGGGCGTGATATGCCCATGTCTTAGAATCCTCCAAATTTTGCATTTGTTTCTCCACTTATCGCAGGATAGGGGCTCAATCTTGCTCCTATCTACACCCATTTCAATTTCAAGCATTAATAGATACCAGAGCTAAACCACACTTACAAGAATACAACTGAGTATGGGAATGGGAAAAAAACAACCCATAAAACATGTGGTAATCAAGAGGGCGATAATTACTTGATCACCCTAAATAACAAGCCCAAATCTAGCTATCATCTCGCAACAAAAGCTTAGCCTTTTTGGGAAGGAAAGAGTACTCCTCTCACACCTTGAAATTATTAAGGCTGATAGCCTCGTTAGCAAAAAAATAAGCAAGGGAATTACCTTCCCTATAGGTATGAGTGACACGGTTCGACTCATCAGAATATCTCAACATCATGATAGAATCAACAATAAATTGCTTGATTGTCTAGCTTAGATTTTGATTGCCAAGCAAGTAGTTAACAATGTTAAGGGAGTCCCCCCGAACCTTTAGAAATACCCCTATCTATCGTATATTTGATGCTTATGTAAGCAGCTTCAACCTCAGTGTGGTGATTAGTCTAGTTTCCCAATGGGAGTGCCACCGCACCTAAGAACCTACCATCTTCATTCCTCAACACCCCCCATAATTTGCAGGCACAAGATTTCCCTTGGTCACCCTGTCAAAGTTAACTTTGACCCACCCCAGGGGTGGGCACTTCCACTTAGTATTTTCTCTAGAATTATTACTATATTTAGCTAAACTAGAAGGAAGAGTAATGAACTTCCAATTAGTAACAACCAAAATATCATAGCCAATCAGAGAGGAAGACAAAGCACCCTAGGGAGAGTTTAGAAACTGAAGAGAAAAGTTCTCAACAATATCCCTTCAAATTTTGAGAAAGAAAATATCCTCTTTTAGTTTAGTGTCCCAAAAAATTCTTTTGTTTCTTTCTTTCCATAAGCCCCAAGCAATATGAGGAGCCATGAGTGCCCAAAGCATTTGAAGAGAGGGGGTAGATGAAGGACACTTCCATTAATCAACAAAACCATTCAAAGAATAAAGAAAAACCTAGTCTAGGTTCTAAAGAGAAAGGAACTTTCTCCAAATGAGGGAGGAAAAATTGCACCCAAGAAGGAGATGAAAAGCACTTTCTGCATCACACTCTAGAGCACACATCTATTAGGAACACAAAATACCCTTCTACAAAGGTTATCTTGAATCAGAACCTTACTTTGCATCAAAAGCCAGTAAAATATATTCACCTTAGGGATTAGCATCTTGTTCCACAGATTCCCCCAAAAAGGATAGGGGTTAGACTTTACCAAAGAATTGCTAAAAGCTGAAGAAACAAAAAAGTGGGGCCCAAATTACACAATCAGATTTTGGGAATTGAGGAACACAAATATGAGCAAGGAAATTCTGAAGCATAATCAACAAAGGGTCCCAATTTTGTAGATCTTTCTAGGAGCCATTATGAATATAATCCGCGACCATAAAACCAAAATTATGCTTACAAAAATTCAACTAGAGGAGGCGCCCAGGGCAGATTCAACAACAAACCACCATCACACCACACATCCTCCCAAAACAAAACCCTGGTAACATCACCCGACAACCACTTAACACCATTAGAAATGAGATTCGTGCAAGGCATGATATTCTTCTAGAAGTAGGAGCCCATAGTAATGGAGTCAGCTTGAAGGAAGTACCAAACTCTCCCCACCCCAAACAAATATTTGTTCTTGACCAAAGAGGACCAACCAACCTCACCATTGAGGAGCCTCTAGATGTTCTTTGAGAGAAGGGCCTTGTTAAAATATCAGATGTTTCTCAAGCCAAGCCTACCCCACTTCTTCAGCTTAAAGACACGGTCCCAAGAAATTAGAGGAATTATGGATTTGTCTTCCACCACCAACCACAAAAAATATCTCATGATTTGTTCCATATTTTCTTCAAATTTCATCAGAATCTTAAATAGGCTCAAGACAAAGAGAGGAAGATTTTTCAAAGTGGGAGAGATGAGTTGCACCTTACTAGCCTGACTGAGGAGAGCACCCTTCCACCCAGCTAGCTTTCTATTAAATTTATCCAAGAGACTAAGCCAAAAAGAGTCTAGAATCTTGGACACAAACAAGGGAAGGACCAAGTAGATAGATGGAAAGGCACCATGATTGCAAGATAAAATCATTGCCAATTTAATTTGAAGGTACTCTGGAGTATTGAGGAAGAAAATTTGACTCTTAGGGAAGTTAACATGCTGACCAAAAGCTTTCTCATAGCCACCAATCACCAACTTAATTTCCTTAATTTCATGAACCGAGGATTCCCCCATAATGATAGTATCATCAAAAAAATGTTGATGCATGATAGGCTCACACCAGGATGAGGGAACCAAACCTCAATGAACAAACCAAGAGTGCCTTCTAAATCTTCCATCCTAACACCTCAGCCATTAGGATGAAGAGAAGTGAAGAAATAGGATCCCCCTGCCTGATACCATGAGAATTGTGAAAGAAGGGAGAGGGGGAACCATTAACAAGAACAACAAAGGAGGGAGTCAAAATGAGTTGCTCCACAAGCTGTAAGAATTTTTGATAGAAGCCAAAAAGAACTAGAACCAGTAGTAAGAACTTCCAATTAACCCGATTATAGACCTTGAGAAGATCCAATTTAAGGAAGAACCCTGACTTCTTGTTAGAAGCAAGAGAATGAACAACTTCATGAACTATAATAATGGAATCCAGAATTTGGCACCCTCACACAAAAACACTTTGATGCTTGCATATGAGGTTAGGGAGAATCTGTTGAAGCCTAATGACCAAAACTTTTAAAAAAATCTTATAAATGGAATTGCATAAACTGATCAGCCTAAAGTCCCTAAACCCATTAGAATCAACAAACTTTGGAATCAGAACAATGAACATGGCATTCAATACCTTGAGTAATCTTCTACAGCTAAAAAAATCCTTAGTAGCATTAATAACATCCGAAGCTACAATATCTTAGCAAGACTAGAAGAACAAAAAGGGGAAGCCATTAGGCCTTGGAGCCTTATTACCTTCAAAGGAAAACACCACCTTCTTAATTTCATCCAAGGAAGGAATTGCAACAAGATCCTTATTGAGTTCTTTAGATAACAAGTTAGGTATGATCTCCAGAGAAGAGTCCACACTTTGCTAATCCCAAGTCGCATCATCCCTAAGGAGATTTTCAAAAAAAGCAGTAGCAACATTCCAAATGGAATCATCATTAGTCAACAATATACCATCAAACAAGATGAAGGAAATATTATTAGAATATTTGTGCCTAAGAGCGGTAAGATGAAAAAACTTAGAGTTCTAATCATCAAAGTTAAGCTAGAAAACACGAGAGCACTACCTCCAAAAAAATTCTTCTTTGGAAACAATATCATGCAGCTGTACACGCGCACTACTTGTTGTTGTAGAGTACATATTGAGTTTTCTAACCATTTTGATGTTTATCGGTCTATATGTTTAGATTTGCATACTAACAATGTTTTGCGAGACTGTGGCATACATGTCCCACCTACATCTTAAAGAGACTTCTTATCAACAATTTTATGTGAAAGAGAGGAAGGTCAATTATTCTACAGGAAATTATGCTTGGATGACACATGTTAGCATTATGGTGTCTTGCAATGTATGCCAAAATGTGAACATATGGAAAGTACACATGCCATTGGAAATGAACTAGTAGAATTTGGAAAGTATAAGACAATGGCCTACAATACAAAAGATGGTAAAAAAGCAAAAAGGTGTGATTTGGTTATTTAAAAGATTCCAATGTATCAGTTTATGTCTACATTTTATGACAGTATAGTGTATGATTATGCAAGGAATACCCATAGAGCTTGATGGTTGGACTTGAAATTCAAGTTATGCAAGGACACATTTCCACTTGGTAGCATTGTTTTAGTCCTCGAATTTGTAGAGAACTACAGTCTACAGCCACAACATGAGGCACAATCATATTATTACAACTCCAAACAAGCTGCTATATTTGTGCATGTAGCATTCATTCATGCCAATGACAGTACAAAGGATAATAGAAGATCATAAGGGAGTATCATTTTTATATCAATGATGATCGCATGCATTCTAAAGAGTTTGTGCAAGGTTTATTTAAGGTTTTCTACCATGATTTGGCTAGAAGGCACATATCATTCCATCGACATATCATATGGTCAGATAATTGTGCATCACAATTCAAGAAATCGTGGATGTTCTATTGATTGAGTAGGATGCATATTATTACAAGTTTTTAGCATATGTGGAAATTTTGTGAGGCCGAGCATAGAAAGGGGGAGCATGATGGTGTAGGAGCATGCATCAAAAGAGCCATATCATGAGAAGAGTTAAAGTATAAAGAAAATGAAAAGTTGACAGATGTGAAATCAATCAAGTGGTGAAATGCTTCGATGGGTCCAGGTAATGAAGGTAATTATTCAGTTCATTTTTTTTTTTTGGTTGATAGATGATACTAACATTGCACAATATGAGGATTTTTGTACACTGACAGGATCAAGTGAGCTACACTCTTTCAGAAGCTCTAATGTAGGATCATGGAGTATCCATACACAAAAGATGACATGTTTTTTTTCTTCATGTACAATTGAAGTGTAGAATGAGTGTGAGTCAAAGGAGTGGGTTGACGAATGGTGGTTAATATTTATAAGCCCACTTGAAACATATTGGCTCTCAACGACACTAGAACTAACACAAATGGAATCATCAATTGACTTTGATCATATATCAAATCTAGTTCAACTAGGTAATATATCTAATTACATAGTTTTTAAAATTCCTAATGTTATCTTACTTTGTAGTGTTTTTGTAATGTTGACTAAATTCATCTAATTTGCTACACATATTAATGCATAACATGTTTATGAAGTTATTGGAGATGAAGACAATGAAGAGGGAACAAATTATTACTTGTGTCATTGTGTTGAGGCCAAAAATAAATTTGGCCTACCCCAATTATAGATGGAGAAAACATCGAATATCCTATAGTCTTAGTGGTTGTTACTAGAACATGGCTTAGAAGGTACCCACATAAGAGTGTTAATTTTTGGATTTTTCAAGACTTTGACATACATCGAAAGATTCTTCATTACTCAAACCTTGTCGTGGCATCCAATGTTCATTTGATCAAATATGGGGTATACCTTTGAACAAGAACTTGTGGAAGGTGTGTGAGTTTGACCATGAGGCACTACTTGACACAATAAAGAGTAGAGAAGACCTGGATGGTTAGTTGGATTCATTTGTAAGTATGCACATTGAATTTGTAAAGTTATTTTATTGATATCAATGTATTGTAGTTGATAGTTAGACCTTTCACTATCACATTTCAACTTATATTTTGGTTCCAAATTTCATATGGCATAGGACGGACTTACTACCCCTCTTTAACTTAAAAAACAAATTCTCTTGTTGCTGCATTTTTACACATATATAGTGAATATTGGTAAGATTATATGCATATTTACGGTAGGTCTATTAAAAATGCCACATAGTGGGCTTTGTTGTGATAAAAATTACATTCACTGTCTTTGTTGTGTTTCACTATCAAGTCAAAATGACATGATGTGGCTCCCTTAGTGGTGGTAAATGGACCATCTTCTTAGGTGTAACAATTTTATATGACGTATTTAATATGACCATGTAATTTTGTTCAACTCTATGTGGTAAGTATGATCTACACTTTGATACTAATGCAATAACTTTGTCCTCATGTGTGGGTGTGTAAGTGTTGTCAAGATCCATTTAGGTATAGTGATGAGTCTCTATATGAGAATAGTTGGGTTTTTGTAATCTCAACGTAAGAGTGTTAGTGATAATTCATTCCCCCTTCAATTGGTTGTATACAAAGTGTGAAAAAATTAGATATGAAAAATAGTTTATGAAAACTACATGAAATCTAAAATTGAAAGCATGCAAGAACATAGATCATGAAAAGTAATACAAAAAGCATCATTGATAACATCATGTAATAATGAATATGTATTGAATGATAACTATGAAAATCATATAGACAATAGATAATCATCAATACATAGAAGATTGCTCCCAATAAGGGTAAACAAGTATGATATAATGTGTAGGTACATAGGAGAATAGCATCAAGGTAAATTCACATTTTTTTGAAAAAGATGAATCATTTGTAATTCTGTATTATTTTTTGTCTTCATTTTATTCTTGATATTTTTAAGACTTTGCTCTAAGATAGGGTAATCATGTGCTTCTATTTATTCAATGTCAATTGTAAAGTTCATATTTAGGTTTTGGCCAAGTTGATCAGAAATAGTAGCACCAAGCACTTGGAAATGACCAGTTGATAGTTAGACCTTTCATTGTCTCATTTCAAGTTTACTTATGTAGAAAATCAAGTCATTTATAACATTTTATTTATAATGTCGTGCTCTAAAAATTCCATTTCATTAGTGCCCTTACCCTATTGTATAACATCAAGCAAACTATAAGTTTATATGGTATCCTATCTGAAATCTACAAATCAAAATATAATCTATATAATCTTCAACAACTAAGTCATTTAGGCTTTCATTTACAAAAACTAGTTAGAATTTGTAAACCTTGGATTTGAATGTCTTATTAGCGTTCACAGAAGAAATTTCATTTATTCATTCTTCCAAATCCTTCACCACTCTCCATACTCTCTGATCAGCTCAAAGATCATGTTTCACACCTTTGCATGTCAGAATGTGCAAAAGGGCAAAAGGGCAACAAACTTTAACGAGCTAAGAAACTAGAGACCAAATTGCAAAAGGGAAGAAAAATTTGACAAGCTTGTTACTCAAAAATCATGGCACTTAGAAACATTCCATCTGAAGGTATAGGATCATGTAGGGCCCCTTTACAATAATCTCTCTCGATTTTGCATATCTTTGATCCATTTTCTTGTGGTGATAAGTTTCTAGTCGATGAAAAAAGCCTCAGATACATGTAGCGTGAAGTTGTAAGGTGGTGTAATTTTCATTATGTTCATCGTGTGACAAAATTAATAGTTCCAACATGCCTAAATGGATAGTTCTATGCTAGGAAAGGTCCCGTTTCACACCCCAACATACTAGAACGTTATGAGCTACATTGCACTGATAATATTTCTTAAGAGACCAAAGTACAAAAGGGTAGAAAACTTTAACGAGCTGTTACTCTAAAGCTGTGGCACTTAGAAATTTTTTCGAAAGGTATAGGATCACGTAGGGCCCCTCTACAATAATCTCTCTCATTTTTTCATATATCCAATACATTTGCTCGTGTTGACAAGTTTTTAGTCGATAGAAAAAGTGTCAAATGCATATAGTGTAAAGTTGCAAGGTGGTGTAATTTTGTTTTGTTAATTGTGTGACCAAACTGATAGTTCCAACACATTTGTATGGGTAGCTTTATGCTAGGAAAGGTTATTTTTTGCACCCCAGCATGTCGGAAAATTCTGAGCTACATTGTATCGGTGATATCTCTTAAGAGACCTAAGTGCAAAAGGGAAAAAACTTTGACAAGTTGTTACTTAGAAACCATGGCACTTAGAAACATTATGTATGAAGGTATAGGATCACATAGGGCCCCTCTATAATAACCTATTTTGGTTTTTCATATCCCTAATCCATTTTCTCATGGTGACAAGTTTTCAATCGATGAAAAAAGTGTTAGATGTATGAAATGTAAAATTGCAAGCTGGTGTAATTTTCGTTCTATTCATCATGTGACAAAACCAACAAATCCAACAAATCCAGATGGGTAAGTTTATGTTAGGAAAGGTCCTATTTCACACCACAACATGCCATAAAATTTTGAGCTACATTGCACCGACGATATCTCTTAAGAGATCAAAGTGCAAAAGGGCAACAAACTTTGACGAGTTGTTACTCAAAAACTGTGGAATTTAGAAATATTTTGTCTAAATGTATAGGATCAAGTAGGGCCCCTCTACAATAACCTCTCTCAGTTTTTCATATCTTTGATCCATTTGCTCATGATGACAAGTTTTGAATTGATGGAAAAAGCATTAGATGCATGCAATGTAAAGTTACAAGGTGGTGTAATTTTCATTATGTTCATTGTGCACCCAAACCGATAGTTCCAATACATCTAGATGGGTAGGTTTATGCTAGGAAAGGTCATATTTCACACCCCAACATGCTGGAACATTCCAATCTACATTGCACCTGTGATATCTCTTAAGAGACCAAAATGCAAAAGGGAAGAAAACTTTGACGAGTTGTTACTCAGAAATCGTGGCACTTAGAAACTTTTTTTTTGAAGTTACAAGATCATGTAGGGCCATTCTACAATAACCTCTCTCAATTTTTCATATCTCCGATCCATTTTCCTGTGGTGACAAGTTTTTAATTGATGGAAAAAGTGTTAGATGCATGCAGTATAAAGTTGCAAGGTGGTGTAATTTTTTTTTTGTTCATCGTGTGACCAAACTGATAATTCCAACATGTTAGGGTGGGTATGTTTATGCTAGGGGAGATCCTATTTCATACCCCAACATGTTGGAACATTTTGGACTACATTGCATCGACGATTTCTCTCAAGAGACCAAAGTACAAAAGGGTAGAAAAATTTTACGACCTATTACTCAAGAAATGTGGCTCCTAGAAACAATTTTTTTCTGAAGGTATAAGGTTATATAGGGTCTCTCTACAATAACCTCCCTTAGTTTTTTATATATCCAAGTCATTCCACTATGGCAACGATGTTTCAAATGTTCCAAAAAGTGTCAGTTGCGTTTAGTAAAAAGTTGTCGAGAGGCATTGTTTACATTCTTCATCTCCTGGGGGTAAACTGACAATTTTAACACATTGGGATGGCTATAGAATAAGTCCACTTTATGATTTTGGTCAATGTAGGTGTCTTTATAATCTTATGACTGAATAATCTACATCAAAGAACTAGTCCCATATGTTGCTTGAACTCAATGCAACCATAAATGTTTTGGTCAATATAGGAAAATAGTTTTTTGAGATGAAGGAAAGTGTGGGTATGAAGAATACATCTCTAAATTTGAAGTAGTGATTGGCCAACAAGAGGATGGGTACTTGAATATACTTGAATTAAATTATTGGAAATGTAGTGTAAATTGTGTACTTTGTCTTGAATAAAACTTGATTCCATAACTATATGCAAAAAATACGTCACCGAAGACCACAAACACATATTGGTGTAGGAAAGATAATAATTAACCAATAAATATAGGTGAAATTAATGTGAAATAAGTTATGAATCATGGAATACACTTGGATTTTAAATATTTGAAGTAAACCATCTACAAATATACATTTAAGGGTGGATTTATAATGCAAATATGGACACCATCAATAAAAAATATATGTATTAACCAAATAGCCATATAGGCATACATCAATATATGTAAATATAAGTATAACATATATACAAAATAACCATATAGGCCAGTTACAAGAATTCCATATAGGCATACAATGCCACACATATGCAATACAAAATATATGTCCAAAAATTCCATATAGGCATACAACAAAGGACGGGCCAATAAAAATTCATTCCCCTCTAGGTGAAGAAAGAAGATCACAGGTGGCCTTTGATCATCGACGGTATGGCGATGCGTATGATAGTGGTCTACAACTTGAGGGTTGCTCCTCCTATTTAATTCTTCATGGAGCCATACCTGTTATAATAAAAAGTATAGACATTAATATATAGAAATTACATTATAAAAAATGAAATATTTAACAAAATAATCACTTACCACCACCAAATGATCGCTCTCCTCATTTTTAACACTGGAATGCCCAGGATGTGGCATTGCGGAGTCCTATACAAACCATCTAGATAGAAATTAAACTACAAATCAATAATTATTTTATTTTTCAATAATAAACAACTATAACAATGAATGTAATTTGAAATTTACTAATCTACCTCATACCCCTGTCAAAGGCATTGAGCTGTCTATTTTAGTAGAGACACCATGCTCCATTTCCCTATCAACATTAGGAGGAGTCTCTGCTTACATCATCTAAAAATAAAATAACATTATTCAATTATAAAAACTATAAGAGTGATGCATGTCATGGCTTATAATGTATGAGATAGTCAACAAAATTTTGAGTACTTATTGAACTATATATAGCTTCAAGGGTTTGCATGTTTCATAAGGATACTTTCAAAGTAAAGGATAGTCACAAGACGAAATTCCTAGGGATGATCATAGCATGCAAACAAGGGACAATATCATGATCACATAAATAAGTCACGTAAACCTTTGTTCATGTTAAGTGTGAAGAATTTTTGAAGTGGGGATAAGATTTATGAAAATAATGTAAACCATGATAGTGAGATGCATGAAAAGAAGAAATAATGAGCACTATCAACTAAGAACAAAATGATGAAGTGATAGTGAGAAATGAGGGGACTATGGTCCTAAGATCTTTATAACAATTCACACCTATAAAGACACACCATGATTTTCATAAAACCTCAACATTATATTCATATTCATGGGTGAATTACAAAGAAGAGATAGTTAATAAATGGAGTGAGATATCTTCATTACAATGGATAGTGTAATATTCACATAGGAAGAGTAACAACCACAAGGAGAAATGATGAATAAAGGACAAAAAATAAACAATAAAGGATATATTATAAATAAAGAACTGTAATAGGATAGTTACATAAGACTAAATATGATAGTCTATGGCCACTTAACATGTAATAGGACACTCACATGCATTTCAATACCAAAGAATGCTTTAATCAAGGATAACTTTAAGAACCCCCCCTCGGCGAAGGTGTAAAATCCTCGCGAATCTTGTATACTTCTCGATAAAATTATTAATTTTATTGGCAAATTTTTTCGTTTTTTGAGAAAAAAAATTAATCGCACTTGGAAAATATTTTGTAATTGCTAGAAGTCTATGGAAAATCCTAGCGAATTGCAATTTTTTTAAAACCAATAAAATATTTTCATTAGCGATTAAAACCTATTTTCAAAACAATAAAATATTTCCATTGGTGAATTAAACATGTTTTCAAACCAACAAGATATTTCTATTGGAAAATTGAAGCTATGCTTAAACAAATAAAATATTTTTGGTGGCAATTCAAAAATGTTTTCAAACCAAAAAAAATGTTTTCATTGGCGAATTAAACCTTTTTTTAAATGAAGAAAAAAAACCATTGGCGAATCAAACATAATCTCAAACCAATAGAAAAATTCATTAGTGAAATAAATTGGTATGCCAATAATAAATCATAGCGTGGGTGGTGAAAATATCAAATGCTACATATTGTTGTATTTCGAGACAAATTTTCCACACATCCAAATTCCTTCATAAAGTGTCTGAAATGGGGACAAGTGTCAACATATTAATTATGTTTGAAGCTATATATAAGAGCAAATCAGTATAGCCCATGACCGTTCGATGAATTTTCGATGGATGGTTGTAGTTGCATTCTGAAAGCAAATTTTTGAAGCACTGGACTTGTGAATTCAAACCCACGTTAGCCCACGTGATTAAAATAATAAAATTAAGAAGCTAGAGGGATAGCAGATAAGTGACACATGTTCACCCTTGTGGTGGGCCCTACCACTATTCAAAGACATCGATGGTTGAATGTGATCAAATCAACGGTTAAGATGTGCTCTGAAAAATGAATCTCAACCGTTCCCCGCTAGCCCACGAGGGACCCACCATCAGATTTTGGCTTGTGGAGGGATAGCGGGCATGAGCCACATGGTGTCATCGCCACCACCCGTAAAACTATAAAGGGCATGGGAATATTTGGTGAAATAATTCTCGGTAATTATGAAAGTTTAAACAATGTGCTACTAAAAGGATGTATGAGCACATGCAAAAATTTTCATGGAGATGTTCTAATCTCAGTCGTCTATTACTAAAGGAAGATATATGTTATGGTCGCTGGCCTATTGGTTAAAGGGGAAGCAAGTTGACGGTCGTCGAGTTGATCTGGGTTGTTGCCCGCTAGCCCGCGACTGTTAATCTAAAACGTATAAATCTTAGAGGGGAAGCGGGTTGCTGACACATGGATTTTTTGTCAGCTTGTAAAGACCGGTGGGGGCCACAAAGCTAATGAAGGAGATGCACAAGAATGAAGGCAAGCTAAGTGACAACATATTCATTATTTCTGAAGCCAGATGTGAATTTAAACCTTTAGAATAATGCCACAACTATTAGATTTTAAAATATCAATGGTTGACGTTTTATTATTTTTTAAATGATTTAAAGTCATGACTCAATTTTTTTCAAATAATATTGTCACATCAAGTGGTGAATTAAATGTTAAGTGTTGAGTATTTTATGTCATTGTCTTCGTTCTAACTTTTATATATACTTCACTAACTTTATGTTCTTCATATCATTTATAATATATTTGGGTTTGGATTTCTTTCTTCTATTCTCATTTTAAGCGTGATATGGAGTCTTCATGGTGTGTCATGCTATCAAAATGTTTTTGGGAGGAAAGAAGCAATGATGCATACGACAAACAAAAGGTTATGGTTTTTATAATTCCTGTGTGCAGGTTGAGGATGCTATAAGAATAATTATGGGTAGGGAATGGCTTAGAGCAACCCTCATGCTCTATATTTTGAGGTAGCTTTGACTTTCTTGTCCAATTGCATAGAAATTTTTCTCAATAAATATTTGGTGAAGACACTGGCAATATTATTTGTAGCCTTTCATTTACTCTATTTCTTCATTGGAGTTGGCGCTGGAGCATTACAATTTTGAAAGTGGGTTAGGCTTTGGTGGAATCTTCAGAAAGTGGAATTGCATGCTTCTCTGAAAGATCTTGCCACAGTTAATATGAGATGTGGTCTGCTATGTGCGATGAGAAATAAATCAATAAAGATTCGAGTTTTGGAGGAAGGTTTTGGGTGATTCCCTTTGTCCGCCTCATACTTTGATGCTATTTTGACCATGACTTACTTTGATATTTTTGACCATGACTTACTTTGATGCTATTTTGACCATGACTTATTTTGATAATGTTTGACCATGACTTTATGGGATTTAATATACGAATTATGATACGTGTTAGAGCAATATAATATACTACAATGCTTTGATGTATGGGAATGTAGAAAAATATAAAATATAATTGTTTTCTTTCAAGAATTATGAGTGCATTCATATAAAATAGGAATGTTGATTAATTATTGTTTAAATTTATGTTTCTACAATGGTTACTAATACACTTTCGTTTTCGCACGCCTGAGTGCATCTGAGTTGCAGGTGATCGAAGGCCAAGGTGATCGAAGGCCAAGAGTGTGATTGAGGAAAAGAAGGTTAGCTTCCCGACAGGGTAAAAGAGGAGAAGCTCTCGATTACGCACACACCACTTAAATCATGTAGCTGCATTAGGTCATGTCTGTTTTTTTTTGCGTGAAATTGCGTTAGCATAGAAAATTTAAAATATGGTTTAATTAACCTTAGAAATTGTGGAAATAATATGGCTTATTCTATTTAATTAATCCCCATTTATATTTGAGCAACAAAAAGGAAAAATCTGTTTTAAAAGAAATATAATTAAAAATAAAACAAAAATAAATAATGGAATAGAATATTGTGTTTGCATAAAATGAAATTATAGTTTTGCATAAAAGGGGGATATATTTCTGTTTGGTATATGGTTAATTTTCCAAAAATATTGAGGAATGAACAGCCCGAGAGAACATTGGGCTCTGGAAAATTCTATCTTAAAACCAACAATGCAGTTGGCATGTGGCAATCCTTAGAATCTGCATGAGAATTTTATCTGTCATCTGGAAATTTTATGCATGATCCTCGAAAAGAGGAAGAGAGCTTTAAGAGAGAAAAGAGGACTTCGATTGAGGCATATCCGAGAGCTCTGGAACAGAGACGAAGAAGGTATTCTGCACTGGAAGCAAAATTTGCCAGGTTCTTTTCATGCTTTGCCTTCTTTTAATTTAAAATGGCAGTAAGGAAATGGAAGGAATGTAATGCTTTATTCCATGCTATGAGTACAAACAACTGAGAAATCTTTCCAATTTTCATTTTTTTTTAATCTGGGTAATTGCTTACTTCTCTTTGTTGCAATATAGAATACACATTCTTTTCTTCAGAATTAGGGTTTTTATTCTGTTGCAAATTCTGCAATTTATTAAACTGTTCTCAAGTATAACTGCAAATATATATATATAAACATATATATATATGCATATATATATGCATAGGAATTCGAATTCCCGTGCATATATATATGAATATATATATGCATATATGGTCTGCATAAAAACTCTGTCATCTGGTTAAATTCAAAATGCCTTTGAGATAAATTCGAATGCAGATATACTGAACGAAATGACTTCTTTATTTTGAGTTTTGAAATTGTAAACCAAAGGAAAGAAAGGGATTTAATCCCTTGTCCTCCCCATGGGAAGGACGCGACCCTGTGAGAGGCTCGCGCCTTCCACAGGCCGCGACCTGTGGAGGAGGCGCGAGCCCCTCACAGCCCGACCCCTCCCCATGGGAGGGGCAAGGGCTTTTCCTGCGCCCTATGTTGCTCAACGCCAGTAAGAAAACCCTGAAAAATGCCCTGTTCTGTGTGCTCGGCCAGTGAACTCTTTGAACAGTTTTAAAAACCATAATTTCTTTCTTCAAATTACACGCAGCTGTACATGAATTCTTTTACACACACACACACACACACACATATATATATATATATATGTATGCATATACATTCAGCTGTATATATGTACATATATATATATATTTATATATATAGATATCCATGCATATATGTGCCAAGATACAAGTTGAAACAGGAAAACCAATTCCAGAAAGTAGTATGAACTCTGTTAATTATACACAAATATCTCAGAAATGTTAAACCTGAAACAAGAACAGAAATGTCTTTGAGAAACCATGTAAACTGGAAAGCATCTTGATTACTTTAACATATACTTACTTACAGAAGTACAATCCTGAGTAAAGGAATACAACATGAAAATTGAATGCAAGATTATCTTTCAAACCTCTGAATTTCTGAATAAATTGCACTGTTTCAGTATATTATTATTACTCTGAAACCTGTATGGAAATTGGGAATTACACTTTCAGTCAGCCTGAGCTTGGAAAGAATAGAAATACATACTGAAAACAGAAAACACTGTTCCATTCAAACAAATTGATTAAATCTTCTTTCTAATAATGCACTGAAAAGTATTAAGACATATATGTTCTTCTTTAAAAACAGAGCCTTTATCCAAATCAGAAAAGGGTTACTTACCAAGGAATAAACAAAATTTTACTACTGAATTTACAAAGAATGTTCTGAAATTCACATTTGAAACTCTTTTAGAATTAATTGAATGATTGAAACATGTACGAAAATGCATAATTTTCTGCTTTGGTATTTATTCATACTTCACTATGGTAACTTCCGGGACAGGGTGCCGACGGTGGGCCAACAGAGACGGTAGTATTACCTTTTCTAAACTACCATTTACTTGTATTATTTATGCTTGGCCAAGCACTTGTACCATTGAAATAGATGGGTTGTTTTTATTTTAAAAGCCTAGAAACATATATGTATTTGAGTCTATGCCACCTCCTGTTGCAAGAAATGTGTTTATTTCTCATGTTAGAAATGCATATAGGCATCAGGCACGCATCGAGAGTTCCCTCCTATTTTACTGTTTCGGGTTGCTAGGCTCCTTTATGCAGGGCCGGGGATTCCTTCGAGTTAGGAAGGGACCCGGGGAAGTCATGGACTTCGTGGTTGGGCGGAAAAGGTGCCTGCATCACATTCTTGGCCCCAGCTCGCAAGAAGACCGAAGGTGTCACGGCGGTTGGTGGTTCCAAGTTTTATTTGCTATTGATGTACTTGTGTATTATTCAGGATTGGCTTGTGAAGCCCATTGTAAATGTATATGTATTTGACATTCTTTGTTGAAACTTTGAAATAGAAGTATGATTTGAAAGTATCTAATGTAACATTGATTTGAGAAGTTAAAGTTTTATAACTTAGCATAGAAAAGATGTTTCTATTAGAATTGTTGATTCTTCCAAGTATGGTTGAATATATGAGGAAAGTCATTGAAATACTTATGCTTTGTATAAACTTGATACATTACATTGATATTATTATTATGAAATGCAATTTAAATTCTCTTTTATTAAGCTCATTTGGAAGTGTTATGAACAATGTTGATTACTTGGAAATCTTTTGTAATTTGAATAAATTGAAAATACTCTTAATTTCCCTTTTATACTAATTTGAACGGATTGAAAACATTCTTAATTTTTCGAGCGTTACATCTTGGTATCAGAGCCATAGGTTCAACACTCGGACCTTAAGACTTCTACGCTATAGGTTGCAATGTGAACCTGTTGATGACCTAAATTTCTAAGAGCATCGAGTGAATTAGCACCCTATCTTGGGTCGAAGATTTCTTTGATGGGTTGGAACCTCAATGAGTCTTGGATGTTTAAGTTGAGAACCAAGAAGATTAGACATGGTATGACTATATTAGTTGAGAGTACTCATCAATTTAGTGGCATTTTCAAAAGAATCCTTAGTAGGAAAATGTCATGGTCAAAGCAAGGATTGGAGATTGTACCTTTAAAAAGGGTTGAGACATTGTGATGGATATATCTAAGCCAAGATGGCTAAGACATGATGACAACCCGTGAAGTGATGATGTAGAATAGAGAAATATTGAGAAAAGGGTCTCTTGAGGACATAAAAAGGCGAATGACTATGATCTAAAAGGTTAAGTTACAAGGTTACTAGAGGTAAAAATAAAATATGCATATATTAAGACAAGTAGAAAGAACAATCACCTACGACCATTAATGATTAGATGATGCTTTAAGGAAGAAGAGAATCCAAGAAGGATGTTTGCAATGGTAAAGGTATTTGATTATGAGAAAGCTGATTTTTAGGTGATGTTTGTTTTTTCCTAATCGGGATGTGTGTATGATCCTTGTGATCTTTAGTAAATACAAGTTAAGCCTCCTTAGGAGTCTTCGATATGGTCCTAGGAGAAAAATTTTGTTCAGATAAGTTATCATTGTTAGCCTTATTGACAGGGCATGAGTTTTGATCTTGTGAGACCTTATGAGTCCTATATGCTGGATTTATATAAATGATATATTTACGAATATGCACTTTGCATATATTGTGCGAGTAATGCACTCTTGTGTGATTTATATTTGGTGTGAGGAATGCATCGTGTGAGCTAGGCACTTTGCATATATACATGTATAATGTGTGAGTAATGCACTCCTGTTTGATTTATATTTGGTGTGAGTAATGCATCGTGTGAGTAGGCACTTTGCATATATACATGTACAATGTGTGAGTAATGCATCGTGTGAGTTAGGCACTTTGCATATATATACATGTATAATGTGCGAGTAATGCACTTATGATTATCTATGGTTAGTGCGAGTAAAGCGCTCAAGCTTGTTCTTCATATTATGTTAGAGATGGTATACTTACCTTGTGTGAGTGACGCACTTGAATAATTTTTGTTTTCATATCCCGTGTGTGTGTGTTTTGGCATATTTATTTGTGCGAATGAGAACTTCAGGTAATTAATGTGTGAATGTTGTAGTAATGCGTTATCCATATGAATGGTGTATATCTATAAAGTGGGAATTGGTAATTGCTTTTCATTGTGAATGAAGCATTTGGATACCTTGGGTTGTGGATGTTCGCTAATGTTTGACCATGTGTGTCATTACGTGGCGATTGAAGTTTCCTTGAAAGGAATGCAATTTTTGTTGTTTGGCATCTTCAACGATGTTGGATGATGAAGTAGAATGGATCTCTTGTTTTGTGTGACTGGGTCTTAGATGACTCACTGTACACTATGATTGAATGTGCTCTCTTACTTACCTCGGATTTTGAAACCTAGGTATGGTTGGGTATTGTACTCCCTCTTTGATGATTAGAGTTAGTCACATAGTTCATATGTTATGTAACTTAAAAAAAAAAAAAAATTGATATCTTATTTATTTATTTACTCATTTATTTTATTGTTTTTGTTCAATTTATTGAATGGCGTGTAGGCCAAAGTTGAATTTTTATTTATGGGCATGAGTAAGTATAGCCATCAAATTTTCGATACTTATTTATCTTGCGACCATTATGGTCATGTGTGAATTATTGTTGAAATGGTGCACATTTTATGCCTTATTGTTGAAATCGACTTTTCTTTTCCTTGGATTTGATTTAATTTTTCTAAATGGTGGCTATGCTTGAATGTTTTAAATTGATGGTCAAGTTTCATGTTATGTGCTATCATGTCCATGATGGACCTCTGATAGATTATATGAGGGGGTATAATACAGAGGTGCTTTAGTTCCTGGTATGTATGTTGATAGAATTACGATAGATTGAATTCCTTAATACGCTGTCTGATACAAGTATTTAATTTTGAAATAAAAGGAAAGTTTTGAACACTGGTGTTGCTACGGGCCTATTATTTTTGTATATCTTGTTGGTATTACTATATGAGAGGACACTGTGTCTAGATAGTACAAAGGAAATTTGAGAACATGCTTTATGGATTGATTCCTAAGTATATCCCTTGAGTTTTGAGAAAAACTTGTTTTGGTATGATGATATAATAGGTAGTGGTAGGAGGATGTTAGTTGAGAAAGCAAAGTGGTTGTGTAGCAAGCTTCAATTAAGGTGGATGTAATGGAACACAAATGGAAAGTAGGGAGGTGTTGCAGGCGGTGAAAGGGTAGAGCAAAGAAACACTTTGGCAACATGTATTGTTAGATCATAAGAAGATATTTTAGGATGGATAAGGGCATAGGAATGGAAATTCCTCATAGCTATGTATTAATTGATAAAATGTAAGATGTTGTGGTAACATAAAGTTTGAATGGAAAAATGAAAGACTAAAATGACAATATAATAGTAATGGAAGTTGAAAGGAAGGAGAAACCCTTGAGACAAGAAGAATAGCGTGGAATGAGAAGAAAAAGGTAAGATTGGAAATGTTGATTGAAGTTTGATATATAGAATGTATTATTAAAAAAGGGGATAATAAAAGTGTTGTAGAACTAAAAATGGATAAGGAAGTTACAGAAAGGTATTCTAAACTAGAAGAAACGAATAGTTGGTAATGGAAGTAAAATAAGGATTGATTAAGGAATAAATAATAAGTAAGATGTAAAAGATGAAATAAATGAAGTATAATTCAAAGGAAGATAAAAGGCACTAAATATAAGAAGATAAAGTTCAAAAATCAGAATTGTCAAAGGAATGGATTGCAAGTGACCTAGTCTCAGTATAGTCGGTGTGCACGATGGTTTGGACCTCGTTGGAGCACCTTTGCAGTTGTTTTTCTATTTGTAATTTATATGTGAAGTAAATAAATTGGATAATAATAGATAATCTTTGTTGAGCCTTCTCGAAGGCAGGAAACCTAAGAAGGGATGTTTTAAAGTAAAGAATGTTCATTATGGTACTAGACTTTGGGAAAGTTGATGATTGAGGATATGGGTCTTGTAGAATCCACGAGATTTTTGAAGAACAAAAAGTTGAGATGCCTTAAGGGGCCTTCAATGGTAAGGATGTTTAGATAAGTTTTGTCTTGCAGACAAGGTATGAATGATTGATAGGGTGGATCCTGTATGCCTGATTGTTTTTCTTTTAGTAAAGGTACTTACATGTGTATGATATGAGAATGGTGCTTGTGCAATAATGCACTTCTCATGCTTTGTGCAATGACACTTCTGTATGGGTATTTGTACTCATAGCATAGAAAATTGTTTCCTTAACTACACTGATACTTATGCTTGAACGAGAAATGTTCTCTATACTCATACTAATGAGAGTGAATAAATTCTTAAGCTCGAAAGATGTGATGTTATTCTTGTAAGCTCTGGTGCAAGAGCTATTTGTTACTTGGATATAATTCAATGGTAGTAATACCATATGTGTGGCGTGCATGACTGGCACACTTAGCAGGATTCAGGGGTGGTGCTAGCGGAGCCCACCAGGATTCTGGGAGGCGCAACGTTAAGTTGTGGAACCATGATATTCTGAAGTGCAGGGTCTAGTAGGACCAATATTTGATGGATAATACCACCTAGGAAAATACAGATGACATTAACAGATCTTTTCCTCATTTGAGGTTATAGCTTACTTTTCTTTTTATGCATATTGTGACTATGATACACTGATACTTAAAACTCTATTGTGTGGATTTGCTTTTAGACATCGAGACGATGTCTCTTCCCAAGAGGGGAAGGATGTCACGTCTCATACATTGATGCTATTTTGACCATGACTTATTTTGATAATGTTTGACCATGACTTTATGGGATTTAATATACGAATTATGATACGTGTTAGAGCAATATAATTTACTACAATGCTTTGATGTATGGGAATGTAGAAAAAAAAAATAATTGTTTTCTTTCAAGAATTATGAGTGCATTTATATAAAATAGGAATGTTGATTAATTATTGTTTAAATTTAAGTTTCTACAATGGTTACTAATATACGTTCGTTTTTGCACGCCTGAGTGCGTTTGAGTTGCAGGTGATCGAAGGCCAAGAGTGTGATTGAGGAAAAGAAGGTTAGCTTCCCGACAGGGTAAAAGAGGAGAAGCTCTCGATTACGCACACACCACTTAAATCATGTAGCTGCATTAGGTCATGTCTGTTTTTCAATGTGATTGCATGAAATTGATTAGCATAGCAAATTTAAAATATGGTTTAATTAACCTTAGAAATTGTGGAAATAATATGGCTTATTCTATTTTAATTAATCCCCATTTATATTTGAGCAACAAAAAGGAAAAATCTGTTTTAAAAGAAATATAATTAAAAATAAAACAAAACAAATAATGGAATAGAATATTGTGTTTGCATAAAATGAAATTATAGGTTTGCATAAAAGGGGATATATTTCTGTTTTGTATATGGTTAATTTTCCAAAAATAATGAGGAATGAACAGCCCGAGAGAACATGGGGCTCTGGAAATTCTATCTTAAAACCAACAATGCAGTTGGCATGTGGCAATCCTTAGAATTTGCATGAGAATTTTATCTGTCATCTGGAAATTTTATGCATGATCCTCGAAAAGAGGAAGAGAGCTTTAAGAGAGAAAAGAGGACTTCGATTCAGGGATATCCGAGAGCTCTGGAACAGAGGCAAAGAAGGTATTTCTGGGCATCTGCACTGGAAGCAAAATTTGCCAGGTTCTTTTCATGCTTTGCCTTCTTTTAATTTAAAATTGCAGTAAGGAAATGGAAGGAATGAAATGCTTTATTCCATGATATGAGTACAAACAACTGAGAAATCTTTCCAATTTCGTTTTTGAATCTGGGTAATAGCTTACTTCTCTTTGTGCAATATAGAATACACATTCTTTTCTTCAGAATTAGGGTTTCATTCTGTTGCAAAATCTGCAATTTGTTAAACTGCTCTAAAGTATAATGGGAAATATATATGCATATAATGTCTGCATAAAAACTCTGTCATCTGAATAAATTCAAAATGCCTTTGAGATAAAATTCGAATGCAGATATACTGGGCGAAATGTTTTCTTTATTTTGAGTTTTGAAACTATTAACCATAGGAATGAGGAAGGGATTTAATCCCTTGTCCTCCCCATGGGAAGGACGCGACACTGTGGGAGGCTCGCGCCTTCCACAGGCCGCAGCCTGTGGAGGAGGCGCGAGCCCCTCACAGCCCGCCCCCTCCCCATGGGAGGGGCAAGGGCTTTCCTGCGCCCTTATAATGCTCAACGCCAGTAAGAGAACCCTGAAAAAAATGTCTTATTCTGTGTACACGGCCAGTGAATTTTTGAACAGACTTAAAAACCAGAATTTCTTTCTTCAAAACCTAGCGGTGTATATGAATTTTACACACACACACATATATATATATGTATACATATACCTTAGCTCTATATACATATATATATATATATATATATATATATATATATATATATATATATATATATATATATATATATATATATAATACATACATATATGTGCTTAGTGCAAGTTGAAGCAGGGAAAACCATTTCCAGTAGTACTAGACTTCTTGTATCTACGAAATGTTAAACTTTTGGAAACAAGAACAGAAATGTCTTTGAGAAACCATGTAAACTGGAAAGCATCTTGATTACTTTAACATATACTTACTTACAGAAGTACAATCCTGAGTAAAGGAATACAACATAAAATTTGAATGCAAGATTATCTTTCAAACCTCTGAATTTCTGAATAAATTGCACTGTTTCAGTATATTATTATTACTCTGAAACTTGTATTGAAATTGGGAATTACACTATCAGTCAGCCTGAGCTTGGAAAGAATAGAAATACATACTGAAAACAGAAAACACTGTTCCATTCAAACAAATTGATTAAATCTTCTTTCTAATAGTGCACTGAAAAGTATTAAGACATATATGTTCTTTAAAAATAGAGCCTTTATCCAAATCAGAAAAGGGTTACTTACCAAAGAATAAACGAAATCTTACTACTGAATTTACAAAGGATGTTCTGAAATTCACATTTGAAATTCTTTTAGAATTAATTGAATGATTGAAACATGTACGAAAATGCATAATTTTCTGCTTTGGTATTTATTCATGCTGTAGTAATTTGGAATAGGGGTGCGAAGGTGAATAGAGAGGCAGTGGTAATACCTTTTCTAAACTACCATTGCTGTTATTTAGCAATAGCTTACTTGTACCATTAAAATAGATGGGTTGTTTTTATTTTAAAAGCCTAGAAACATATATGTATTTGAGTCTCTGCCACCTCCTGTTGCAAGAAATGTGTTTATTTCTCATGTTAGAAATGCATATAGGCATCAAGCACGCATCGAGAGTTCCCTCTGTTTCTTTATTTCGGGGTTGCTAGGCTCCTTTATGCGGGCCGAGATTCCTTGAGTTAGGAAGGGACCCAGGAAATCATGGACTTCGTGGTTGGGGCGGAGAAAGGTGCAGATCACATTATTCTTGTTGTTCACTTAAAGAGACGAAGGTGTCCTGGCCCGGTTGGTGGTTCAAGTTTTATTTGCTATTGATGTACTTGTGTATTATTCAGGATTGGCTTGTGAAGCCCATTGTAAATGTATATGTATTTGACATTCTTTGTTGAAACTTTGAAATAGAAGTATGATTTGAAAGTATCTAATGTAACATTGATTTGAGAAGTTAAAGTTTTATAACTTAGCAAAGAAAAGATGTTTCTATTAGAATTGTTCATTCTTCCAAGTGAGGTTGAATATATGTATATGAGAAAGTTATTGAAATACTTATGTTTTGTATAATCTTGATACATTACATTGATATTATTATTATACATGAAATGCAATTTAAATTCTCTTTTATTAAGCTCATTTGGAAGTGTTATGAACAATGTTGACTACTTGGAAACTTTTTTTAATGATTTGAATAAATTGAAAATACTCTTAATTTCTCTTTAATACTGATTTAAACGGATTGAAAACACTCTTAATTTTCCGAGCGCTACAGTAGTCATCTTCCAAACAACTGAAAACCAAAAACAGGTTAGCCAAATTTGTCTTCTTCAACCAATGCCATGTGTTGTGCATCCTCCAGTTGTGCGTCCCTCTCCGCCAACTGCCTATCCTTCTTGCTCAGGATTGCATCCTTCTCGGCCAACATTGAATCCTTCTCCAAAAATTTCCCCTCGAGAGTGGCAACTCTCGTCTGTTCGACAACCATCACTTGAGCCAACTAAGCCAACACTCTGTTCCTCTCAACCAAAACTCAATCCTTCTCTGCCCACTCTCGCTCAGTAGTCTCAATCGGGTTCGTAACCGCGAAGATCCTCTCAGCGTCATGTACCACTAAGGAATCATGTCCCATGTCCAACTGTGATGGTGTTATGCATGACTGTGGGGCTAGGTGAACTAACTATGATGCTGGCGAGCTTGGGCGGGAGGCTGCCAGCTCTGGCTGTACTGTGGTGGCTGGCTGAACTAGGATATTGTAATTCAGTTGAATTTGATGGGGGTCTAGGGGCAACGTTGCCAGCAGGGTCAAGGGGTAGCACCCCTTGCGGGGATTTGGGGGCAACGCCCCTTGCGGGGGGGTATGGGGGCAACACCCCTAACAAGGTCGAGGGGCAGCACCCCTCGCAGGGTCTAGGGGCAGCGCAATTTAGCTTCTCCCTCTTGGTGCGATTTTCACTTGTACGGCTTTGGCTCAGATTTGTTTTGATCGTGCTATCTTCTCTTCAATTCGTAAGGTTTGAATTCCATTTGTCCGTACAGTGCCTAGATTGAGTTTATTTCCGGTTTGCAAATTAATGATTCGCACGGCCTTTTGATCAATGATTTGTATGGCGACTTTCACTCTCTACTTATCTCGTATGGCCAATTGCTTGTTCTTTTGTACCGATTTTATTTGCAACCCTCATACGACCCTTTCACACTGTACGGCAATCAACTTGTTCATTCATACAACCTGTATCTGCAAGCTTTGTATGGATCTTCTACCTCGTATGGCAATCACACACTCAATGACTCGTACGGCACTTTTGAATCGTACAACTTGATTGCATTTCCATCATACGGACTTCTCATTTCCCTCTTGTACAGCGAACATGGCGCTTAAAGTTTTCCCTCGTACCACTAAGGTAATTAAATATCGTACAGGTGCTTTCTCTTTGGCTCATACAAACTTTTTTATTTTGCACTTGTATGGCTTTTTTATTTTAAAAACTCATGCAGCTTTTTTCTTCTCAAATCGTAAGCCCCTTTGCACGCTTAAAGCTCTTTCAACTCGTATGGCTAGTTTCCTCACTCATACGGACTTTTTGTTTTGCCTTCATTCAGCCCTTTTGATTTTAAAAACTCGTGCAATGGTTCCTTTATTGCCTCGTACAATCAAATCATCTCTACATTTCCCTTGTCCGGCCTTGTCTGGATTGTTCGACTTTGCTTGAGTTCTCTATTTCCTCCGTACAACGTACGGGCTTAGCCAGTTGATTTCTCCCTGTCTCTTTCTATCTAGCAAACACTTGTGCTTTCTTCCATTGCTTTTCTTCTCTCATACGGTCTCCTTATGCTGTACGACGTACAAGTAAAACTTTAAGTCTTTTCGCCAAACTTTTTCCCTTGTCGACTTGTTGAATGGTCGTACAATTTTTCCTTTAATAGCTATTCGAACTTTGGCAATTTTAACTTTGTTGAAATTTTTAATGTTTTGCCTCCCTCTTTATTTCTCTCTACTCTTTACTTTATTATCTCCATCTCTTTTTTCTCTCCTTCATCTCCTTTTTCTTTTCTCTCCTCCATCTCTTTTTTCTTTTCTCTCCTCCATCTCCTTTTTCTTGTCTTTACTTTTATTTTCTCTCTCTTCGTCTCTTTTATCTCTATCTTCGTCTCTTTTCTCTCTCTTCATCTATTTTATCTCTCTTCATCTCTTTTTTCTCTCATCTTTTTTCTTCTCTCTTCATTAAAATTTTTTAATTCTTCTGGTTTTTTTTTTCATTTTTTGGCTCTGACACAATTTCTTCACCTCGCACTTGTTCAGACTTGTGGGCTGGCGTATCATCTAATTCTGATACTCTTTCTTTGTACTCTCCATACTCAACCTGAAGTGTTTGGTTGGACGTGCCCTTCTCCTCTTCACCTTCTTTGTACTTGTCATACTCAGCTAAAGATGCCTGGCTGGACGTGCCCTTCTCTTCTTCCTGGGTTTCTCCGATTTGTAGCATGTTACACTCTCGATTGAACACCTCACAATCTTCCATCTGCTATTGAAATAGGCAATTCAATGAACTGGTCTCATCCTCCAAGCAACTTTCAAGTTCAAGTACACCCTCGATGTTCGGTTCCACCATCTTCCTTTCTTCATCGACATCCAATCCTCTGTCTGATTCTGATCTAGAGGAAGCGAGTTCTTCGCTTAAAGCCTAGTTCTTCAAATCAATGATGTACTTCTTCCTGTGGCTCTCGATCGAGAGTGTGTTCCTTTTCCAATTATGGTCCGCCTTGGCAACAATCAGCCATCCTCGTCCCAACAATGCGTCGTACACCTTCTGTAGCGGGATGACAACGAAGTTCAATAGGAACTGTTGCATGTCAATCAAGACTTTTTGTGCCATTAAGGTACCAAGAGGTTTGATGCCATGTTGATCTGCACCTACCAGGTGGAATGTCGGGAGCCAGAGAGTTGGCTTTCCCAAGCACTTCCATGTCTCCTCTAGTAGTACATTCACCCCAAAGCCTCCGTCAACGATGGTGTTGGGGAGTTTCCTCCCCATGATTTCCATCTGTACGACGGTCGGCTTCCTCCCAACATTTGCTGCATGTAGCATCAAGTCTATGGCCTCTCCTACCAATTTTGTCATACACTCAATCAAGCCCTTCTGAAGGTTGTCCTCGATGACATTCATGAGTGCTATTCTCAATTGGGCCATCGTTTGCAGAAGGTATGTTACCTTAATTGGTATGGTTGTGTGAAGCACCTATCGTACTATGTTTTTGTCGGACTTCGACCGCAATGACGTATTGGTCGCCTTGGAGGTTATTCGTTCTTTTGCTATTGCCTCTTCCACTTCCGCCTTGGCCTCTCGAAGTCTTTCTTTCTCTGTATGAGGGTCTGGATAATTGGCCTTCTTTGTCTATGCCCATGTGATTTCCAGGACCTCCTCGTCGGCAACCTTCAGCATGTTGATGCCTTTCTGCTTCGAGCAATCGATATCTTCGTGATCACCAAGACCACATCATTTACACAGCCTTCCACCCGCACCTTGACCACTTTGGCAATCTCTGGCAAAGTGACCCCATTCGTTGCACTTTCGACACTGGATCATCGGTCTACCTTTGTTGTCGTACTAGATTTTGCTTCTTGGCGTATTGTTATTACTTCTCCGATTATTGCAATAGCCACCAGGGGATGCATTGTTTTGAGGTTTCGGCGGTGTGGTCGGAGGGGTTGACTATTCCCCTTGTGTGAAACACACTTGCGAACTCCGTGTTTTTAGGTTGTACAGGCACTCCTTGACAGAGTGTCCCATAACTTGGCAGATGTCACAAAACATTTTTTTCAGACACTGTGTTTTTAGGTTGTATGAGCACTCCTTGACGAAATGTTTTTAGGTTGTATGGACACTCATGTTTTGCATTCGGTACACCACAGTTTGTTCGCCTCCTTCAACCCTTCTTTGTCGACTTTCAGTTCCTTCATCATTCTCAGCATATCTCGACGGAGAGCATGTACAATTTTTGACTTGTCTTCGCTCTCCCCCATACTTTCGTCATCATCTTCTTTTTTCCTCGCGAAGATGTCTTGTTTTCACTCTTGATGTCCATCGCACGGTTATATGCTTCAATGTACAAGGATGGAGGTACCACCTTCATTTTCTTCCGAGGGGAGAGAAGTAGTCCTTCAATGAACCACCTCTTCTTCAGACCGTCTGCCGGTTGTGCCTCTAGTTTCCCCAACAAGTCTTTCAGTCTCCAATTATAGGTACGCACACTCTCATGCTTTCCTTGCTTGGTATTGTAGATCTCCACTACAATCTCACTATCATCCCTCAGGAGTTTGAACTCATCTTGGAATGCTTGCTTGAGTAATCTCCATGATGCCCTTTGTACTTGGTCCAATTATGTGTACCAATCGATGGCGCAGCCTCTCAGCGTTACTCGAAATGCTTTCAGCGAATAGTTTGGATCATCCTGTCCGTTGGCTACCCAAATCGTTTCACATGTTTTGCAATGTCGTACTGGATCTTCTAACCCGTTCCCCGTAAATTTCAACAGCGTCTGCCTCTCAACTAGCGAAGTCACCATCCTTCCCTGATGCCCTCCTTGTGTGTGGACCTGACTGGACTGGTTCTCCCGCTACATCCCAGTGTGTCACTTGCACTCTCGGCCATGTACGAATCTCTCCCACATCTTTTGTCAGCATTCTCGACACCTCAAGTCTACTAGGGTTTGTTTCGATACTCCCTCTGCCCTAGGCTCTTAGGCTCAGATCTTCCAATCCTCAACCCTTCGTCGTCGTTCGATATGGACAACTCCCAAATGCGTCGAATACTACTGTCGAGATCTTCACATAATTCATTTTCATTGTCAAAAAATTTGTATCTTTCTTCATACGGTGTAGTAAAGGGTCCTTCGTCCCTTTCCTCAACCAGACTTTGGTGTGCTCTTATGATAGATCGGTCTATTCCATCCAGGTTCTGGTGTGCTCTTGTAATGGATTGATTTATTTCAGTTATATCTTCATGGATTTCTCTATCAATTTCCTTTAGCCTTCGTCGTCTATTTTCTTGCTCCTGTAGCCTAAGTGATCGTCAAACCTTCTCTTCCTGATTTTCCTGCCTGATTGGTACTCGATTCTTATCTTTGTTAGGTCATACGGGCATTAAAGGTTGGTTACACGATCATTGGTTGCGGAAAGTACGTCTTCGGTTGGTGTCTCGTTCTTCCTCTTCCTGCTTGGTTCTTTCCTTGTACCGCTGCAGTATTTGTTGCCTTCGACCTTCCTGGTTGCCCTCCACCCGAAGATCCTGCAAGATGATGAAGTGGCACGCCAACAATCTTGGCAGACAATTGAGGAGATGGTCAACCTCGTCGTTCACTTGCAACCTGTCCTAGATGACTTCCTGAGGGATCTCTCACCTGAGAGCTTCCCTCTGTACATGATCCCTTAGCGATATATCCCATAGGTTCCCCAAATCTTGTGTCACATCGTCTTCATGTTCTTCGTTTGCTTGCACAGGCTCTTCCACTGGTCGACCCATTACGATGCCATGTTGCTATCGGGTGACTTCCTAACTACGCTTAGGCAACGACGCCAAATGTTTACTCACGGAATGAATTCCAACCTACGCAAGGAGTAAACAAGAATAACTTACAGAACATAACACCGTACTAGACTATAATGCATGAAATCATCACATTTGTCTTTATTGATCGAACATATGCCAGTACAAGTATAATATGAACAATCATAGCAACAGTCTGTGTTTTCTAACTACATGACTCAAGTACATATAGTACGCAGGCGTTGGTTGAGAAACCGACCGTTGTGTCCCTTCACTACAACTAATTACTTCGTCAAGAACTTAATTCCCAAGACAACCAACTAACATGACAAGTACGTAGAAAATATTAGCATTAACTAAAGTCTTTTTATTTATGACTCACTAACTAAAGTCTTATTTACTTATGACTCACGAACCACCAAGTACACTCTCGGCCAACTACAGCAGTAGCAGATGGACACTCGTGGAATGATGCCCTTCCTACCATATCCTTCTCAGCTTCTTCCCATCTCAGCTAATGGAAATGACCAAAGCTAGGAGGGGAATATGTTAATTATAACAGCATCAATTGTACAAGTGCCCCGCCATTATTGGAGAAAAGTGTTTCTAGCAGGGAGGCATGGGGCATTTTATTTGTTTCTTTTGTGAAATATGACAACCAAAAGAATTAGAGTGCTTAGAAAAAGCAGAAAAAAGAAAAAATTAAAAATAAAGAAAGCTTTTTTTTTAATTGCAGTTTCTGCCTGCACCCAGAGCAGACCAAACCATGAATCCAAACCTGGATCTGGGGGATATTCTGAGCGAACCAGTAACCTAGTTCTTTTCTACTTTTCCCATGGTTATCTTCTCTATAGACGAATGAGTGTGCAGGAGCACTTCACCTTTGCTCAACTAAAGCTCTTCACAATCTTAGAGAATCTAGTAGTTGGGCAAGACTATGGTAATGAATTGTGCCATAAGATTACCTTTTTATAAGAGAAGATCGAGGGAGGGTGAATTACTGAAGATAAAATTACCATTGAGTGATTGGCTCCTCCTAAAGGATTACTCAGCGTATGAATCAAAATGGGATAGTTCAACAAAAAACAAACTCTAGCTAAAGAGATAAATTTCTTGCACTTAGTTGTCTTTTTCACCTTTTTCTTTATTGGCTGTCATTATCTTCTCATCTGAACTCTCTGCATGTATGATTCAGAATGGTACCAAAATAATGGTAGAGAGTGCATTTTCAAATTCTAAGAGGATCAAAATTTGAGCATACATTCCAAAATCAAAGACATACACTTTTGGACGTCAAGAGCACCTTCAAAATGTCAACTACAAAATCTCAAGGATACCAGACTAGAGTAGCAAGGCTATCCACATAAGAAGGATGACAAATCCATATCAAACATCCAGACCATCCACAAAAAGCAAGGATGGTGTCTAGAATTCATATTCTCTACAAATCAAAACATGGTAACTCCAATCATAGAGTAAGTAGTGAAATCCATCAAAAGCATATTGAGTATGGATAAATGTAAATAGTGAAACAGGATTTTTGAGCCATTACGTATCTCCTTAGGTAATCTTTTAGATAAGAAAATAGTTATATAGTAATAATGAGAGAATTATTTAAGTCCTTTTTGAGTGCGATCACTTCTGAACATATTTAACTTGTTCATCTAAACCATGATTAACCACACTCAATGTACATTCATGAGTAGGTCATTCTTAGACTGACATTTATGTTTGCACAAAACAGCTCAGTGTCAAGTTAAACTGCAAAGCAATTGAGGTTGTTTGAGCCATTAAGCAGCTCCCTGAATTTAAGCTTTAATCTTATATCTAAGCTTTAAGCTCTTTGAAACTCTAGGCTTTTTCCTTGTGATTAAGGGCTAATTTCTGGGGATAGAACAGTATGCTGTATAATTCCAAATTTAATTCAAAGTAGCCAAATAAAAGAACTGGAATAATCCTTTTTATCAAAATGATATCAGAATACAAATTGCCTTAAACTGAAGGAAGAGAACATATTAAAGAAGCAGAAGCATACTTGATATAAGTTATCCAACTTGGCCCATCCAGTTGACATGCTAAGGTCATTTCCCATACAATGTTGATAGTAAGAATTGATCTCATTAAAGTAATAACTGAACTTAAACAATCCACGAATTGGATATAGCTCAGCATGTTTAATAACTTCCTTCAAAGCTTGAGGTCCTAAATGCATCAATATCTGCACGCCAGATCCCAGATGTAGCTTTGTTAACTCCTTAAACCAATAAATAATAATTTCCATGTAAAGGGGTTTATGCACCTAATTATGTCCCTTTGTTTTCCATTTACATGTGCATTGCCACAATTTATAGCATCAAAAACAAGCAGAACAAGGTAACTTCAAATTTCAAATCTAACTTGAATGAAATAAATTGAATTGGAACTTAACTGAATCATGTAAAATAGATAAGACAAACCCTGAGATAAAGAAAACATGAACTAGTAATATGAAAGTCAAATGAGAATATCATGTGCTTTGCATTAATCAAATCCAACAAACCCATTGAAATCCAAAATGTCATAATTATTGATGAGAAGAAACTCTATAAATACTCCAAATAATTAAATTTACATAAGGCTCATGAATTCCAAATTTTCTTCACACATCGAACCCATCTTTTATAATACTTTCTAGAAACATAGCTCAAATTACTAGCGATCAATGAACAGATATTTTCATAGTTCCAATAAGACATCTTAATTACATTCCACCCATCTAGCATGTATTTACAGTATGTACCTTTAAACATTACCAATACAAAATCTGGAAATAGTGTAACTGTAGCAGTCATCCCATTCTATGGTTATGATTTTGCGTAGCTGCAATGAATGTTTCTTTGGTTATATTGAGTTCAGAGTTGGGTTTTATGTATTGTCCCCTTTTCTGATCCATTCCAACATCTTTGGAAACTCCAACTTCCTTGGAGAGTTCCTACTTTTTCAAAAAGGAATTCTGATAGTGGCAATGATCTCAAGAGAACAAGATGGATCCGATGGTACTTTTTGTATGCAGTTTCAACATTCTGGAAGCTCTCCACACTTCTTGGAGAAGATTGCTATTTTTGGAAAGCACCAATTTTCATAAAGATTGATATCCTAAGAATGTAAGTTTATGTTGACATAATCAAAATTCACATTTGGGCTACTTTAATACTTTCCATAACTTTGAGTAGATGTGCAGAAAATAAGTATAATAATTAAATGTTTTAGTCGTCAAAAAATAAAAATAAAAGGCAACTTACATTTAATTATTTAAAAAGGAGACATTAAGTGAGTTAAGGCTTCAAAAAAGTAAATTATGAAATAAAGGTCACTTAATGAGGTAAAAAAATATAATTTCTAGAAGTTCTTGAGGGGGTTATAAAAGGAGGTTGTGAGGAGACAATTTCTCATTCTTGGTATTCGCATTTTCTTGAAACCCAGTTGCGGAGGTTGAGCAGGTTTGTTCAACAAGAACCCTAAGTCAAAGATTGGTTTTAGGGAAGGATTTCTCCCTAGCCAATGAAGAGGTGGATTCATTCAAAATTCACAAGTGAGCCTAATGTTTGGAGATTGTGGAGTTTGAGCTAAAGAGTAAAAATCAAGTCCAGATTTGGGTTGGTTAAATTGTAATTGAAGATTTTAATTTAATGAGAACTTTTGTTGCGATTAATTGAAATATTGGTATATAGCAATTTTTTCCCATATTTTGAAGTGATATCATGAAATTTTATTTATGAAAGAGTCAAACCCTAGCTGTGAACAATCATAAAAATATTCACATACTATTGACCTAAACCTGCCGTACCATTTATGGTATGATTGGCAAGGAAAGTTGATCATACCACTACACTAAGTAGAAGGCAGTCATACCATACATCTTTAAAGAGAGGTGATTGAGATTTCAGAAGGACTAAGGGGAATCGATGCCTTTATCCTCGTCTTTAGAGACTTTCAAGTTGGCCACCACCCTTAAGGTAAAGTTTAGCAAGTATTAAAAGGGAAGTAAGGAGAGTCTGGTGATCTCGTGGGGTTTTGGAAGGAAGTCATTTCTTATTTAGAGTTTGTGAAGACCTCCACTTTGGCAATTTGACTATTGGCATCAATTTGGGAGATACAAGGAATCTATTACTGCTGTAGCAGGTGTAATGGAGGGCAGAATATCTACACATACCAATGCTGTTCAAAAATTCAAGGCATAAATAATTGCCATAGCTGTACCTGCATTTTTAGAAGTGTTCGTACTCAAACCAACATCATCCATAGCCTTATAAGCTATAGATTAAAGGTCAGGAAATTAATTCTTCTTTTTTTATATGTATTTCTGAATTTACATCATCACACTGTGTGGTATCAACCTTGAAATTATATGTATTAATTAGAAATATAGGCATCAGTAATTCAATATTATTCTCTGAGATTTAAGTGACCATTTGATTGTGAAATGGATGCATGACAATTGTTTGTCAAAATGGCTAATATTAATTGATAGTTATAACTATTCATAATCATTAAATTAAGAAATTCCAATGTTCCACCAAGTGTTTGATGAAATGTCTGTGTGCAAAAATTGAAACAATTACAAATTTGTTAAAATGTATATCATAATTATTGATGAGAAGAAACTCTATAAATACTCAAAACAATTAGATTTTCAATGTACGAAAGGCTTATTAATTTCAAATTTTCTTCACAAATTGAACCCATCTTTTATAATATTTTCTGGTTACATAGCTCAAATTACTAGTGATCAATGAACAAATATTTTCACAATTCCAATAAGACATCTTAATTACATTCCACATATGTAGCATGTATTTAATGTATGTACATTTTGTAAGATCCTAGCTCACTATGTATAAAAAAAATTCCGATATTTGGCAGGTTTGACAGTGCAAGCATTTTGTCAAACTATTACAACAGTCTAAGTTTAGAAATATCTTCTTACTATTTTCCCCTTGGAAGAGTTTGGAATATTTTACCAAATAAACAACTGTAAAACAATAGCTCCAGAATTCAATTTGGATAGCACAATCACTTACAATCATAGAACCAATTAAATTCAAACAGCAAATATAAGCAATTCTACATTTGCTGAAATCGAGATTCTTGTACCAACTTTAAATATTAAATAACATTCACAAATTTATTCAGCTCTAACCTGGATCTCTCTGTGTAACTGGTGCTAAGAGTCTTTATTCAGATTCCACAATCACTGAGGAAACAGCTAAAACCATTAATATTCAACTCTTATCATATAGTTCTCCAGATGGCATCCCTTTTAATCCATTCGATGTAGTATAAGATTTGCATATTCTGCTTTATAAACTGCACTAGCCAAGATACTTCCTGGATGGCAATATTGGCATCCACATAGGACTATGTGGTTCAGTGTCATGCCTCAATAACTGCTAGGAAAGAGTTGCCTACGCCTCCTTATGTTATAGCGACGGCTCCATGAGTAAGGCGGACTAAATTAACTCCAAATGATGATTATTTAATTTTGTTCCTTGCCCAACATTCGCCAATAGCCAAGAGATGGCGGCTATAATCTAATTGCATCCATCCAATGACAATAACAGGTCTAATGTAAATCGCAATATATTAATTATGATTATACCCCAGCATATATGAATCTTAAAATTTTGTTTCTTCTTGTCAAAGTATGCCAACCTTATAAATGCCTGATTCCTTAAAGAAAATGCATCATTGGGGAATTACTAATCGGCTACAGGATGTATGATAATGCCAAACCAAACTCCAATAATCATTTAGTGAAATCGACCAACCATAGGTTACATCATTCTGTAGATAATATATTATAATGATTTAACCTTCGAACCACACTCCTGAGGTTTGTCTTTTATATATTGCAGATATATTTAATCCTCAGAATCATACTCCAGCACCAATCTGGCATCATAAACATTATTATGAGAAAATAAATTATATACCTTATTCTGAAAACTTGATCTACACACCCAAAATTTGTCTTCGTAGAAGACCTCACAAATTTCCCACAATCAAATTCAACTGTGAATTCTGAGATGAATCCACCCATACCTTATTCTGAAAACGTGATCTACACGCCCAAAATTTGTCTCCGTAGAAGACCTCACAAATTTCCCACAATGAAATTCAACTGTGAATTCTGAGATGAATCCACCCAGTAGATGAATCGGGTTTTCGTCCAACCCACCTGCTCAAGGGTTTCCATCCTCGAGGTTCTTGAAAGCTATGCTCTCAATTTGCTCTTGATAATAAATTTTCCAAGATGATTAATTATTTTTTCCCTTGCCTTTTATACTTCACCACTTAATTGAAAATTTTGCTTTTGTAAAATAACTTTATTTAATATTTGAGCATATTATTTAATAAAGTCAAATAACGTTTAATTAATTAATTAAATATAAACACCCACAAATATTACTTTAGGACAATTTAATATTTAATTAATTAAGTTAACTCAATGGTGACTATTCGGAAATCGGGGACATTACACATCTATACATTGCCTATACAAAATCTGAAAATAGTGTAATTGTAGCAGTCATCCCATTCTATAGTTATGATTTTTCTTAGCTGCAATAAATATTTCTTTGGTTATATTCAAGTTCAAAGTTGGGTTTTATATAAATAGTTTGGCGATAACTTCCTCTCTCAAACATGCCAACTTATGTTTCCATATGGCCAAATGCATATTTTGATATTGCTATCAAGTATCAATTGAATGACAACTTTTGAGACCATACTTGCAAAAATGTTGTCTTGACAAGTTATTGTGCAAACAAATATTCCACGACTTAATAATACATAGCTATGTAACCCCACATTTTTGAGACAAGAACGACAAGGGATGGGACGACGAGTTTCAGGGACAACGATTTTTTGGGCCATTTTTGGGGATGACAAGGAACAGCAAAGGGGACGGCTATATAAAAAATTGGGAAAATTTAAAACATATAGGGAAATTTCAAATATTCATATGATAGCATTGATAAAGCATTCATCATATACAGTATAGATCCATACTACATAACATTTGTGTTGAATTGAGAGTTCACGTGAGAGTCAAACAAATTAGCAAATGTCAAAACTTATTTGCTTTCATAATTCATTGTTATGCATGTGATATTAAAAAATACAAGATACAAAAAATGTCCAAAGGCTACAAGTTTCACTTCCAATTACAATATGTAAATACAAAAACAAAGAAAGTAAATTGCTGCCCCTAATCTGCATCTCCCAACATTGCATTAAAATAGGAGTCCTCCTCTGAGTCACTACCACTGTGAGGGTTTGCCTCATCCAATGTAATCCTAACCAATCCCTCTTGTGCCTCCTCCTCATCAAGTTGGGCAACATCTTTGGGATCAACATCCCATCGTAAAGCTAGAGTCTATCAATAATCTGGAGTCTAACAATCCTAAACTCGGAGAGCACTATACACGGCCACTAGCTTCTCCGCTCGTCTAAAGGTAAGCCTATTCCTCTTGATGGAGTGGGTAATGCCGTCTTGTAATGTCCCCTTTTTCGGCATGATCGTGTTTGATGGTGGTTAGCCTATTACTCAGACTCTCGTAGGCTAACAGGTTGGGTTAGAGGGTCAATGGCATTATTTGAAGGGTTTTGTCGTTCTCATCTTTTGACTTCAGTGATTAGCTCACAACAGGCCTTGGCAGTTCAATGATTGACAGCTTCTGACGGCACGTCAATACGACAAGTTATGAGCGAGATATTAATATTCTCGTGAAATTGAAGTGTTTTAACTTTATTTAATGGAATATTATAAAGTCGATTTGACTTTATAATAAAGAATTCACTTAAATTTATTTAAGTGAAAATTAAAACACTTTATCAAAAGGGGCACCCATTTATTTATTCATTGACTATTGAAATGTTTAAAATACATTTTAAATGTATTTTAAAGTGAAATTGACGCCACTTTTAGGAATGCGTACCCTTTTGTGCATATAAGGCAGCCAAAGGGAAATTACAAACTCTATTATTGACTATTTGACATTTCTTCTTGGCTTGGCTTGAGCTTGGTTTTCTCTGAGACAAGGGTTTCAGGATAGTTTATCTCTGGAGAACGAAAACTCTTCACAGATCTGCGATTGTGAGACTGTGAAAGATCAGTTGAATGATTGCAACAGCGGGGGCTTCAATTCAAAAGTTTCTACAGTGCTTAATCAGGGATTTTTTGTGCATATTCAGTAGAGTTCTTCAATAAAAATACAGAAGGGTTTGTGAAACAAGCGCCTATCTTCATCTGGTGATCATTCCTGTTATGGCCGTTATTTCCTTACAGATGGCGTGGTTTCTTCTTGAAGGGCGTGGCTCTTAGATAAAAGGCATTTGGAGTTTTCTGGGAGAAACACCTTCTTTTTTGAGGGTTTCTCATCTCCTTCATTGGCGCCTAGCTTGTACCTTTCATTTGCTTCAGTTTTCAGGCTGGAGATTGCATTCAGTTGGATTCTACGCTTGAAATTGTCAATTTTCATCATTCTTGGCTGGCAAACTGGACTATTTTCTTAATTAAATAATCTGGAGCATTTCGGGTATGTTTGAAATTTGTAATCTCTTTGTTTTAGTTATTTAATACCTTCTGCACTTCCATTTGGTAAATTTAAGCTCAGTTCTGAGTTTTATGAGCTTTTATATGCTACGCCACTTCTACTTCTCTCTAGAAACTTTCTTAAAAAACTCAAAAAAACAAATAAGATAAGCAAATATAGGGGTTTGAGTTGTGAGCCAACAGGGTTCATCACACGTCTGTGGACCAATTCCTCTCTACAACAAAAGAACTAGCAACCATCCAATAGGGTCAATTTGAGCTAGTGTAGCTCCATCTATCTTCACCTTTGGTTTACTGAATGTTAGACCAAAATGATTTGTAAAGGAAAGTCATTGTGTGCGCAGTCTTGTAGACTCCTCAACCAAATACATCTTTTGAAAGGCTTTCATTAGCCCTTCTTTCACCTCTTCGTCATCACAAGGAGGCAACCTTCCAACCTTTGGTGCATACCATTCGGGATTTAAAAAGAAGGCTGCCATATGAAGGGAGTGTTCATTGTGTTCCACCTCCACATCACAATGGGCTTAATATGTTGCTCATATAATTCCAAAGTAGGATCCTTAATAAAAATTATTTTCCTTTATCTTTCCAAGCATGCTATCAAATGTCTCATATATCTCTCCAATACTAAGAGAGCTTCTATTAGCATATCTAATGACATCTACAACAAGTGAGATGAAAGAGCAAACATATCTGCAAAATGCAAACAAAATTTCCACAAAAATTAATTGACAAGTTAGAAACTTTGAAATTGAAACATTGAACAATAAAATTAAAACATTAAAATCATAAATTCAATAAGAAAATCAACAATTTAATATTTAATATTTAATAAAATCAACAATTTATTAATAAAATCAGCAATTTCTTACCTCATAGTGGACCACCAATCATCATCGAGGATCCTTTGTTTGATGATTTTTCCTTCAGTAGAGCTTGGATTGGGCCATCTACTCCACTCTAAATTCATCATCATCAGCTGTAGAGGCTCGTGCACCTCAAGCATCCTCTCTAACAAAATGAAGTAACTAGCATACCTTGTCTCCATAGGTTTGAGGAACTCCTTCTTTGAAAATGTCTTGAAGAATGCAAGTGAGTTGTGGTGGTTGCAAATGAACATTTGTATACCTCTAGCTCTTGCCACCACTTGCTTCACCCAATCTATATTCCCTATGTATTTCAATGCATGAACACAACATGGGGTTCAAAAGATGTGCTTGTAAGCACCCTCCACCATCATACCAGCCAATTTGCACACACATGCTGAATCAATGACCACCTGTATAACATTTGAGGCCCCAACCTCCTCTATGGCCTCTCTCAAAATACTAAACTAGAAGTTTGTATCCTTACACTTACCTAAACAATCCACATCTCTAAGAAAATAAGATTCAATTGGGCATGTGACTAAGATATTGAAGAGTGGCCAATGTCCAATATCAGTCCACCCATCCATCACAATAAAACAACCTGTTCTAATCCAAGTTTGCCTCATATCCTACATTAGCAAATTAACCTTAGAATATTCTTTGTCTAGGAGGATAGTGTGTAGTTTATGGTCTCTAAGGGGGACAAATGAGGGACCAATAGAGGCTACATCTTTGATCATTTATTTTAAGAGGAACGAGCCACATGAAATGCGATGGCATGGGCATAAAAAAAATTGGCAATGGAAGACTCTGTCGTATCTCATGCTTGCACATTAAACATACTTGCAATTGTTCTTGGCCTCTCACTACCACTAATCTTCCTCTTTTCTCTTGTGGCAAGATCACTACTACAACTACCAACCATGGATGGAATAGGCATAGATAATTGTCCACTTGCAAAAGAATGTATTGGCATTGTCACACCTTTAGACCTCATTTCCGCCTCCATAAACAATCTATGAGCCTCTACCTTCTCATCCTCCTTTATGTCTTTACAAACCTTAACTCCATGGCCAGTAACACCCAAGAAATGCGACCATAATCATACGTAGCTCCCTCTAAAATCTGTTTTGCAAATGTGACACAACCACACCCTACTCCCCCTTAAATTTTTCTTTTTGGTATTTAAGGCTTTCACAAGTTGGAGAAGAGGTTTCAAGGCAACAGAAGGACACTCAAATCGATTTGGCGATTGTTCAACTCCACCCCCAACACTTCCACACTCTGATGAGGCTGAAACTCTTACATTCATTTCAGTTTCTTCCAGTGCATTGCCACTGCTGCTCATGTTGTTTTTGTGAGATACAATGCAACTTTAAACAAAAAAATGGAAAGAAAAAAAATCAGACATTTCTTACTTTAAACTTTGAAAAAAAATTTAAAAAAGAATAAAATGATAAAATGACTTACCTCTTTCAAGAAATTGTTGACTCACTATCAATGATGCCCTAGATTCAACTTCTCTTCCAACTGCTCCTTCAAACCCTGCTAAAAAAAATTATTTTTCCCTCAAACCCTACTACAATATGTATGGACAAACAAAAAATGAAATTGCAAGCCAAATGAGGTTGTTTTTCCTCATTTAGGGCGAGCTAAGGTGTGGGGGCCCACCAAGAAGGAATAAGATTATCCTTTTTTAAAGTATTCATAGTGTTTTTTTAAAATTTGTTGCTTTTTGTTGGGGACAGCCGGTCGTCCCCTTTTCTTCTCTAGGTCCCTCCTATTTTTTTGCAAAAATGGGAACGGCCCAATGACGTCCCTTAGGCGTCCCTCCATCCTTAGAATAGTGTAGAAACAAGGACATGTGCTTGGGTTTCTCTACATTTTTTATTCACATACAGATGAACACAGGACAATGAAGCATTGCTTTTCTTCGCATTTAGATACAATCCAAGCTCCTCGACATCCCAACTCTCACTCAAGTGGTTGTGGCTCTATATCATCCCGATGTCAAGGGGACCCCTCTTGCCTTAATTCTACTATGCGAATCTCAGCAGCAAGCTCAAGTTATCAGCTGTTTTCCCACAACCAGCAATTCTTTAGTCTCAAATGTTGAGGGGTTCTACACAACATCAGCTACCTCCTAGGATTGGCCAGCTTGCCCACCTTAGTTCTAGACTCTACCCAATGAGCATTATGAGAGTCTACATTGGTACTTTGAGGGGCATTGTTATTGGCTCCTCCAATGCCTCTCAAAACATGTACACCGTTGAGGATTTCAGTTGCTCACCGAGATGGTCTTCTAATGTTTATTACCTTATGGGGCCTTTTCCCTCCTCTTTTCTTATTGTATTTACTTAAGGGTTTGCCCCTTTCTAAGTTAGCCCCCATATATATATTTTTTTTGTCCAGGGCTTCCTTTATTGCCCTAGTCCTTTCCTATTGTACTTGTTGTACATTCTAGTCATGTTGATCTATTTTTCGTCATTCGTGGACACCCATATACTTTCTTTTTTCCACCAGATTTTTTCTGCAATGTAACTATTAGCATATTTCGCCCCTTGGTCTAAATAGTTACACCAGATAGCTGATGTTGTTTTAAGGAGGTCTTGGTCTAGTAGTAGAACTTGTAAGGGTTTCAAAATTTCCTCGAAAGTCAAAATTTGATAAAATGTTTTGCCCATGATTGATATTTTTAAGTCATGTTTTTCCTTTTAGAAATATTTTAAGCATTTATTAAGGTTTCCAAAACCTTAAAATTGCCAAAAGTAGCCAAGAAACTCACATATACACCAAGGAAGGAAGTTGTTTTGAAAAGGTCAAAGCTTTTAAGGAAGATACTTTGCTAGGTTTAGGTTGCTTGCTCCTTGAAGACCATGTTCAAGATGAAAGAAAAGAGATATGGCATGTTGCAGAGCAGGAGGTGCATGGCATTTTTGCATGAAGATTTGCGTTTTTCCAAGCACTTGAAGAAAGGTTCCACTTGCCCGAAGGTTTCTACATGTAATCTCTACATGGTTTCTCTTTTGTGGTGGTGTAAATGAGCATTTCCAATTGCCCTAGGCCATGCAAGTATGTAATATGCAAGAGAAGATTGTCATTAGTTTCATACCTCCTTGTGAATCTCCAAGGAATCATTACTTAGATTCATTTTGTATCTCTCATTGTCAAGACAGAAGACAGTGGGCATTCCGTAGAGTGATTGAGGTGTAAGTGAGCTTGTGCCATCATTGTTTCAAAGTAGAATTTGTTGGATATGGTGGAGTTAACAAGAATAAGCAAACCCTCATGAGATTGTCTTTTAGCTCATTCCAATTCTTGGGAGATTAACCTATTAATTGGCCATCGTAGGCTAATGAAGTGGTTAGAGGGTCTTGTTGGCAGACATCAGAATGTTTTCCTTCTGCAGAGTTTGGGGTGGTTCAGGTTTGGCTTTCGTTTGGCAATTCAGAACTTAGTTTCACACACTTACTATTTATAGTAAGTCATCAGGTCATGAGAGTCCAGTGTTTCTATTTAAAGTAAGGCACCTAGACATGTGGTGAGTTCAGTGTTGATCCAAGTTTTCAGTTGGCCTGGCGAAATAAGGATTAATGTGCAAGTTATATTATTTAATTATCAATGTTACCCCAAGTTTTCAGGACGGGGACGGCAGGGGATGGTGGAACGAGTCCCCAAGTTTCCAATTTTTTAGGCCAAATTTGGGGATGGCAAGGGGACGGCTATATAAAATAAAGAAAAATTTAAAATATATAGGGAAACATTAAATATTCATATGAAAGCATGGATAAAGCATGCATATATACATTATAGAAACTTACCATATAACATTTGTGTTAAGAATTCATTGCCAATATAGTTTTTTTTTTCAATTACGATATGAAAATCAAAATTAAAAAAAAAAAACATGGTACACTACTGCCGTCCCCTGGCTGTCCCCTGTCCCCGGGACGTTTCCAAGACGGGGACGGGGGGATTTAGACCTGGGGACACGTCCCCAGGTAATACTGTTAATTATTATTAAAGGTGACTTTAATAATAATTAATCATTAAAAGCATATTATAAAGTTATATTATAACCTTATGTCTAAAGGGGACCATTTAATGATTTAAAGTACATTAAATGATTAATTAAATGGGTGCCCACTTTGAGGAATTATTTTATAAAGTTTAAATGAACATTTGATATCATTTTAATTGATTGGAAAGAAGCTTCTAGAGGGTCGACTTCTTCTTCTTGAGAGATTATAAAAGGGATCAACCAAGGCTATTGTATTCATTCAGGATTTTGATATTTGGTTTTGAAGAGTTTTGTTGTGGAGAAGAAGAAACCTAGGGTTTCAGCCTTTTCTGCCATTGTCAGCTTTGGAGAGCGTAGCTGCTCGAAGTTTGTGCATTCTGAGGTTGTGAAATACCAGCTGAAGATTGCCTGTGAGATTAGCTTCATCCAGGAGTCAACATTGTGCTTCATTGAAGGATTAACCAAGGGTTTCAGAGGATATTTATTTGCAGATCAGAAGTCTTGAAGAATATTTGATTGCTGGCTGTGTCTTCTTCAGTTAGGCACGTGGGGTTTATATTGTGCAAATTTGGGGAGTTGGAAGAGTTGGAAGAAAACGATTTGGAGGAGTTGATCTCATTTCCAGTCTATGAAGAGCATCGATCTGATTATTTTGAGGGTAGTGTGTTGGAAGACATAATCAGGTTCATTGAAAGGGTGAAATCGATTTCTTCTTGCAGCAATTTATATTCAGCATTTATCATACAAAAATCGTGGCATTAAGGAAGGAGGTCACAGTCTCAAGGGAGACAATTTTGCATAAAAAAAATATAATAAAATTGTGGCTTGTAGGGAGAAGTCGCAGCATACTCCAAGCTCCGATTTGTATCAGCATTTGCCAACAATAAGTTGTGGGAAGTTTTTGTCATGACCGCAGCTTGAAGGAGAGATCGTGGGGTCTATAAGCAGGTCAGACAGTTTGCTGCCATCACACATTATATACCAGGTTCTTTGACTGCATTTCATATCATTAAATTAGGTATCAATAATTGTAAAGTCGCTGTCATAAAGTGACTGTAGCTGCATCTTTCATAGTGTAATGACATTGTAAGCCAAGAGTCTTGGCATAGCACCATATTCAGTCTGTAATCAGCGTATAAGCATATTGTACTTGGCTTTTGCATTCAATAAAGGAGGAATAAGGTTGCACTACAAGTGTTAGTTAAAATGCCTTTGCTGTAGCTACTCATTTCAGTTCATAAGTTTGCATGGCAAATGTTTGTAGTAATGTCCATTAAGCTAAAGGTGCATGTTTCATATCATACTTGCATTGGAAGGTTACAATTAGTTGCTGCATTGCTTTTCAGTCCTTTAGATTACTTCTTTCAAGTCATTTCAGTATTTGCAAACATCCAAAACAAACCAAAAAACACGAAGTCAGAAAACTATTAACCAGTAGTGCAGAATCTCAGTTTGGGAGAGAACGGGGGTTCTTACATTGTCATAAACCCTGATCAATATTTGTTACTACTGTCAAACACAGAAGCTTTTTTACAAGTTCCTTGTGTTTTGAGTGATATATGTATTGTCTTTCTTTTGTTGAGGTTTGTTTTCATTGTCATTGTCAAATGGTGTCAAGTAGTGAGGTCATGGTTGATTAAGTCACAAGAGGGTAAACAGATATTCATAAAAATATCTCATAAGACCTTTGTCAAGACCCTCATTCAGCCCTGTGCATGCATCAGTCTTATCCAAGAGTAAATGAATCTTTAATAATGAATGTTCTTCACAGTAAAGGTTGAATAAGGAGGATATACTATACACTGTTTCTAGCAGAAGGAAAAACAGGGACAGCCAAGAATACAGTCATCAGTGCCTTTGCATGGACATGGATAGGGTTTATGGCATGAAGAAGCACCAACATGTCAAGGAAAGTTCTGAGCAGGGCAGTCCCTGTTATGTTAAAATGGTGTACAGCAGACTTCAAGAGGGCAGATACAGTGGACAATACAAGGACTCTGATGACAGAGATAAGGACAGATGGTAGGTCTTTATTAAAAGTTTTAAATGGACACAAACTCAGTCAAGATAGAGATATGAAGCAATCAGGTGTTTCGAGCAAATAACCAAGTAACAGTAGCAAGATAACAATGCACAGAAGAATAGATAAGTACTCGAAGAGAAATTCAGTGGCAGAGTATGTTGCTAAGGAATTTGCTCATGTTTAAACCCTTGTTCTTTGTTCTTGCCAATGTCTAAACCTTTGCTCTTTGTCAAGAATCTCACTTAGTCTTGTGCATGGGCTTATAACTCTGTCAAACCCTGATCTAGTTGCCAATAAAGTTATAAACCCTATGGTCTTATGATCTTGTTTGGTTTGTTATCACAGTGATGAGATTTGTTCAAAGGAGTCAGTTGTGCATTTTAAAACCTTGTGTGATGGCATGCAAAGTGCAGAATACAGTGAAAGCAATAAAGAGAATGGTCAAAATGGCAGGTTATGATAGTGACAAATCAAAGTCAGAGCATAAATGAACTAAGCGACAGTCACAAGAATGACAGAAACCAAAAATCTATGACAGTCCAAGTGCAGATGGTTAGAAGATAGTGGCAGCCGTGTTGCCAAAAATAAGTATGACAGGATGATTCAGTGAACAGAGGTCAAACAAAGGTTCATAAAGAGTGGATAACCATACCAAACAGTACTAGGCAATCCTATAGTCATAAAAGCACTGTCAAATACATGTTAGAGGTGAGTTGACAGTGTGATAGAGAAAACTTGTGAAGGCAGAGGTACATGGCAAAGACATGACAGTAAAAAGGCAGGAAGACAGTTGATACTTAGGTCTCTTGATCCCCATCTGTAACGTCCCCTTTTTCCAAGTGATTATCCAGCAAGGCCTTCTAGCCTATTGTATTCCCATAGCCTATGATTAGGCATTATAAGGAAATAAAATAAAATTAATTATTTATAAAGTTGTCCAAATAAATTAAATCATAACCATAACTTTATTTTTAATTAATTTAATTAAAGTGACTAAATAAAAATAAATAAATATTATAAAGTCACTTTATTAAATAAAGTGTTCTTCTAGAAGCCTTGAGGAGGTTAAATTAGATTCTTCTAGAAGACTCAATTGAACCTTTAAAAGGAGATGAGAGCAAGTCATTTGGATATCTTGGTTTTGGTATTTTCTATTAGAGAATTTTGGAGAGCTTGTGTTTGCAAGTTCAGTATGCCCTAAGACGGAAACCCTTGGGTAGCACGATTCTTTGGACGAAAACCCATTCAGCCTATTGGGAGTATTCATTCCAGAATTCACACTTGTACTTATTTGATCAGTTTATGGAGGATTAAAGCTTCAAAGAATAACTTGCTGCAGTGATAGTTTTGAAGTTTTTGAAGATTCTATGAATTTTGGAAGCATGCTACAGTATTTTGTACAGATGCTATAGTGTTCCGTACTGCTACAGTGTTGCACTATAGTGTCGTGTTACAATAACCAGCAAATTGTTGATTTTTTGGGGTGACTAGGGTTTGTATTTATTAATGGACAAATCAGTGCCCTAGACATGAGGTTTTGTTGCAGGTTTTAGTGACAAATAAAGGGCAGATAATGGGCTATTTTCTGAGCATACCATCTAAGGAGATCATTATATTCCAGGCATAGTCTCAATAGTTGGGCACTGAATTATTCAAAAGAAATCTGCCCTATTTCTAAAGGTAAAAAGTGCAGATTGTTGGGTGTTGAGCAGCAATTACAATCTAGGAAAATAAGGGTTTAATATCCCTTAACTTGGCATCTCAGATATCTTACTATTGCTGCCACTATGGAGACTTTAGATCTGCCATTTCTGGACTGCAATGTTTGAGTGAATCTCAAAATTAAATCTGCCAACTGAATGTTGTTCATGTGACTGTCAAAGGTCAGAAATAAACTCATAAAGCTCTGTAAATTCTGAGTATTGTTTTGCAAGGTGAATCTGAAAGTTAATTCAATATCTTATTGATTTATTATTGTCACAGTACTTTTAGATAATTCTTGTGAATTAGTCCATGATTGTAATGTTTATTTATCATTCAACTGGCATCACTATTATGCAATAAACCCTTCACAAATCTGAGCAAACAAGATTGCAAAAGAAAACTTTTTAACCTAAGAAAGTATGCCAAGTGTTTGAGAAAATGTGCATGAAGAAGAATGTATGATTTTGGTTCGATTGTAGAGGGGTTTTTACAGACTGTCATAGGTCAAAAAGTGCAGCGTTAAGATGTGAAGACAGTCAATAAAAGAGATGGGTTCTAAGTCCTAAAGACAAGCTCAGTTCACAATGTCAAAAGCCTGCTATAATAGGATTAGTGGGGTTATGACAATGAAGAGATGTCAGGAGCTTCAAGTCACGATAACAGGTCATGAAGAAATGAATATGGTGGACCCAAATGTCAAGTTACAAGAAGAAAGTTGTCAGTGGAGTGGTTAATGACTATGTCCCAATATTTGGAGAATTTCAAGCAACAAATTCGAATTTTTCAGAATTTCAAACATTTACATAAAATTCATTAAAATTCGACAAAAAAATCGTATGAAAAAAGCGCATTTTTTAATTAAAATATATTTTGGAAAAGGGTTATTTAAGGTTTTTGAAAACAATTTTTAGGGTTTTTGACCTATTTTTGTTATAAAACACTGCTCACAGATCGTTTTAAGCACACCATCTGTTTATGGTTTATATTTTATAAATGTGTCAATCTTTTTATGATGATTTCAAATCTATTTAGCAATGTAAAACTATTTTGATAATTTTGTGGATATATTACTTATATTTAAAAAAAATAAAATTTATATAAGGCGAATTTAATGCCAAATTTTTTTTTCAAATTTTTTACCCCTTGTTGAATTTCATCCAAATTTTTCTGTTGCCAAATTCGAACTCGAATTTGAACCTTATGACTTAGCTTAATGACAAAGTTTGGAGTTAAGATAAGGTCATAAAAGACCCTGTCAAAGTGTCATGACCTGTTATTTGAGTTTTGAGATGCATCGGTGTGCTTGGCCAAATCCTTTTAAGCCCTAGATATTATTGTCAAAATGGACAGAAAGGAATGGACAAAGGATACAGTTATGAAAGAACATAAAACCTTATGTAAAAGACAAAAAATCTGACAGGGTACAATCACTTCATGAAGAACACAGAGGACTTGTGACAGTGTAGCCATGGAGAGATGAAAAGGTGGTATAACTAAGGTCTGATTTGATAAATAGTTAACAGGATCAAAAGTGTGTGAAAGACAATCCTCTTTGCCTTTTTCTCTTGAAAAGCACTATCAAATTACAAAGGCGTTGTCAAGTAAGTACAGAAGACAGTGATCTTGTTTGTTAAGGACAGAGATGACAGGCCTAATAGCAGACTAAAGTTTAAACATGATAGAGACCTGGTAAGGAAACCAATGGACATGGTGATGAAAATATGGGATAGGAAGGCTACAAATGGATGACACATTGGCAAAATCTTAGTTCTGGAGGATCTCCCACACCACTAGGAGGGTTCCGATAATTTCAAACTCTCAGTCACATCTGCCCTTAAAACATGCAACTAAGGTTATGGCAGTTTGGAGAGATAGAGGTCAGTTATGAACAGATGAAGGAATCTAGGAGGCAGTTGAGCAAGTCATAACACATTCCCAAGCATCTAGGAGCCTTCTCAGTTGGATAAAGTTTAAAGCAATCAATGATACTTCAACCACCACCATCAAGGAGCAGTTTCTAGGGAGAAAAAATAGGGAGATGATCAGCTGGGTGCCCAAGGAAGGAGTTGACCTAGAAAACAAGGCATTATACATGTCTTTCATTCCTCATAGCATGTTCCTAGTTGATAGGAAGCTGTTGGACAGCTAATAGGGACACCTTGGGACAGTTTAGACTCAGTTCTTGCAAAACTTTTGCTAAGTATTGTAGCTTCTGCAAGCCCTTTCCAGCAGAAAGGATTGTATTGTAACGCAGATCTTCAGTCCTTGAGACTGAAAACATGTAACACTTCAATTTTCAAAGCAATGTTAGTCTATTTTCAGGCATATACTATTGTAAAGGAACCTTATATCAATAAAGTTCAGTGATTTTACCTTCTCTATGGCTGTTTCATTGTGTGCAACATGTTGATTGATGAAAGTTATGTGATCTTTTTGTGAGTCCTCAAACTTTTTGTCTCATTTCAACACCTTTAAACAAAAAGTATACAAATTTATGCAGGTTGCAAGTTATGTGTTGATATAAACAATTGTTAGTTGTGATAAAACTGCATTTTCCTTCTCAGAACTGTGAAAACTCAAACTTTCGTGCAAAACACTAATGCATCAGTATATAAAACATATGAGTTGTGTGGAAAAATAGCTAAACCATTGAAGCATTTGTGAGTCAAAACAGTAGTATAGTTCTGTAAAACATTTTGGTGCATCACCTCATTAGAGCTGAGGTTTCATTTCAAGTCATTTCCTACCCCTTTTCTCAGCATAACAGCAGTAGTTTAAGTTTAGTTAAGGTGAGGTACCAAAGGAACCAGCCCTCTCGGAGAACTCACTCCAACCTACAGGCAATCCACAAGTCCTGGAGTGTTTCCATGCTTGTCAACTAAGGACGGAGCTTGAATATCCCTCTCTCAATGGTGCAACTTGGCATTGATAACAATAACATAGTTGCAGAATTTAACAAGCAGGTAGAGAGGACACAAGGAAATCATTTATAGTTATGGGACTTAGACCAGTTCAACATATAGTTAATTGGATTTACTGTATCATTACAATATTGCTCTAAATCAGGTATTCATTTGTCCCTTTAAGACACGTCCACATATAATATGTACATTAGAGAAGCATGAGATAAGACACTCTGCATCAGAGAATATACCTCATTTGCATCTTTGCATAGCTCATCTTGTGTTTTCCGAGGCCATGTTACTCGCCAACACCTGAGATCCTAAATGAAGGCCACTGTAAGTCATAACAAAATAAATGAAGATGCATAAAAGAGTTAAAAAGCTTCAGAAATACATCTGAGAATGGGCCAAAGGAGGAGCATGGGACCTTTCTTGCCCAAGACGTCGAGCCAGCTCTGCAGCAAGAGCCTGACCAGGTTCATCTGCATCTGTCACTAGAATAATACGCCTTGCCTGCAGGCAAAAATAATTCATTGTTAGCTTCCTTTAAAAGTGATGACCAGATTAATATTATATGTTTTAAACATGCAAGGTTTCAGAACCTTCATGACTTTCAAAAATCATATATTACCATTCCAGTCCCAAACTTTACATACAGGCAAAACAACAAAGAAGAGAGACTGCTTTTCAGCAGAATAAAAACTGTAGAAAGGAGGGGAATTTTCTTACTTCCACAATAGACTTTCTTGAAGTTACCTGATCAAAGTATTCTTGATATTTCCACAGATACTCGTATTTCTTGTCCTACAATATTCACACAACTAAAGCTGTAATTGTCCATGTTAGTGAAATTCAAAACTTTCATTAAACTGAATGAAAATAATTATGAAATGGAATAAAAACAGCAGTTAAATTAATCTCCACACTTGCAATTGCTCATCCTTCCTGATTATTTTTAAATGTTTACAAGGCGAAATCACAATCGCATTGTTTGGCTCATGTGGATAGTCAGAATAAATAATAAACTTGACTAGAGGAATGGAGTCCATTTTCAGATATATATAATGTTGTACCCAAAATAAATTTTTGGCATTCTACTTAAATTGAGTTAAATCATGTAAAAATGTCGTTAAAAGTCTGTTTTAGGTCAAACCAAACATAAGGTCTTTATGGGTTTCTGTCAAGGAACATATGTGCAAATTTTCAAAGAATTGAAAATTAGGGTTTCATACCCCTATTTTCGGGGAAACCCCTTAAAATAGGACCTTCCCGGAAATGATTGAAAATGATTTTGATAGGATTAATCGACTTCACGATCACACGGGTCAAATCAAAATCATCAAAAGATATGTTTTACTCTGGTGGGTCTATTTATGCTTTTCAGGAACAAAGTTAGGAGCTCTGCAACTATTAATGGCAAATTGGCCAGTACCAGGTGTTGAAAGCTAAACTTCAAAAGCTTCAACGATGCAACAATGGCGAAAAAGGACTAAAAAGATGTTTGACGAAGGAGATTCTCGAAACCGGAAAAAGGCCAAAATTTGTCTTACTCTGGAAATGCTACCAAGGAGAAACCACCTCAAAATGCTAAAAGCACCCTTTCCAGAGAAAGGCGCCCTTGAATCTCAGGGGTCAAATACAATCGCTTGATTCATCCAAGGCAGTCATCCTCGACGTTCTCTTGCTGGCACAACAACGAAACATTCAACGGGATCATCTGATAAAGTGATCACCGGAAATCATCAACAGAAGGCAAAGACTCTATTATGAATAACATCCAAAATGAATGCTTGACTGGAGAAAGGCGCCCTTGAATGGGGTGATGAAGATGTCACCTGTTGAGAAATGCTATCATCGTGAATGCTATCTAGCTCTGATACAACTTCACAATGAATCCATCAGCGAACCTACGAGATGAACCAAACAACTGCAAGTGATTGATCAACTGAGGAGGCAATCAAGCAGAAAATGCTAGAAAAGCGAAAATGAAAGAACACTAAAAATGTGCTAAGTATCTTGGAAAAGGCGCCCTTGCTGAAGAAAGGCGCCCTTTCTTTTGGGCACTTAGATGCTATCAAATGGTTGAAGGACCCCCATGATGATCTTCCCCATTTGGATCAACCTCGACAACGAAATCATCTGCGAAGGATTCTGACAAGGCAATCATTTGATGACGGAGATCAAATTGAAGCAGTTTTAACAAGAAATAACTAATCAGAAAGAGCAAAAGCACCCCTACTGAAGAAAGGCACCCTTGCTCGCTGAGGCCTTCAACTGACTTTCAGGAACTGAGACACCAGCCATCCTTTTCAGGATCAAGCTGGCCACCTGATGAATCATCAAACGAGATTGTTCGACTTATCAGTCAACGGGGAGATCAAGTCAAAGCACGGGAAGTCTAAATAAAGAAGTTGAAGAACAGACATTGAAAATTGACTATGGCAAGTGCAAAAGTGCCCTTGCTGAAGAAAGGCGCCCAGTCTTCTGGAGCCTCAAACTCAGTTTTCCGACTTCACACCTCCCAGGCACATCTCTTCAACACAGATCCAGCTCAACAGTGAATCTACCAACAACTGCTCAGGATCAACTGATCAATCTAGAGCAAGGATCAAACAGGGGTCATTCAACATGAAAAAATGATGAAAAAGCACTCAAACTCAAAAGGGATGCCTAAAAAGGTCAAAGGCAAGTTTGTTGACTTCAGTTAAGATATTTTGGAGGCAAACTTGGCCAATTCACCCCACAATCAATGGAAATCAACCTTTTGAAATCCAGATCAGGCCAAATCAGGCTTAGATCATGAGTTAGGCGCCCAAACTTCAAGGATTCAGGCTTGAGTCTATATAAAGTAGATCTAGGCGTCCCTCATTATTTATTTGCAGGTTGAAGATAAAAAACAGCAATAAGCTCTCAAGCACGTCCTTTCAAGATCTGGCAAGGTTTTTTGCAATTCTTCAATATTTTTTGAAGATCAGAGGCAAAGGAAGATTTCTAATCAGAGGCTGGATTCAGAGATAGATTTTCTCAGGGAGACAAATAAAAAACTTCCAATCCATCTCCTGTCTACTTCCTATTTTCTTGTCTTAGGTATTTTTGCATGTCACACAAATCAGCAGGCTACCACAGATCTGATCAACTAGGCAGAATCAGAATAATTTTCAAGTGAAACCCATCTCATCAGATTTTCCAGAAACAACAAACTTGCTGCCCCTATTTTTGGGGGTTTTTCTGAAAAAGTTTCAGAATCAAAATTCTGAGGAACTGGGTTTGTTCAGCATTGAAGCACGAACAAAACCCATGTGCCAGATTTTTTCCGGAAAAATACTTCTCGACAGGCGCTATTTTTAGGGGTTTTCGAAAATTGTTAGAACAGGGTTGTGTGTGCAGTCAATCTTTAAGTTTTTCAGGATGTAGTACTCTCAGGTACAATACAAGACCAAGACGGCCTTGTACCATGATTACCTAAAAACGACTGACATGGACTTACATCAAAAGAATCCAGTGGTTGATCCAAAAGACTTGGAGGGCATGAATCAGATCACATTGCAAAACATAGAGGAATCCGGGTTGCTTCAAGCTACGTCCATCCACATCACATTATAGAGTGTGGAGCTTGTAATTGCTTGCATTAAGCATTACAATCCTACCACGAGAGAAATCAGATCAGTAGATGGGAGGGTAATTTGCAGTTTGAAACCCAAGGACATTGAAAAATGTTTTGGTATTCCATCATGCCCTACCAACATGGTTATATCAGTGACAGAATGCGACAGAGCATTTGAGGCAGCCAAGAATAAATGCCAAGGAATAATGGCAGAAAAATGGCTGAAAGTGAAAAAGGCTAGCTTGCCTAAGATAGTTGGACGAGGAGAATTCAAAGATGAGTATGCAGTGTTGATCACTCTACTCAGCACAATCACTGGACAAGAGGAGGGCAATCAATTTCAGCGTGGATGTACTACGTCGTTGCCAAAATCATTAGCAAAAGTGAACATTACAACTGGGCCACTCTGAACAGTGATACACTCCACCAACAGATTACCGAGTTTCTAGAGGCTCATAGGTTCCACATGAGTTCTTACCTGGTATACCTAATTGCCTTCCAAGGCAAGTTCAGGATATTAAACAATGTGGGGACCTTAGATGTGCAAAAGGTCCATGAACACTTTACACGTCTTGAGTTTACTCAAGTAGAGCGACACTTCAAAAGGACAAGTGACCTTTTCATCATGCACACTATACAAGAACTAGACCATGAGATGCACATATGTATTTCAAAAGCAGCCAAGGAGGCAATGGCGAACCGAGCGGATTGGTTTATCAAATTCCCTACTTTCACCTACATACACATGTATGGCTACATTGGTCACCCCGCCATGATGCCACGCTACCCTTCAGATAGGGTAGTCTTCATGGAATTCCTAAGGCAGTTGGCCGAAGTTCACACTCACTTGTGCCTGAAGAAAAAGCCAACAGTGAACTTTCCCGTTGAAATGGGACTCTATGGATGCAGGTCAGCGGCAGATGCCAAGTTGATGAGTCAAGAAACGGTGAGACTTAATCTCAAGTACCTAATTGAGAGGTCATATGATCCCAGAGGTCTCTATGTGACGCATCTTGAGCAATGCTCATCACATGAATCTTTTATGGAAGATTATTGGGTGAATTGTGATGATGAGTATGAAGTGCGAATAAGGAATTATAGCAGGTTCAGGCTCTCGCAAATTGCTGACTTTATATCAGAATACACCGAGGGCTTATCTGACGATGAAGGGGAAGTCATTCTCCCCTCATTCTTCGTAGATTCAGTAGACTCACAACCACTCCCAAGAGTGGATTGGTACGCAAAGGAAAACCCATCTATAGAGGAGAGAACAAGTAGAGTTGTCAGGAATAGTCAACTCTACCTCGACAGCAAGAAGACAAGGAAGGTAGTACTTCCCAGAACAGAGCCGCCACAGGTTCAGTCTACACCACCTTCCATGTCAAGAAAGAAGCCCAAGCAAAAGCAGTGGTGCAATATCCCCAAAGGGATGAGGATGTCAGGGCATACAAGGCCAAGAACACAGGGGATACATGTGGAAACAGCCACACACACCCCTGAGATAGTCATGGGAATTGTTGTCCCCGAGCCAGTGATAGAGATAGTCACTGAAGAGACAGAGCCTAAAGAGGCAGAAGAAGCAGCAGTAGCAGAAACAGTGCCTGTGATAGAAATAGAGCCACCTACATCACCACCATCATAGCAGTCACAAGTCCCCATCGACTTGGACTCACCACCGAGATACGTCACTCCAGCACAGTCTCATTCTTCGGGCATTCAAGGACCCCATATTCCTCCTTCTAGCGAAGCTAGCCGAGATTCTATCTGGCTTGAGGGTTTCCTAGGCAGGAAGAGGGAAAGGCCCTCCTATGAGCTTAACTTCATAGAATTCGACCATGTCCCACAAGACAAGTCGGCAAAGAAGTTGAAGAAGCAAGTTCACGTGGAAAGGAATGCAAAACATGAGTTCATCATAGAGACTGATGCCCCACTTGAAGATAAAAGCATACATGAGGTACAAGTGGAAGATTTCATATTGTCTAAACTTAACCTCGGAAAGACCACACGACAGGTGGAGGCAGACCTTCTCGGAATCGCCTCGATGAGCGCCCAAGAAAGGATGGCCAAGGATGCAAAAGACAAAGCAGCCTTGAAGGTTGAGAACCAACAGCTGAGGATGTACATTTCCAGCTTGATGCACGGCACCCCGAACGTCTCGGCCTTACCACAAGAATTGCTAAATCTTCCCGTAGAGCAAAACCATCAACAGCTAATGACATATGGAAAACACTTGAGAGATCAAGTGGAGGAGTTTGTTCTCAAAGGGGGATGTATACTGGCGAATCTATACCAATTACGGGATAGAGCACATGGACTTCGTGCGAAGATTCAGCAATCAAAGCAAAAGATAGCAGAAAAGAGGCCAAGCGATGAAACCACAATTGCAGACTTGCAATTGGTATATCAATCAATCTACTCTAAGGAAAACAAGCAACATCTCTTTTCTTGGAAAGAACAGCTGGCATACAAGGTGAAAACCTACGATGCCCATTCGGTTGAACTGATTGATTACCGGCAGGTTGTCACAAATATTATCAACTTCGCAAGAACGTTGGTAATATCCTTCCCTCACATAGAATATCAGTGCGAGGGAGAATACATAGAGTTGGTTACAGTGTAGAACCAATTCAAAGATGACATCCGCAGCACCTTCCTTGATGATCCAGACGGTTGCAAGTTGGCCAAGGTGGCAGCTTGTCTACCAAGTTCGATGAGGTAGCTGCCCAGTGTATAGACTTCCAGCATCAGCTCACGACAGGCAAAGTAATGCGAAAGCGCCATGTCATCATTCTACAAAGCATTAACTACCCAGAGGCTGAAGAAGTCAACGAATGGATAGAAACACTGTTGACTAGTGGTGAGTTGTAAAGGCACCAAAGAAGGATGTCCTACCCTCCAAATGGCATTTATGATACTCGAAGTTGACTTGATGCCTCTTTCCAAGTCAACTCAAAAAGACATTAAATGTAATTGGAGTTAACTTGATGCCGCTTTCCAAGTTAACTCCACATCCCGCAAATCATGCATTGTCAGATCCCACTGATTAAGGATGTCTAATTGACTTCCATAATTTGTGGATCTCAAATCTCCACTAAACGTGGATGTCTATTTTGGAGGCATACTTTGTATTAAAGTTCACCTTTAATTTAGTTTCAGTTAACTGAAGTAGTTTCCAGTTGACTCTTTGTTTAGTTTCAATTAACTGAAGTAGATTTCCAGTTAACTGTTTGTTCCCCTTTCTTAGGAATAAATCTTGCTTGATTGATTGGCAAGAACTATCTATTAACTCAAGGAGATTTTAGGGTTGCCTACTCCTTTGAGTTCTATAAATAAGAGCCTTGGGCTCATTATTTGTTTAACTTTTACTTACTATGCAAAATTGTTGCGCCATTGTTGCCACAAGTTTGAAAGTGATTATTTGTTCACTCTTGGATGAGAGTTAATTGGTTTGATGAGCAATTGTGCATGATTTCGTGCCTTTGCATGTCCCAATCTTTGTAACTTGTTGAAGAGATTTGAAGAAGAAAATCATAAGGCGCTTGCATTTTGATCCAAAGATTTGAGTCCTTTCAACGTTTTGTGTTAAATAGCTTGTTGTTTCATTTCCCTCCTCGGATAGGGGTTCCTCCTCCTTGGATATTGGTTATTAACAGTTATCGTGTGATGTTGTTTAATGGATTGACTTTCAACCTATACTTCGGACAGGGGTTCCTCCTCCTTAGCAATTTTGTTGGCCAAAACATCGTAATTTGTTGTTTCTAGTAAGTTATTTCCTAGCCTATACCTCGGATAGGGATTCCTCCTCCTTGGCAAGTCAAAGATCCAACTTACCATGAAGAGTGTTTGCTTGTATAAAACCCTATCCCAGCATATATCCGAGAGTTCAGAGCCTCGGCCATGTTCTAAGGAGATGGCGGATTCAAGTGATCCAACCATCCATTCCCACTCCTATGCCCTCATGCTCTGTTTATCTTAAGGAGATAGGATAGATTAAAAGCTAGTTTAGTCGTAGTTAAGATCTACAGAAACCAAAGAAAAGCTTAGCTACGGCGCATTGTGTTTGTGCACTCTTGTGTCCTACCACTGAGTACAAAAAGATAGGAACCTTAGTCTACTCTACCCTTTATTACACATTACATCAGCAAAGAGAGATCTTCCTCTCTATAATCCAAAGGAGCAGTACTATAACACTTGCAATAGCTGACCGTTTACAATAAGCACTCCAGAGGTGCTAATTTAAATGCCAACATATAATTAATACTAATGATTTCCAATCAATGAATTCTTTGAACAAAGCTTTTTGGCATGTAAAATCTAGAAGCAAGCAGGAAATCAACAACTTCAATTTACTTGGAGAGATCTTGAAAATTGTTGGCATAAAAACTAACACCTCTGGAGTGCAAGTTGGTACTGACAGCTATGCACACTGCGTAATGAGTGCTCTTCAAATTAGAAGGGGAAGCTCCCTCGTATTGTTGAAATGCTTGGAAAATAAAAGTAAACTAAATCCTATCTTTTAGTTCTCAACTGGAAGAGGCACAAGGTTAAGAAAACCAAGAGCGTTGCAGCTAAGGATTTTCTGGTTTCACAAATCATTAACTACAACTAAACTAACTACTTTAAATCTATCTAGTTCCCTCAAGAAAACAGAGCATGAGGAAATGGAGCAAGAAAGTTCTAATACGATAAACTTCAGGTACAGTTTCACAACGTGAAGGCAAGGTGGGCACAACTATTTGCTCAGCTGGGAAGAAGTTTATTAGAAACAACAAATATACGATAAACCAGGTACAGCTTCACAACATGAAGGCAAGGTGGGCACAACTATTTGCTTGACTGAATAGGCTTATTAACACACACATCAAACAATAAGCTTTGAGTACAGATTTGTAACATGAGGGCAAGGTGGGCACAATGATTCACTCATCTGAAGAGGCTTATTAAGAACACACAAAGAATAACCAACTAGGACAGTAAATTGCATAGGCGAAACACGCATACAATCCACGATCAACTAGCCACTATATTTAACTAAGATAAGCATTCACCATAATAACAACATGAAACCCGAGTGGCATAACAATTCATCATTATAGCAAAAACTTGTGAATAGATACAGAATAAGCAATATTACAGGTAAGGTGGACACAGCATATATTACTCTCTCATGCAAAAGTTAATTACAAATGAGCTGAAAGCTCTTATTTATAGACATCGAAAGGTGTAGGGAACCCTAAAATCACCTTGAGTCAACTACAGTCTTGCAATGCATGCAAGATCTATTGCTAAACCCTAATAAAGAAAACTATACAGTTAACTGGAAAGCTACCATCAGTTAACCGAAACATCTAATCTAAATGGACAATGTGCAAGCATGCACGTCCTTATTGAAAGCAAAGTTAACTGGAACACTACCATCAGTTAACGAAAACCCTAATGAAACTCCAAGTCCTGCAAAATATCTCCGAGGATAAGATAGACATGCATGCATGGTCCCAGGAAAGAGAACTGAAGATGAAAGTCGAGTTCTAATTGCATGCTCCTGATTTTGTCCTCGCAGGCAACTACAAGTTCCAACTGACTAATCACTGGTTGTTATCTCAAGCAACTAACCCCTTCACGAGGTTGTTGACTGCGTCACCATCTAGGGCATCACATGTTCTAACTATCAATTCACTGCTTGTCAGCAACTTAAGCAATCCTAGAAATCTCTACACACTCTAACTGGTAACTCTGGCGGCTCTGTAACTAAAGTGATGGCCACTGTTTCCTCAACGGCTTTATGCTTCTGACGCTTCTCATGTTTTTCACGCTTTTCTCTATGGAAGAGTGTTGCATGACAAAACTGCGAAGTTTGACCGTGAACACTCTGGTTGTGAGAAATGCAAATGAACTTGTTGCATATGCAAAATTCCAAAGGTATCAACCCTCTAAACTGGCCTTGGAAGACAATCAGCTATACGAGGCATGAAACCATACAGACCTGAGTGACTACACCTATCAACTCTTCGGATACGCTTGATACAAATCGGTGTCAGCTTTTCTGATGAAATCATGAATTAAGACCAATTTGGTCTTGAATTCAGTTTTCATAAACTACATTCTGAAAAATTCGCCCATTGACTGTAAACAAGGCTATGTTCCGACAACTTTCTCCAAAAGCTGAAATGCCACCTACTGAGGCTAAAAATACCCTGTCGGGGGGCAATCTTCACCAAAAATTCTGAGACGTGGGTTTTGTCGAAAAAATGATTCTAAGACAACCCACAATGCTAGAAATGTGAAAAAGTGTCGTTTTGCTTGACATGCAAAATTTTTTCTTAAAAAAAGCAACTGAGGGCAACAGGGGCTGCGGGGAGCAATTTTTCCAAGAAAATCTGAAATATGGGTTTTGTCTAGAAAATTATTCTAAGACAACCTGTAACGTCAGATTCAAAAAATATTGACTTCTACTCCACCATGCAAAAGAATTTCAATTGAGAAAATCAAAGTTTCGAGAATCGATGCTCTGGAGTAAATTTTCCTGAAAAATTCTAACACATGGGTTTTGTAGAGGAAGCTATGCTGAACCAACTCAGATGATTTGTTTTGTCAAAAGTCGCTGAATTCTCAAACATGCGAAAGAAATTAAGACGAGAAATAGAAGAATTTAAGACAGAAGATAGAAGTTTTTAATGCTTTTCTTCTGCTAAAATCGCCATCTTGTCTTGATGTTTGCCGATGAATTTGGACTTATACCTACAAAAGAATATTTTTTATGCATTCATCACTGATTGCTAATGAAATTCACCCAACTCTGGAAAGAAATTCGTTTTACTGAAGCTGGATGAATGAATTAATGATGGACGCCATGAATAAATAGAGCAAAATCGCACCATAAAGGATGACTGCAAGATTTTAAAACCCTGACTGAAAAAGAATGTTTTTGATTGGACCCCCTCCAGTTGAACTGAGACTAACTCGGAGTCCGGATTACAAAATAATAATAAAAATATACATCTTGCCTTTACATGCGAATTTGAGTTTCATCATTAAAAAGGCGCCAATAATAAATTATTGAAGAAAATCGCCATTTAATGCCTTAGCATGCAAAATAAATATTAAATATTATTTTAATCAGTTAACAAAAATCTCAACATCTGGATGCACTCAGCAAAATCCACTAATTCTGAAAAGTCCTCATTTGACCCTTCAGGCGTCCATTTACAAGAGTTATGAGATTTTTCGCTAACTTCCTATTTTATAGCTAACTGCAAAGTTACAGTTGCCCCTGTTGAGCTCTGATTTCTGGATGACTAAGTAAGGCTGTGACCGATCTGAGATATCCACTGCAAAGCCTGCAGAGCAAGGGTGAAATGTCTGTTGGGAGTTGCAACTGCTAAAATCAACATTTGACACCTCAAAAAACTAGGTGCCTTTGATTAAATTGATGCAAGGTTTCGAAACTTAGCCATTTCTCCATTTTGCCATCTGACGCTTCAAACCGCCGCTACCGGTGAACGATGAACCCTGCTGACTGGATGACAAGTTCACTGCGTGACTAGAAGAATTCCGCAACCAATGACTGTATGCAAGGCACATGAAAGCTGCATTAGGAACCCCAAAAGCAAGGACGCCCCTAGCTTGTGAAGGCGCAATCACTAATTTGACAAAAGTGTAACTTTCATCCAAACACCATACTTTGACTCCTAACACCGGAAGCTGGAGTGCTCCGATTCGCGCACGGTCAGTCTCTTTGCGTAGCTAGTACAACTTACAAGAGATGTCTCTGGAGGTGACAAAGCGAGAAAACTGCTTCTAAGACCTCAAAAAGAAGGGCGCCTTTTCCAAGGGGATGTGTATTTCCCATACTTAGTCATTTTTCTGGTTGTTTGATTTCTTCAGCATTCTACACTGACCTCTCACGTACGAGCGTTTGACAAATCCCGGAGGCTGATGGCTGGGCTCGTTGGATAGCTAGAGTAATTGCACACAAGTCTCGTGAAGACTGTAATTGCTAAAAACCCCATCTGGCAGGCCTAAAGGCTAGGCGCCCCTGGCCTACAAAGGTACAGGTGTGTATTTCTACATTTTTCCACCCTCTGTTTTACGTGTCCGGTAGAACCTCTCCCACGGTCACTCAGCATGTCGGAGCATCTCACGAACCGATGCGTTACGAAGCTAGACTAGATTAGAAAAGATGTCAGGAAGACAGCATCTACAAATTCAATCATCTAAGGGGTCAAATTCAAGGGCGCCCCTGAGCTACAAGGGCGCAGAAACTACAAATTTGACAGCCTCTGTGATATGCAACCTCCTCGTACCTTCAGCTTCTGACTTCAATTACCGGAGTTCTGCACTTCGAGTGACCTCACTTGATAGCTCGTCGAAAAGCCAAACTAATTCTGAAGAGATTGAATGTATCTACAAGCACATGCAATCAAATCTGGGCCTTCAAAAAGAAGGGCGCCCTTGGGCTGCAGGGGCATAGATCTACTTTCTGCTTGAAATCTTCATCTGTTTCATCCACCATAAACATTATTCTGGCCACTAATTTGACCTTGTAGGAGTATAATTTCATCGTGAAGCGCTTTTCCATCATCACATGTCTTGCTTTGAGTCCCAGGTTCAGGTTCTGACCACCAGGTACTGACCAATTGCTGCTTATGACTAACATGACACTGACCAAAGTCCATATTTGACTTGCCCAAAAACTGTATTTTGACATCATTCTAGCAAGATTTAGACTCTTTTAAGCAAAATGCCTTAATGAAGCAAAAAAAATTTGGTTTGGGTACAACAAAAATTTCTTGTACTGTGATTAAATTATGAATACCAGATAGAACTTTCAGAGAAAAAATCGAAAAACTACACTAAAAGCATACAGATAGACCATACTATACTTTGCATCTATTATATATAATATTTTATTTGCCTTCATTTCCTTTTTATCCCTTCTATTTGATGTCCTATCATATGGTAGTTTCATACGTACTGCTGACTGCTGAAATTTGAACTTCAACATGACCTGTCTGTATCATGCCATCACGTGGTTACCTTGCAAAAAGGTTCTCACTTTAATCAAAGACCTGTCCTTAGTCATTATATTGTACATAACAAGTTGAGCCCCATGACAAACGAAGCCAGCTATGTATTCTACAAGTGTAATATATAAAGAACAGACACAACTAAACTTCGTTAATACTGGTATTTTGCCTTAATTACTATCCTGACAGAGCTATCTCAGCTGAGGGATGCAAAATTTATTATTGTCCTTTGCAGAATCTTCCCTGGCTAGATTGAGTTCTTGGTTGAATGGGAAACCAGTCAAATGATCCAGCTACCTTGCAGCATACCTTGTTTGATTGTTGCAAAGACATTTGATTTTATTGTGCCCAATCTCTAGGACATTTTGTAAAAACTGAGAGATTGGCTAAGATTTTGGACTAAGTTTGAGGATCTGGAGCATGCTTTCAAGCCACCTCCAATTAGAATTTGTTACCTGTAAGGCGTGTAGTTGTGTGAAGCCCTGATGGGCACAATTCTGCCCATTGACTTACACCACCATTTCCATTCAACTCTTTCCATGTTTAATTGAGTGAAAGTAATTCCTTCAACTTAATCTAATCTAATTAAGATTTAGATAGAAATGTTGTTCCATCTCATAAAACCAGTCCATGGCATCATGAGGGTCTTTGCCATTGTACTTAGGAATGCTGATCTTGGCATTCTTTTTGTGACTGTAAGGACTGCAACGCTCACTTGTATCTATATGCATAAATGTACTCCAATCTTGTTCACATCACTTACATTTTGATTTTGACTTGAATCATAATGCAAGAGGTTAGTGTAGTTGTGAAGAGAATTGGTTTGGGCTGTTTGGCTATGAGTACTTAAAATTTGAAGAACCTAATTCAGCTTGCTAATAGTAGTCACTTCCAGTCTTCTATGCATGTTGTTACTTAATGTGGGCAATCTTGCTGGCCATTAGTTTTTTATGCCCTATGAACTGGATGCATGAAGTGTTCAAGTGCTGCTGCAACTGGGAATCTGCGATCTTTTCTCTTTGCTCCATTTTCTATGTATTTTGTACACATTTATATATTTTAAAAATCTTCATTATTTTTTTTTTTTTTTTTGATATCATTCATTTCCTCTACAGCAACTATTTTTCAAGCAATATTAATTCAGTTTCTAAAAGTCTTCTTTTTCTTTCTTTTCTATCTTTTTCTTTTTTAACTTATCTTTAAATCTTTTTTTTCCTAATTTTTAATTGCTTTTATAACTGTATCATGATCTTGTCTAATAAAGTTAAAAGATTCGGGTTTATATTTATAAAACATATTATGGCTGTAGCTATCACATCTATCCAATCCTAACATATGCAGCCAAGCCTTTAATGGCCTTGCACAGATCACCGCAGACCAAGAGCGATGCAGTCTGCAGGCCACCATGGATTCTTCTAACAGAAGAAGCAGGTCCTCAGCATCTTTGATGAAAACACCTTTTCATAGCACACATCAAAGGAATCCTCAGCCCCTTCCAAATCTAAAATGAATCACTTATTTTTTCTAATCAAACAGCCTGCACAGAGTGTCAGTAACTATCTACTTGTGCAGGTTTTGTTGTACCCCTACAAATTTTTTTAGTGACAAGCTCCTTTGTACACACTTCATCATGTCCACCCCATCAAATTTTGCAGACTAAAGCTGGCTGTCATGATTGTACCCTTGTTGCTTGTCTGTTTCAATTGAGGTTTGTTGTTTCTAAGGGATGAATGGGCAGTTTGCTATGTCTTGTCTTATGAAGAAGATTAGGAAAATTCCTGTACAAGGCTTAATGTCAAACTGTATGTCAGTCTAAGGGACACTACAATGCAAAGGAATCTTCATCCATGTCACAAGTTGATCCAGGTGGATGGAAGGTGACTAAGTACTTTTTGTGTGACTTGACCTCTAGACAAGCACACTTCCAAAGGGTTTGCCATGACAGAGGGCAGTGTAAGCACGCCTATGAAAGTCTTAAGTGTCAAGTGTGTAGTTGGAGCCTAAGTCACCAGGTTCGAATTCAAATTCGAGTTCGACAACATTGAAATTCGAATGAAATTCGACAAGGAAAAAATTTGAAAAGTATAAAATTCGGATAAAATTCGCCTTATGTAATTTAAAAAAAATTAAAATAAAACATTAATATATATATTTATTTTAAGTTTTATTAATTATTAATATAAATTTAATACAAATAAAAACTAAAATAATAAAATATTTAATATTTCACATTTTATAAAATAATACAATATTAAAAGATTTAATTTAAATCTAAGACCAAGTGAATAAAATAATAAAATATTAAAACCTAAAATAAATCTAATATTAATAAAATAATAAATAAAACTGACCCTATGAAATAAATAAAGCTTCTCCTATCATTGGAAATGGTTTTAATTCGTGCTTGCAGGGACGGAGGCTTGCTGGAGCTTGGGACACATTCTTTGCTTGCAGAGTGAAAGCCGACCACCATCTTTGCTTGGAGATTGAAACCTGTGACGCTTAAAAACCAGAAAGATATTTGCACAGTGTCGACCTTGAAGACCCATCCATGATTTTTGTTTGCAGAGTGTCGACCTTGAGACCCGAAACTTCAAAGAGATTTCGCCGCCGACAGAGACTTGCATGCCTTAAAAATCAGAAAAAGATTTCGCCGCCGATAGAGACACGTTATTTGGCGGAAGAGAGGCGTTATTTATTAAAAAAAAATTCTGTCCAAAACCCTAAAAAAAAGCTTTTTGAAAACACTTTTTAATAAATTTTATACCTACGAATTTAATCGAATTTAATCGAATTTCATGTTTTTTTAAGAAATTCAACGAATTTTGAATTTCATGCTTGAAATTCGCCGAATACGGTGACTTAGGTTCGAGCACACTTAAGAGAGATTTGCATCCTTCAAGTGACAAGTGCAACAAAATTGAGTGTCTAACTGATAGTTAACATTGTTAGGTGGCACAAATGGAGTAGATGCAAATCTATGAGACACTTTAAGTAGCAAGAACAACCAAGAAGCATGCCTAGAAGAGTGTCTTGTCATCCTTAAAGTGACAAGAATGACACAAACATGCGCTTAGACAATTAGTGTCATGGTTAAGTGGAAAGAATGCACCGAGAGCATGCCAAACAGGTTATAACCAGCATTTAAGTGGACATAGTAGCCAAAATGTGTACCCAAAAGAAAAATGATACCTAGACAATAGATGTTAGATTTCAAGTAAGGGTGAAAGAATGGCACACCTAGAAGGGAATTACCAGCCTTTAGTGGCAGGTGTGGGGCAAAAGCGTGCCTAGGTGTGTGAGGACAGTCTAAGAAGGCATGAATGACTGAAAAGTGTGCCTGCAAGTGGGTTATCATTGAGCACCTTGAGGAGAAAAGACAAGGTTTAATGACAAAGACACCTAAAAGGCACTGTTAAGGACTTGCTAAGTGGTGTGGGTGACCAAAATGCCTGCCTAGAGTGAGATTGCAACCTTTCAAGTGCCAAAGACAATCATGAAGTGCGCCAAAAAGAGATTTTTCAGTGAATTAAGTGGCATAGGAGCAGAAGAAGCATGCCTAAGTCAGTTTCTATCATTATTGAGTGACTGAAGCCTTTAAAAAGTCTGCTTGAACTGTTTTTGACAAGTTTGACATGTTAGAGTGACAAAAATGTGTGCCCAAGTTGTTTCCCTATGGCTTAAGTGGCCACAATAGTCATGATAAGTGCTTGAACTGGTTTGTGGTGAAAACCTAACACATGCAGCAGAATTGAAGCATTCAAAGGTACGATTCAACATTAGGGTATGCTGTGCAGCTAGGCTCCCAGCCTCACTAATGTCAAGAACAGTTTTTTCAGTTGCTTATACCAGCAGCAGTTTCTGCATCTATAATTGCAACTTATACTTATTCATAACGCCTCCGATTTCATGCATATATCAGAAGTTGGGCAGTCTAAATGCAGGAGTTTTTGTCCTTGGAACATCATACACTTTGATAATTAAATGACAAAGAAGAAAAGCAAACAAGGAGAACATTGATATCAGCTTTGCAGTGTTGCCATTTGTCTGATTTGCTATACCTGTCACTTCATTATCAATCAGTTGGTTATCAGCATTCAGCAAAACCTTCATCAGATTTGTGAGTGAAACCCTAGCATTGGCAAGTGACACTTTTCAACCATCTAGTGAAGATTGAACAGCAACCTTTCAGCTTTATTGTTTGCAGATTTTGGTCAACTTTTGTGTCTTTTGACGGTTTCATCAAATTCTTGTGCTAGATTTTCTTATACCTTCATTCAAGCAATGCAACCATAGTTTTCGGTTTTGTTGAAACCTTGGGCAATGGTTTTCTATTTTGCTAATTGGAACAAGCTATAGTTGAAAAACTCAGAGACTACTAGCAAGCCAAAAGCCCTAGCGAGTTACTCACCAGCAATTTTTTGAAAAACTCACCTAAACAAGTATAACTTCGGAATTTTCACCTAATAGTAAAAATTTTATATGATTTTTAAAACATTTTTTTAAACAAAAAAGCGCCAAACACCTAATTTTGCCCTTAAGTGGTAAAATTGTGAAAATGAACAGCATGATGATGGTTTGTGAAGGTTTCAAAAAGCATTGCATCCAGACCCCCATGAGGGATGTTGCCTCTCGACCCCATTGGGCTCTCCACTCCCAAACCCCCACTAGTTATTGGGATCTCTTGTCACATAAGAAACTTGATTACAATGAGGGGGTGACAAGGAATCGGGATATAAATCTTATGTACGTTGACTTAGACGTTATTATCACACAACTTGCCACAAATCTATTTAGATGAGGCAACTTCTACATATGGCATGGCTAGTGGAAGTGGCATATGGCATGGCTAATGGAAGTGGCATTGTAACTCATTTAGAGGTTGAACTCATTTTTTGGTCTATGCTATGTATGAAACTCTAATTTTCATTTATATATGATGGAAATCAATAATATGTTCTACAAATTTAGTAATATGTGTGTTTTTGAAGAACATTTTAAAAAGCTCGATTAAATTGCCGAGTTATTACCGAGTTTTTGCCAAGTCCCAAGTTTTTAAAAAATTTGGGCCTGTCGAGTAATTGTCAAGTCAGAGTTCTACAATTATGGAACAAACAATAGGGTTAGTGAAATCATCCTCAAAAGAGACCTAGGGTTTAAAACACTAGATTTTTCTTGTTTCCACAAAAGGCTTCAGATTTTAGTCACCAAGATTGATTGGTGAAGTCATCAATGGGTTGACAATATTTACAAATCTATCAAAAGTAGGACCCACGGTTTCAGGTTCTTAAGAAGATTTGTCAAGTTTCAAAGTAGGGGTTGCATAAGAATTGCAGAGTGTTATGCATCAGACTGCTATTTTCAGCCACAGCTATTTTTTAAGGCAGTTACTCTTTTGAAGGTTCTATTCTTGGACAAATGGCTGAGGGCCTATTTTAAGTTTCCTTTAGTTAGATTTTATTTATTCTTTGTTTGAGCTAGTTTTTGCTTTAAAGTTCATTCTTTCCTGCTTTCAGTGGCTTCAACATTTTTAATTAAAGCGTTTTTGGCAGAAAACCATGTGTAAGCTTTTGATTCTTTGAACCATCATTTCAAATCACACTCCATGATCCATCATCTTACACAGTTTTCTACTAGAAGCTCTTTAATTAACTATAATGGACTGTGGAAATATCATCTCTTTGATTTAAACATTTTGCTTTAAAATCATTGATTTTTGGGATAAATAATTTATTATCCTAAATCCCAAAAACTGAGTATTTTGTGACCTTATAAATAAGTGTTTGGAGCACAAGAATTCATAAAAATAGTTGACACTACACTTATGCTACTGATATATTATTCAATTTGCTATCTTTGTGTTTGCATTCCTATAGTTTGTAATTTCATTAATTGAAGTGAAAGTAGATTATAGCATGAAGATTTGTGTTGGGGATATCTACATGTCTTGGTAGTATCTTTGCATGCAACATAGCTGTTGAATTCCTAGAATAGTGTGATGTTATTTGTCCAAGTAGCTGTTCAATTCCTAGAATTGTGTAATATTATTTGTCCACATAGTTATTCTTTTCCAAATCTTGTATGCACTGAACAGTTGGTCTTTGATTAAACAAATAGGAAGATGGTGTTCATGCATTTAAAATTAGATGATTCCATTCATAAAGTCTCTAGAATCTTGCTTGTGAGACAAGTGTTGTTACCAATCCTGTGCTTGTACCAAAAGCAAAAAGATGAGCAAGCAGTTGTTTCATTATTGCAAAACCCACTAGAAAAAATATTGTTAAGAGTAAATAACTATATATTTTGTCTATAACTTAGTGTCACAGGTTAGTTTGGATCTCAGGGAGCTTCCAATTGTAATTTGACGAGAAGTTTTATCTCACAGACTAATCTGGTTTGAATTGTCTCGAAAAAAACAAATCAAATGAAATCATTCTTTTGATAGGCTGCAAAGCCAATTATGATCTCTACGGTCCTAAGAACCATCTCCTACCATCGTAGATCTGTATGACTCCTCTTACATATCCCACTTTGAAATATCCCCAATGGGGATCTGCCCTAAAATTCTGATTTTTATTTCTGCTCAAACCCTAATTCTGATTTCTGATTTCTGATTTCAAACAAAATATCACAGCGAACATACAAGTGCCCAAACATAACAAATGATGCTACCAATTGATATTCATATCAAACATGAAATCCACCATGAAAAATACAAGATTGGGCATCCAAATGCAACATACAGGTCTGATTTTCTGTAGATAACTTTTGCTGTTACAAAACTGAATATTCTGGACTGATTTTACAAAGAACTCAAGGGCTCAAACATGCCAAACATATAACCAGATTTCTGCTCTACAAACCGGATCTGAAACTATGATTATACATACCAAATATATGCAAATTAGTCTTCAAATATCAAACCCTAGATGGGCGAAATTCCTCCTTGGTAAGTGCTTAGGGTTTGATGTTCCAAATATGCTCCAAATAATGCAAAATCGCCCTCCAACGGTGGGCACTCAGGTCTGCTCCAAGTGGTGCTCCAAATTAGGGCAAAACCCTAATGCAATCTGCTCACAAAATGCCACAATAATTCTGCTCCAAATCTGACCTGCAAATCTGATTATGCAATGATCCTCCAACCTCCAAATGTCTCCAATGAAGTGCAAATAGAACTCCGTTATGAGTCCTCCACAAGATGAGCTAGGTTTTCGTCCAACTCACCGAATTCACAAGGCTTTTCGTCCTTGGAATTAAACCCAACCAAAGTTTCAGCCAAAGAGAAGAATCTCCAAATGAAAATATGATATGAATGGATACCAAATGACTTGCACTTTACTTTCTTTTATAGCCCTCCCAAAATAACCTTAACAAGGCTGACCTCCTTTAATTTATTTATTTATTTATTTATTTATTTATTTATTTATTTATTTATTTTATATTTTTATATTTTTTATTTTTTATTTTTTTATTTATTTATTTAAAATATTATTATTTAATTAAAATATGAAAACTAGTGTTCAAAAACACTTTTTCCCGCCCTTGCAAAATTTGAATTTCAAATCAAATTGGGGACATGACACACCTTTCCCATTCTTAATTGTTTCTTTGTAGATTTATTCACGATCTTTTGATAAGATAGTGACTATGATATGGCAGGACATCATTTATGTAAATGTCAAGGAATGTATATAAAGAGACGCAACCACTGATTGGTTAAAACTTAATACCAATATAATGCCTATAACAACTTGTAATTGAATTTATTCAAGCAAAATTCTTCTGCTTAACAATCTTAGCCATTATTAATTATGAACATAGTTCCTGTGGTTACCTTATAGTTAATGAATATAAATATATGTTATCAAAATTCAATATTCAAGGGGATTACATGGCAGGACAAACCTTTTCTGGAGGTGGTAAATCTTTTACTGAAACCTTGGATGGAGCACCATCGGGTACACTGATGCAATTTTTGTACCCAGCTTCTTCCATGGAAAGTTTATCTATTTCCCCTTCAACCTACATAGAATCCAGCTTATTGACCAGAAAAGACTATCAACAAGAATTTCAAAGAATCAAATTAAAACTGAACTAGTACAATTATGATGTCTTGTGCTCCCTTGATATCATCCAGCCCATAAGGAATCTTTTCACCAAGCTTTTCCTGCACATAGAACAGAAAATGGAAGTTTCCAATTGGTCATTGTAACTCAATTGTGGGCATTCAGTGACTCAGAAATGAGCATTCCATTGAGAAGAACCAAACAATAGATGAGATGTAAGGAAGTTGAATTGCAATCAAGTAACTTCTTATTACTGACATTCATAATCTACTTTTTTCACAACTAGAGATGCATTGCAAGCTCAGAAATAACCTGCCAAAAACGCTTCCGTAAATCCCGGTACTTACAGTTGACAATCATTCCATTCTTTCTATATGTAAATGCAATTGCAGGCTGTAGAAAAATAATATGTAAGTTTCATGTATGCCAAACTAGGAAATTACACAATACAAATTCAACTGTTAAAGCTCAAATTCAGCCAGAGTTCACTCAACCTTATTAAAACGTGAAATCTGCATCACCCCATTCCTCCTCAGTGTTTGCAAAGAAATACCACGCTCTGCAAAGTATTGACAAATCTGCAATGAGAAATACAACTTTCACAGTAATTATGTTACACCTAAGAAAAATCTCCATAAAATGCGTCTATAAGAAATGCATGATGTGGTAGTTACCATAAAAAAAACTGCAAAAAATAAAAGAAAATACCTATAGTTCCATTGGTCCATAAAAAGTTAGCCCGGACAAATTACATGCAAAAACAAGACTAAAAGTACAATATTTTTAACATACAAACAGAGCAATTATTACTTATTGTACAATATTCTTGGGAAACTATCCGAAAAGAATTATTTATGCTTGTATAGGATTGATTAAGGATAGCTTCAATTTAAATTCAAAATACCTCTTAGCATCATATAATAAACACAACCACCATAAAAATTAAAAATACCACTTCAATATCAATTAGTCAAACTTGAATGTAATGATAAATATTCATTGTTACATACTAAAATAATAATGTCAAAGCCCTGTGGGGGGGATTAATTTGTTACTCCCTTATAACCATAGTAGTGACTAAAATCCATTTTAATTTATTTTGAAAAGCTTATTCAAATTATAAAGAAAGTGAGTTGTTAGGCCACATCACCAAGAATATACCTAGCATAATGTTTATTCCCTGCCCAAATCGCTCATTTGAAGATGAGAAGGGTGTTTCAACAAAGCAAACCCCATATATGTGGATTCCCTTCCTCAATCGCAGGTATGTGAATTTGAATGCACTGCACTTGGTAGAAAGGCCAAACCATCAATTCAACTCACAATCAAGAGTTATATAATTGCTAGTGCAGGGGCATTCAAGCTTACCACTACCTGCTGACATTTTGGTCTTTTTCTTCTAATTTTTGTGTCTGTTGCAGGTCTGTTTGTTGTTCCTTGTTTTTGCTCTTCTTGTTGCTGAGTATTTTCTATCTTCTGGTTGTAGCTGATTTCCATACTTCATGCTTTCCAACACCAAATTCTTTGGTTATTTCTCTCAAAGTTGTGATAGTCCAAGGTGACCTTATGCAAGCACCTAAATATAGATTTATGCACCTATTCTTGGTCTTATGTACAACAGTTATCACCTATTGTAGGCATGGATGTAATGTCCCCTAATTGGGAAAGCCCTGAATTTGCCCTAAATCCTTAATTTTTAAATAAACAAATGGGTTAGAGAATAGCTTTCACCTGATTGAAGCCCTGAACACAAATTAGAAACCATTTATCACAATCACACTGATTAGAAAATTATAACCATTTACCACAATAATAATTATTAGCCGATTATCATAATAAAATATTAGTAAACTCATGGCCAAATTACTAATTCAATCACAAAGCATTTTATCCTTGGAGGGCTCAACCATAGGAGAGCATGGGAGAACGTGACTTGATGGGGTGCCTAGGACCCTTTAGGCCCAAGAGCGGATATACCATCCCCCTTGGCCTCATGTGGCCCATGCCATCCATATGAGGTGGTCTACCTAGGAGGTGTCCCCTTTCCATTATCCCCTCATCTTGCCAACCATTTCCCTCTTCTATGGTTTGACCTCTTGTGCTGATTCACTGTGATGGAGGGGTAAGATTACAATGGGTGCCCTGAAAATGCCATCTCCCCTAAACCCAAAATGTTGTACCCTTGGTACCCCCTTGGCCTCATTGGGACTACTTGGTCCCCCATCTCGAGGTGGCATGCCTAGGAGAGTGCCCCATCACCGTTCCCCTCTTGTAATCTCAACCTCCTCTATCATGGCTAAAACATTCAAGACATATGGCAAACAAATATTAATCATATTTACTGATATAAGGAAACAGTCATAACAACAATGCATCATTAGTACCTTGATCTTCTAATTAAACAATCGCAATCACATATATTAAATGGTGCTACAACTACATTATTGTAAATCAGATTTCATACCACTGATTCAAGAAATCAGACTGTTGTGCACATGCCAATTTATCATTTATTTCCAATTTAGAGGGTGCAGTCCACTATTTCCTTTTATTTAATTTTTCCCTGTAGATGATCGCTGGTCTGTATATTCTTCTCCTTCAATCGATTCATGAATATTCAAAACATAATGCTTAAAGAGAAACAAATAGATTAGATCAAATAAATAATTACGAATAAAGATTAATAATTGATGAAAGCATCATTATTGCATAATCATAAGTTAATATATATATATATATATATTCCCATGATCATTTTTTATATGAACTTATCTGATTATGTCTGTTCACTGTTGCTGCACTCAAAGATATGTTCCAGACTTCTCATTTTTCCTTCCTCCATCCTTCATGTTGCTGCTTGTCTGAATGCAAACTTATTTCTAATTTATTTCTATTCCATGCTTATCTCTTCTGTTCTCTATTTTCTTCCTTATTTCTATTATCGATTTATCATTGGTCTGTATATATCTTCTTTGAGATCTGTATATTTCTCTTTTTTGATCTCCTGATGTATCTGATATTTATTTATTTTGACGCCCTCCTTCATTTATAACTTCATACTCTTCTTGAAAGAGTGTGATTTCCTTTTACAGACACCACTCTTCACTATGGACATGCCATCTCATAATGAATTCCTTTCTTTTAATTAATCACTACTCCTTTTTATCGCTGCCTTTAAACTAATTTCCGTCTCCTCTTTAAATGTAATTGTTGCCTTTTGAATTCGCTGCCCCTCTCCAGAAATGAAATTGCAGCCATTAGGAAATGTTGTATTTGTTAAATTCAAACCTGATCGTTGCCTAGCGATTGGTCAGGGCTGCTATTCTGAATCTGATCGCTGCCCTTTGTGGGGCCCTTAATTACCATTATAATAATTTGAATATATATATATATAGTAATAATAATATTTAAATTGTTTGATGTTTATATTTGATAATTATAATTATAATACTTTCTTATGATAATTATAATTATAATAATATTAAATTGCTAATATTTCTTTTTATATTTTTAATATGTATTCTGTTGTTTATTTTATTTATTTATTTACCTTTCAATGTTTAGTGTTACAATCTTGGGGGCATGACAACGGGGCATGTTATTACTGGTCACTGTTTGTGAATCAGTCTTGTGTACATGGCTTTGGGCCTGCCTGGCTGGTGGCTGCAGAAATGGTGGGACTTAACAAGCTAGTTTCTATTCTGGGCGGCCTTCCCTTATGCAACCACTACAACCATGTACTCCTAGGCAGATGTTTCTATTGCAAATAAATGAGTATGTGCTACTCTGGATTATCACGCCTAATCAATAAAAAGTTAACTTTTAGGTGTATTCCATGGCATCAAGCAGCAAGTGCAGGGCACTCAGAACTGTGAGAAGTACTGATAGAGAAAAGCTGAACACCTACAGCAAAAGCTGTTGTCAAAAAATAACAAGGGGCTGGCTGTAACCAGGCAATGCCAGAACACTAATAATTTCTAGTTACTGCAGAAGGAGTGGACTGTATGTATGTACCCATTCTCAACAGAGTATGATGATTTAATAACTGATTTATTGTCATATGATACATGTTTTCCACTGTTATTTTTCAGGATTTATTACTGTTAATACAAACTGCTGTAATAACCACCTTTTTTTTTCAAATTTGATTAGCTCAACTGTAAACAAAATGCATAACAACTTCCTTTCCACTTTCCAATCACCCAGATCCCAGAATGGGCAAGGTCAGAGCATATGGTGTCAGGATTACAATTAAACTGAAATCCCTTGGAATGTATTGTCATTGATGTCAAAGGTGGACAAGGTTGCAATTGATGTCAAAAAAGAGTTTGTCGTGGAGATTGTCAAAGTCATTGATGTCAAAGCAAAAGACCACACGGCCAATTCTCATATCAAATTCCATTGTTCAAAGATATTAAATTAAAGAACTAACGACAAGTATTTGATCCTTACGTGCTTGAAGAAAATATAAAAATGAAGGAATTAAATGAAATATCATCCTCATCCAAGAGCAGATTAGAATAGCAGTAAATGATATGGAGCAGCAATTATAATTAATATGAAGGCAGTGGTTAATAAGAAGGGATTAAGATTCATAAAAAGCAGTAACTACACTATGTGGCCAACTTCCTTAAAGAAAGTTAAAAATTAAATAAATAAAATTAATTATTACCTATGGGACCAACCCCTAAGAAGTGCACCCCCATGTAAGACAAAATCGTCCCATTTAAAAATATAGTGAAAAAGCATGTATTAACAAAGAGTTGTGTCCAGTGAGTGAAGTCGCCTCTCTTTGGAAGAGGTCTGAAGAAGATATGAATAGATGAAGGATTGGGAGTCGAAAGCAACAAGCAATTCAATGAATATTTTTCTGAGTATAAGGTAAAAGAAGAGCAGAAATATGAAGAGTAAATCTGATTTATATTGAAGATATTTGTGTGATGAAAATAAAGAATTTATGCTAGTATAATGAATTAATGATATTCAGATTTGAAGGAAAAGATTTGTGATTGAATTGGATTTTTTAGGATTGTAAAAAGATTTAGAGTTTGGATCAGATTTGTGTGAAAAACTACATCAACCATTGAAGAATTAATAGACTGGAGCCTATCAATTAGAGGTTGGAGCCTCTTGCTAGGTTGGAGCTCAGTTTGTGTGGGGGTTCAAGCCTCCAATAGGTGGGAGCCTTTATTTCTATTGAGTAGTCATTGAAGCCTACAAGAAGAAGATAGAAGTTATATATATATATAATTGTGCCATACTATGACCAAAAACTCACAGATTTTCAGAGTTTGAGACAAGGTAATATGTCAGTCAATGAGTATTGGGAGAAGTTTACCTGACTTCTGCGTTATGTTCCTATATACCAAAAAGATGAACTCTTCCGCATAAGAAAGTTTATCATGGGACTTAACAGTCAGATCGGAGGAGAGGTGGATATGCACGGTCCAACAACAATGGATCTCGTATATGAGAAAGCAATTAAACAGGAGCAGATGCTCAAGGCTATCTCCACTCATCAGGAAAGCAAAGACCATAAGAAGGTTACGGAAGTTCCAGACAAGCCAACTCCAAAGAATTTGGAAGTTGTGCAAAATGTACCAAGGCAAGGGGAAAAAGCATCCCGTAATAGTGGGAAAGAACCAAGAAGAGATGCAGAAGATTTGGTGTCTCTCTGAATGCTAAGAAATGTATATTTGGTGTCACCGAAGGTAAACTGCTGGGTCACGTTATCTCAGAGAAGGGCATATCAATTGACCCTGAACGTATTGGAGCCATCTCAAGGATTGGTTTGCCAGGCACTCAGAAAGAATTGAGGTCATTCTTCGGCAAGATTAATTTTGTCAGAAAGTTTATAACTGGATTTGCCGAGATAGTGAGGCCCCTGAATGAGATGTTGAAGAAGGATGCAAAGGTTGAGTGGACTCCACAAACTAGGAAGGCTTTTGATGAGATCAAGCAAGCTATAGTGGACGCTCCAGTGCTGGTCAGTCCAGACTATACAAAGCCTTTCTATCTGTATTCATTTGCCTCAGAGCACACTTGCGCCGCAGTATTGACTCAAAGAACAGAAGAAAAGGATGAGCATCCAATTGCTTTTATGAGCTCTCCCTTGAAAGAAGCAGAATTGAGATATCCAAGCATTGAGAAGCAGGCGTATGCTTTAGTAAAAGCCGTCAAGAAATTCAGACATTACATCTTGAGGAGCAAGATCCACGCGATTGTTCCAGACGCCACGGTAAAGATTTTGTTAATGCAGAATGAGTTAGGTGAAAGAAGAGGAAAGTGGGTCGCCACTTTGCAAGAATATGATATAGAGATACAGCCAATGAAGTTGGTCCGAGGACAAGCTTTGGCGCAGACGATCGCAATGGTTGGTCCGGAACTAGTTCAACAAGCATATGTATTAGAGGAAGTGTCTCCCGGAGAATGGTACGATGACACAGTCTATTACTTGCTGAATCACAGATGCCCCCGCCATTTAAATCCAGTACAGCGAATAGCATTAAGAATGAGAAGTCAGAGATTTATGCTTCAGGGATCAGTTCTCTACAGGAGGAACTATGAAGGTATTTATTTGAGATGTGTAGGAAAACAAGAAGCAAAACAATTAATGGAACACTTTCATGAGAAGTTTGGAACCGGACACGGAGGAAGTCTAGCCACAGCTCATCAAATCCTGAGAGCTGGATATTATTGGCCCACGCTCTTTAAAGACACTTATGAACATGTGAAGGCTTGCCACGTCTGTCAGACAGCAGCAAATAGAGGAAGGCATCCCGCCATGCCTTTGCAACCAGTGATTGAAGTGAGACCTTTTGCAAAGTGGGGTTTAGATTTTATTGGTATGATCAATCCACCGTCATCAGGCCAGCACAAGTATATTTTGACAGCGACAGACTACTGCACCAAATGGACAGAAGCTCAGGCTTTGAAGCAATGTACGTCAGAGGTGGTTATCAGATTTCTTGAAGAAAACATCGTGACAAGATTTGGATGCCCCCATGTCCTGGTCAGCGATAATGGTTCAGCTTTCTCATCGCTGAAGTTTTCCAACTGGGCTTTTGAGTACGGAATTACATTGAAGTTTTCCTCCAATTACTATCCGCAGGGGAATGGACTAGCAGAGTCCACAAACAAGAATTTAGTGAATGCCATAAAGAAGTTGTTAGACAAAAATCCGAAGGATTGGCACACACAGTTGAGGTTTGCTCTTTGGGCAGACAGAATAAGAACGAAGAGTTCTTTGGGGACATCACCATACCATTTGGTCTACGGACAGGATCCAGTTTTTCCAGTGCAATTGAGGATCCCAACTCTCCAGTTCATCCAAGAATACCTCGAAGGAGAGGATCAAGTTCAGACAAGATTGTCCCAGTTAATGCACGTAGAAGAGAAAAGAGATGAAGCTCTTGAAAATCTGGCAAAACACCAAGCAGTGGTGAAGAGATGGTTTGATAAGCAAGCTAAGATCAAGTCGTTTAGGATTTCTGACTTGGTTTTGTATTGGGACAAGGCCCAGGAGAAGAAAGGTGATCATGACAAGTTCGATAAGTTATGGTTGGGCCCGTATCAAATTTCCGAAATCCTTGGAGATAATGCATTTAGATTGCGTACTTTGACAGGGGAGGATGTCCCATTGCCCGTCAACGGACAGTTCCTCAAGCATTATTTCCAGTCTTAGGTTCTCCCCGAGAACCCGCTTTGTAATATAGTTAGATTAGATTTGCTTTCCCGTTTGTTTGCTTTCCGTTAGCTTGTCGGTTTTCCTTTGTTTTGGTTTAGGTTTGTTGCCCTTTGGGTTTTTGGTTTGGCGTTTCCGTCCCTTGAGTAGTCCGCTCAAGTGGTTTTGGTTTGGAATGGGCAAGGATTTTAGGGTTTTCCTATTGCGATGGGGGGTGATGATGTTTTAACTCTCACAACGTGGTTTCTTTCACTGGAATTTGCATAAATTTTTGAGAAGGACTAAGGTTGTTTTCCCCTCTTGTTATCATCTAGTTAGAGATTGAACTCGTCTCGGGAGGTTAATCCGTTATTGTGTCTCAACACACGAGTCTAAATACCTTAAAAATCTTACCTATCTCCATTCTAAGTCATTTTGGTTTCTTGGGAAAGGTTTTAGCAGGTGAAAATTTACATCTTGCTTCAGCGCCACTATAATTCTCAAACCCATTGGAGGCTTCATTGCTTGCCAGCCAATCAAGGAATTGACGGAGAAATCAAATGATGAAAAGAGAATGTGCTTAAAAGAAATATCTGAAGATAAAAGAATGAGAAAATGAAATGAAAGAGATATTATGAAATATTGGTTTTGGGAACATCTGGTAACTCCTGCTAGATGTATTGGCCCGATCGGTAATAGTGAGTGTAGCGACAACCTCGTCGGGGCTATGGACGCCTGACTGGCAGCGAGGCAATGTCCAGGATGCTTTTGAAGTTAAGATATTTATATAACCTGCTACGGCCGATTCCGGAAGTCGATATGGTTTAGAGATGGAATGCATGCACACACTCACAAGGTTTTAGATGAAAGTGTTCTGATCCAATATCGGATTCTTCTCCCCTTTTGAGTAAGTGTCCTTTATGATGGCTTGAGGAAGACTAATCTAAGTTCAATTCTTAAAGTGTTTTTCAACACTTTCCCGTGGAGTCGCCAGATGTTGTGACCTTTCCACACATCGCCCCATTCAGATGGGGACCCCCTAGATTTTGCCCCGTTCCGGTCTTTTGGCTTGGGTTTTTCTCTCTCTCTCTCCTGCTCTGTCTCTTTTCTGATGTCCGCCTTTCGAGGGGTTGCGCCCGTCAGTGAATTTAAGTGTGGAGCTGACCAAGTCTAAAATTAGGGTTTCATCGTTTCTGGTCAGTCCAAGGTCAGGTAGAGTCAGTAAATTGAAAATTGAACTTAACATTGTTGTCAGTGTGCTTCCAGCAGGCTCTCAGCCAATTTTCATCAGATTCTGAGGTACTTACTATTTTTAGTAAGTGTGTAATTGCAGGCAGTTCGTCAACATTTTTGAGATTCCGATAGTCACACGGCATTCAGAGCATATCAGACTGTTCGCGTGCAAAATTTGAGCGAAAACAGATGACTTACTATTTTTAGCAGTCTGGCTTCCGGCACGAATTTCAGGGTCCAGATGCAGAGTTTGTCTTTGCATGTCTGGATATTCCTTCTGGGTTTTTCGAGACCTTCGCGATGATGTAACATGCAAGACGAGGCGACCACTTTCAAGATTCAGCCTTCCGAGGCTATTTTTAGGGTTTGCATGTCAGGGTTTCTTTTACATGTCGGGTGATTCCTAATGGGTTTTTCGAGAGCTTCGCGATGGTATGACATGCAAATGAAGATTCTCACTCAGTAAGGAACTTGCTATTTTTAGCAGGTGTGTCCCGGCAGCCGCCTCCCAGCAGTTCAGATTCACGAGCTGATCGCAGTGCCACAGAAACGAAGGCAAACCGAGTTCATTTGGTATGCATGCAAAGCAAATTAGGGTTTCCAACTTCGAAGCCTAAAAATAGGCGTAAAAACTCAGAATCTTCAAAAACCGGTGTAAACCACCGCGATCAGCATTCTTGAGGCTTCTCTATGGTGAGAATTTCAAGTGAGCGGAGTACTTACTGTACTTAGTAGACAATTTAGAAGCCCAGGTAAAAATAGTAAATCCAGTGCATGCGTCGTTGTCAGCAGTAAGGTCACGTGGTGAGGAGCGCCTCATTCAAATTTCAACTCGATCGGAGCTTGGGAGCTATCAGAAACCTGAGCTTACTATTTATAGTAAGCCACCTTCAGAAACAGGCTAAAAATAGCAGGTTAGCTAAAAATGGCAGTGTTGACAAGACAACAAGGTTATGAGGATGCAGTGCGCAAAATTTCAAGCCGTTCCGAGCTTCAGAGATACAAATTCGGAGGACTTACTATAAATGGCAGGGCACGTAAGCTGGCGAAAGATGATGAAAATTTGTCTAAGTCTGGAACTTCATCCAGCAGGCATAAGGAAATGCGCCCAGCTAGTGAGGAGGCATAAAAAATTTCTAAGTGTGAGTTCATCCTTCACACAGGGCAAAATGCGCCCAAGGCACAAGAAGTCAG